>OX369309.1:6588025-6666899 GCA_947284805.1 Coleophora flavipennella | reverse complement strand
TTATATATACAGATAACCTTAAACATAACAAAGGGTGCCTAGGTAACACATATGTATATCACGGAACCTTGCTAAGTTTCACCTTTTTCTCATCGAAATCGTATGCGAAATCTTAAATATATTTTATATGTGTCGGAGTGTCATTGAAAACGCGACCAATACCAGCTCGAGATAAGTTTACATAGTTACACTTTGTTTGGATCAAACGTCAGGTATTAGTACCTGGGTGAAACCGGTGGTGGCGTGACGATCGCTTGTACTCGTGAGACGATCGTTTGTGGTAGCAAAGATGATGTATTAACGGAAGGCTGTTTGTGCTGCCACACTGAGTTGAGAATTTATTAGATCTGTGGAGAAGCCACATTAGCTGGACGTCAGTCTCGGAGCAGACACTTTTTGACGGAGCGTCGAGCAGAACACAAGTAGTGGTGATCTGTGAGCAAAATGGACGTGTCACGCCATCGCTGTGATCACCGCGTTTGCATCCATTGTTATCCAAGGCATCCTGTACAATTTCGATTACCAAATGATCAAGACTATTGAAGAAGGACCTCTGTGATATAGCTGCATTGTTATTTCGACGCCCAATACCGAAATAGTTAAGGACGTGAACCACGAGGCCAACCATAACCTAACCACTCACTTCCTTCTAGATCAGAAGTTGGATTGTTCCCAGCGCTCGCAACAAGTGGACAACGACGGGAAAATGTGAAAAATGATAATGGAGCAGCGAAATAAAAACCAACTGGCAACAATTCTTTGTGCTACAGAAACAGAACATGTTGCGATTGATTGAGGTTATGCAAGCACCATCGACTACATTTGCTGCAATCACACTGCCAGAATTCAACCAGAATATACCTGAAGCTAATCCACGTTCACGGTGCTCGTTTGTCGACATCTCCCTTACGGAACGACAGTTGCAATGAGGTGCAATGCTTATTTCACTTAGCAAACCGTTGAAAGGCATATGCTCCTGTGCTTCCGGAATGACTCGGAGCCAGTTTAGAAACCTGTTCCTGATGCGCTGTTTGGAAATGGGCGACAGTATGGGCTGCGCTGGCAGCAGCGGAGATCCACGCAAGCGGCGCGTGCAGCTTCAGCGAAGTGCGTGATGTACGCGGAGCTATGAAAATCCGGTGAGTCGTACCCCTTTTGTTTTGATAGTTGTGGTACGAGTACTATTACCTAATCTGTGGTGGTACCGAGTGTTCTCTCGTTAAAGAAAGTTTCGTGTATAGACTTTCGGGAGTGTGTTCAATACTAACGCACTATTGACTTTTGTAGGCAACTCTTAAGTTTACTGTACAGAACAAATATCGAGTGAGGGTAATATTGACGGGCATCGTTCAGAATGGTCATATCTTGTTATGCCAGACGAGTACGAACGATATTATGATCGACTCAGATATTTTAAATCTAGGATTGACGGTATTCTTAAACGAGTCTGTCAATAACAAAACAGCTTGACTGTCGGTAAGGATGCGAATAGAGTAGTTAGTCCCTTACCCTTCTAGTAGTGATTGCATTAGCAGTTAAAATGATGCCTTGTGGAAAGTACTCTTTCACATGCTTTCGGATTTTTACTTGTGACACAACGTCGTGATTGAACGGAAGATTTAAAAAGAGGACTCATTGTAAATATGATGATTCATTTAGTTAACTAGTTTCGGTTATACAAACCTAAACCAAGATTGAAAGTATTGAAACCCCTTTAAGCTTTTATAATATTGAGACTGACATTTTTACATGGAGTAAAAAAAAAAACCTTTATTAGCTTTCGTAGTATTGGGACTGATATTCTCATTGATCATAGGCCAAAGTTGTTGCCTATTTTTAATAGCTTTCGTGATGAATTTGTCGAGGGCATCCTTAATGCCCCGCTATCGTATAGACCCTATGTAGGTAGATGAGTTTCGGGGACCCCAATAAAATATTTTGTTTACCAATTGTAAAAAAAAAAAAAGAATAATAACAGGGTAGTATGCGGAGTGCCGTGATGGACGTCTTACGGCTGATGTGATGATGATACAGGATTCATGGGCTGGAGGCTGCGAATGTCATAAGCCCCGAAGCTTTCCCTTTTTGACGGCCTTATCATGCTGGTAAAGAAAAAGGATAGCATAGAACGCAAGTGTTGATAACCGTGAAAAAAAAATGATAACAACATGCCTGAACGGAAATTGCTTCCTCTGATAGCTTGGAACATCGATTGACTTCATAGGTGGTCACTATTTAACCACGTCAGGCATAGCTAGTGGTTACATCAGGTGCATTCTTTACCTATTAAATCGAAATGACTGATTTTGTAACCTCTGTTCAAATACGTCCACGTGTCATTCGATCTACGTAATGCCCCCTTGTATTTGAACTTACGTTCATAAACGCTTTAGGCGCGTGGCAACGGTCAGGTGAATCTTAGCACGTTTAAACGTTGGTACTCTTAGTTAAGTGTCCTTTAAAATATGCTCACTTCCTTCGAGTATAGTAATGAGATTTCAATGTTACAAGTCCTTCCATGATGATCATTTGGCAGCAACCAAACTGTTGGGTTAACCGAGTTACGAAGTACAGCCTCCTGGAGTTGCTTCTAGGTACGAGTAAAGTAGCCTAACCTCTAAATGTCATGTTTGTCGATTACACACACAGGCTGTAATTTTATCTAAGTGAAGCACGACAACATACTAGTGATAATACGGAGAGTAACGCATCCTATTACAGGAGTTGTTAATCAGCTTGCTGCTGATGTGATAATAGACATGGGCCTCCCCCATGTTGGAGCGGTTTTACCAATTGTAAAAAAATAAATAAACGCTACACTTGGCGGGTCGTTTAGCGGTACAGTATGAGCGTGAAGGACGCTGCTGCAGATCCTTACATTTTTGGTCCCTTAGTCACTTCTTGTGGAACCCTCGGGAAGAGATGTTTTGGTATACTGCTCTGAGGCAGCGTCACTGGCTGATTTCTAAACTAAAGCTTAGTTTAACAAGTTACCTAACTTTGTGTTGTTACAAATGGAGAAGTGTAACCGACCACTTTAGAAATCAAATACCGTCAGAGTTATTGAGATGCTGGAAGGAGACCGTTATGTCCTTAAAGCGTTAAGTTCTAACAGGACCTACAAACACGCTTACGACAGACAACGTTGAATGCCGATAGTGACAGTATTATTGACTTGGACAGAATTGATGGAGAGACTGAACCTTGACCATCTACTAGTGCAGATAAAGGACTTTTGTACGTGACCGTGATTTTAACGTTCACTTGTTTGTATTTTGAACCTTAGACGTAAACAATTTTTCGCAACTGGATGCCAATAGCCTCAGCCATTCGTAGACGTAGGCGTAAAACACCGAGTTGATTTTCTCGTTGCTGTGCGGCCACAACTGTGTGTGGCGTGCGTTTGGCTCGCAGGCGTATCACCGGGGAGGTGATGTTGGCAATGACCAGAAAGAGGTGATGTTTGAGATCGCCGCATGGAAGCGATAGTGTGGTTGGACACCGGAGGGAGGTGGTCCAAGAGTCGCCAGGTAGGGTGACTGTGTTTTTGGGCGGACACCTGAGAGGTTGTCTGAGAGTCGCCAGGTCGAGTGACTGTGTGTTTGGGCGGGCACCGGATGGAGGTGTCTGAGAGTCGCCAGGTTGGGTGACTGTTGTTTGTTTGGGCACCGGATGGAGGTGGCCCAGAGTTGCCAAGATGGGTGACTGTTGTGGTGATACAAAATAAGGAGCGTAACCAAACCAAGTTAGATCCCAAATACCGAGGGCCGTTCAGGGTCGTAGAGGTCTTAGAAGGTGACAGATATAAATTACAAGCTTTGAATTTGAGACGAAGTTACAAGTATGCCCATGACCGTTTACGTAGTATGTCCGAAGGTTATTTGCCTCCGGATGTTGACGATGAATCTGGTGCAGAGGCGTTTACCTTTCAATGTTAATTGTATTGACAGATCGTAACTCAATCAATTGTGTACAGTTGTAATTTTTTTTCTTTATCGTTTATTTTTGTGTGTAGTACTGAAGTATTCCAACATGTTTCAGCGGTAAATGAAGAGTGCTGAATGGCGCTATATGTTTGCATGAATTGGCTGCTGCTTGTTTTGTCAGACTCGTTCTGTCATGATGTGTAGCAGGTACATTCGTGTTTTTGTAAAAAAGAAGTATCCCGTTTGCCGGCTAAAACTGTTGATGGTATTCCGTCGCCTGTACTGGCGATGATGGTATTCCGTCGCCTGTATTGGTGATGATGGTGTTCCATTGCCTAGATTGGTGATGATGGTATTCCGTCGCCTGTATTGGTGATGATGGTGTTCCATTGCCTAGATTGGTGATGATGGTGTTCCATTGCCTAGATTGGTGATGATGGTGTTCCATTGCCTAGATTGGTGATGATGGTGTTCCACTGCCTAGATTGGTGGTGATGGTGTTCCGTCACCTGGACTGGTGATGATGACTGATTGGTATTCCGTCGCTTGGCGTTAGTGATGATGATTCTTTGTGGTGTCCCGCCACCCGGATGTGGTGATGTTTAGTCCTGGTGTTCCGTCGCTTGTGATTTGCGATGATGATTATGTTCCGTTCTATGTGCCCCTAAAAGTTGTAAATGGTTGTAAGGTTTCAAGCCTTGCAGCTGTGATTTACCTTGGAGACCTAAACTGATTTGAGATTGTTTGAGTTACGATGCTAATGCTGAGGTTTATTTAGTTTACGAGAGTGAAATTATTTTGGTTTTTTGAGGCTGTTAAAATGTGTTGTCACCATGATTGTAGTCTTGAATTAAAGCTTCACATTATTAGCGTTGCTTTTATTCCTTGAGCTGTGGACCTTCCTAATGAAGGTCAGGATTGGCCGAACGAAATGGAATCTACTGGCTACCCTTTTCTTTTTCAGGTTAGTCACCCGAGGACGTGTGACTCGCAGGATGGCCGTGTCGGAGTGTCATTGAAAACGCGACCAATACCAGCTCGAGATAAGTTTACATAGTTACACTTTGTTTGGATCAAACGTCAGGTATTAGTACCTGGGTGAAACCGGTGGTGGCGTGACGATCGCTTGTACTCGTGAGACGATCGTTTGTGGTAGCAAAGATGATGTATTAACGGAAGGCTGTTTGTGCTGCCACACTGAGTTGAGAATTTATTAGATCTGTGGAGAAGCCACATTAGCTGGACGTCAGTCTCGGAGCAGACACTTTTTGACGGAGCGTCGAGCAGAACACAAGTAGTGGTGATCTGTGAGCAAAATGGACGTGTCACGCCATCGCTGTGATCACCGCGTTTGCATCCATTGTTATCCAAGGCATCCTGTACAATTTCGATTACCAAATGATCAAGACTATTGAAGAAGGACCTCTGTGATATAGCTGCATTGTTATTTCGACGCCCAATACCGAAATAGTTAAGGACGTGAACCACGAGGCCAACCATAACCTAACCACTCACTTCCTTCTAGATATGTATATAATTTTGTTGATAAGTATACTTTAAATAGTATAGAAACATAAATTAGATAACTCATCACCGCCATCGTAGGCAGCTAACCCCCAGCCCAAGCTGCCGTTTGAACCCCGGCCATAGTCTCTTATCTATGATGATGACAAAGTTAAGTGGTATGTTTTGCAGATGAAATAGAAATTCCTCCTATACATTTAGTATGGGAACACCCACGCTTTCAGCCGCAAAACTGTTTGGCGAGCCGCGGCATGTATCTGTCTGTCTGTCTCGCGTAGGTATTATATATGTATAACATAATGAGGAAAATCTGATGAGCGCAAACTGTTCGGTGAGCCGCGGCATGTGTTCGTCTGTCTGTCTCGCATATAGGTAGTTATCTCCTGAATAGATCTGCATAGTAGGTAACGTGCGGGTTAGATGGTAAAGTCAACTCTTCATACATTTCATTATGGGAACACCCATGTTTTCAACTGCGCAAAACTGTTTGGCGGGCCGCGGCATGTGTTCGTCTGTCTCTCTTTTCTCATAGGTACCTCATAAAACCGAAATTGTATCATATAGAAAAGAATAGGCGGTCGCGTCGCGTTCGGCTACCTCGTTTCGACTACCATTCTAAGGTCACATCATGTACTAGAGCAAAATGTTACTTAGGTAACCATACAGGAGTTTGTATATTTCTAACGGGTGGCACATGATGATGATGACAAAGTTAAGTGGTATGTTTTGCAGATAAAATAGAAATTTCCCCCATACATTTAGTATGAGAACACCCACGCTTTCAACTGCGCAAAACTGTTTGGTGGGTCGCAGCATGTGTTCGTCTGTCTGTCTCTCTCTCTCATAGGTACCACATAAAACCGAAATTGTATCATATAGGTAAGAATAGGCGGTCGCGTCGCGTTCGGCTACCTCGTTTCGGCTACCATTCTAAGGTCACATCATGTACTAGAGCAAAATGTTACTTAGGTAAACATACAGGAGTTTGTATATTTCTAACGGGTGGCACATGATGATGATGACAAAGTTAAGTGGTATGTTTTGCAGATGAAATAGAAATTTCCCCCATACATTTAGTATGAGAACACCCACGCTTTCAACTGCGCAAAACTGTTTGGTGGGTCGCAGCATGTATTCGTCTGTCTGTCTCTCTCTCTCTCATAGGTACCTCATAAAACCGAAATTGTATCATATAGGTAAGAATAGGCGGTCGCGTCGCGTTCGGCTACCTCGTTTCGGCTACCATTCTAAGGTCACATCATGTACTAGAGCAAAATGTTACTTAGGTAAACATACAGGAGTTTGTATATTTCTAACGGGTGGCACATGATGATGATGACAAAGTTAAGTGGTATGTTTTGCAGATGAAATAGAAATTTCCCCCATACATTTAGTATGAGAACATCCACGCTTTCTTCTGCGCAAAACTGTTTGGTAGGTCGCAGCATGTGTTCGTCTGTCTGTCTCTCTCTCTCATAGGTACCTTATAAAACGGAAATTGTATCATGCTGAATAATGGAAAAAAATCTGCGCAGGCGCAGTCGCAGGCGGTGGCTAGCTATCAAGCGCTACTCCCCACACACATACGTCATAATCACCCATGTATATCAATATTTCAATGCAAAAGTTATCAGGCGCCGTGGCTGAGCGGTGTAGCTTCCAGCTAACCAACAACAAGAGGTTGTGAGTTCGATTCTCCTCAAAATGGTCTTTTGGGGGGGTACGCCATCTACACATTCGTACTCGCTAACGTTAGCAATGGTTGACATTGACAGCTGTCATGTTGACACCCCGCTGACGTTGACATTCGTCACTTTTGACAGCTGACATGTTGCCGCCCACCGCGTGACGTCACACAAATGCTGGACTGTGATTGGACACCACTCTGACGTCATACAAATACTGCTCTGTGATTGGCATACCACATACCACTGAGCCAGAACCGCCACAAACCAGGGACTTGTATTATCGTGTCGTACATTCACGGGCCGAGTATTATCGTGGCGGCTATTATATGGACCCTATTGAATTAGTAGATCCGTGCTATGCACCATATTAAAAAAAAAACAAGTCAAAACAATGCAAAGTGAATATAAATCCGATTAGTGATGGGACTCGAATCGAAAATGAATATTCGAATCAATTCGAAACCCGGCGAAAATTCGAACCATGATCCGAATAATCCCTTGATTCGATATGATTGATACATTCGAATCAATACGAATTTATACGTTGAATCGAATCAATAAAATCGAGTCTGTATTCTTTTAAATCTAAATTAAAAGAACACTTCTTGTCTTTTCCTTTTTAAAGTTAGCCATATTTATTTTATAGTTTATTTATTATATTATATGCATTTTATTATATTTATGTAATTACATTTATTTATATTGTTATATAATTACATTATGTAGTATATTATGTATTATTTTGTAGGTACGTGGTATTTATTTAGGAATATGTTGTCAAAATTTCTTTTTTAAAAATGTTGTCTTTGTTAATGTACACGTCTTCTGCCATTCTTTTGTAATTTCTCTTTCCTAGGTCTGCTGGAAGAAATTTCTAATAGAAATAAGCTGTACCTTTTGTATGTTCTTATCTAGTTTAATGTTTGTTTGTCCCTATTTCTGTGTGCAATAAATTGTGAAATAATAATAATAATAATAAAATCGTTTAATAGATAAAAAAATATTTAGATACGTAAAAAGTCCCAAACTACACTTTTTTTAACGGTTCTATAATTTTCAAATTGTTAGGTAGTTACTATGTCTTCACTGCGAAACACAAACATTTCACTTTATTTACACGCTTACGGTACACACACTTGTATTATTTACACCAAAAATACAGTCCCACTTCACTATCAAAAATGTAATTTTAAAAATATTTTTAAATGCTTTTTAAAGTCACGTGTTCAAATTACTTCTGAAATATTAACTAACAAACCTCTATAAAATCACTTTCTAAAAAAACTACGAACGAAAAATTATAATATAACTAACATCACTTTTTAGAATTTCAACCGTCTCATCTATAAGTTAAGCTTACCGCGCAATATAAGATTCGAATCATCAATCTGATTCGAATTGTAAAGATGATTCGAATTAGACATGTGCGCCGCACCGCGCCGGTGACCGCCGCCGCCGATCAGGACTTGAAGCCGCTGACCATTTAGAAAAATCGGCGTATTCGGCGCAAATGATGTGAACGGCGAAAAGTTCAACGCTCGCCTAGGTTGCGTTTATCGCCTTCGGATATATTACAAAAATCTGAAAACGTGTCAAGGTTGTCTACTTACCAAAGCCGGAAACAGAGAGCTACGATGAACCGATGTCCTACAGACCCATAAACCTTTCATCATTTCTGCTGACGGCTCTGGAAAAATTAGTCGACTACATAAAGGAGGGGTTCCTTGCGGAAAACAACACTTCATGTACTACAATGTGCATATCAGTCTGGTAAAATGACTGAAAGAGCACTTCATCTTGTAGTATACCGTCATGAAAGTGCGTTGGAAAACCAGAAGGTATGTGCTGCTGCCTTCCTCGATATCGAAGGAGCCTTTGATCGCACTAATTTGGAGGCAATCAAGAATGCAGCTATCTCCAATGGTATAGACCAAACGCTATGAAAATGGATAGATAACATGCTTAGGAAGATAATCATAACATCTTTACTATTGGGGGAGAAGGTTACTGCTACCACTTAAAAAAAAACTCACGCAGGGTGGCGTTCTGTAGATGGCTTCTGCAGCAGCTGAATACCGGATCTTTCTACACGTTTGGTTATGCTGACTATCTAGTTATTATAATTAATGTCAAATTCCCGAACATAGTATCGCGAATAATGTACTCGTGAAAGGCCTTGCGTAAAGTTGAAAGGTGGTGTGATGGATATCACCTATCGATTAAACGTAGCAAGACCACTGTACCATTCAAAAGAAAAAGAAACCGACAAGGTTTAAAAACTCTCAAACTGTCTGGGACAGTTCACGATCGTTAAGTATCTAGGCATGACTCTGGATAAAAAACTGACGTGGAACCTGCACATAGAAAGGACCATGGCCAAGGCCACAATAGTCTTCGGTATGCTAAAATCTGCGTACGGTAAGAACTTGGGGTTTGAAACCCATAGTCATATACTGGCTATACACAATAATAGTAAAGCCCATTCTAGGCGTAGAAGGAACAGGCCGAAGGAAGACTAAACTGACATGTCTTAGACTCAAAGATTCCAAGCTCTTCATCGGTGAGGTAACCACAGGGGCAATCAAGTACAGTTGGAGAAACAGCAGGACACGTGTCAGAGCGGTAACAGGAGCGCTGATAGGTCATTTTGCTACAAACGCACACTTGAAAAAATCAGCCTGATGAATGACCCGACCTGCAGGGCCTGTGTGGATACAGATTCAATGGAACACTTACTGTGTTACTGCAATGTTCTGGCCAGTAGCGCATTTGTCTCCTTGGAGTCATAAATATAAGATTATAACTTACAATTTGTAAGTACGTTATTCGTAACCAAATTACCAAAGCAAATAATTTTTGTGCCATATTTTATTGCGACTTTAACGTTTCTTTTCATACCTTATATTAATTTTTATGAAAACGTTTTTTTTATTAATTTTACTTCTGATTCTCCCTGTTTTTTGTGTAATTTATGCCACCATTTACGACGCCGTTTACGCCGCCATTTACGCCGCCGCCGACCAAATTCTACCTCTACGCCGCCGCCGAATATTTCGGCATCGGCGCACATGTCTAATTCGAATCAACATTGAATCTCATTCGAATCAAGTTTTCACCGTCATAAACGTAGTGATTACATGCTCGGTGACCGTCGTCATTCGAAGTTCGAATCAAATGTGATTCGAGTCCCATCACTACCGTATTTTATTAATGTTTACAATTTTTTTTACAATTAATCCTACGAATTACTAAACAAATAGTTACAAAAGTAATTAAATTTCACACTTCACAACGGTTTCGTCATAATGTCTATCAAATTCTCTTCACTCATAGACTGATGAACGTTTCATAACAACAATGTCTTTAACAAAGTGATATTTGATGTCGGCTTTGCTCATTTTGTGTTCTCACTGTTATCCACCATTTTAATCGCGCTTCATTGTCACAATACATCACCACATTTTGCACAATACCGCCAATCCCTTCTTACAACAGTTCTCTCACACGTCGCAGCTGACACATATTCTGCCTCCGCTGAAGACAATGATACTATACCAGGATATCAGGTTTTCATTGTCCCCAGACTGCGTCACAGTAAGCATTGATCACGTTTTCTTTTCTTTCTTTCTTATAGGTAAGTACCCACCCTCCAGGTATCCTAAAATCATCTTGGCAGCTTCGCAGGTAGTCTTCGTGTAGGATAATCGAGCTAATTAGGTATTTCTAGCTTACGTTGTAGGGGGGGATTTGTAATAAATATCAACAACAGTGGCATAGTAAAATAATAGTTTAATTTAATTAGGTAGACAGTAATTCTAACTAAATTACAACCTTATTTAAATTAGATAAAACCAACACAATATAGCTCAGGTACGTAAAAGTAACTAAAATAAGCAAAATAGGTAGGTACTCACAATTTTAAGATATTTATACGGGCAGCAGGGCGTCCTTACATTTTTAAGACTCACACTCGAATGGCCGTCTGCCTGCGCAGTCTGTCTATTTATACTGTGGCGTAAACAAGTGAGGTAATCGCGTGATGACGCGATTACGTCACCTCTTGTTTTGCTTGTGATAAAATTGCAGAAAAGTTGAAATTTACAAAACATAGCTAACAGTCGGCCATCCGTTTCAATCGGACGACCTCGTACGTTCACATTATGCAACGGCATTGAGAATTAGGATGAAAACCTACTGCTAAGTATTTGCATTTTAAATATTTTAAACTCACTATGTTGCTTTACTAATAGAAATAATATGATAATTAACAATTTATTCTAAGTGATAATTTAAAATATTTACGTTTGTAACCTATATTAAAATTAAATCTAATAAGATACTGACGTACTTAAATGTTTTCTAGCTAACAAAGAAAATACTCACAAAATAAAACTTAAATACATCAAATTTATTGATAATGGAAACCAATTTATTTGATTAAATTCCGATTTCAAATTAAAATTGGTAAAAGGCCCCCATGTGACCTAAATACCAGTAACATAAATTTGGCAACAGTCTCCATTCGTCCTGAATACCAGTATCCAATTTTGGCAACAGGCCCCATTCGTCCGGAAGACCATAATATTATCATTAACATTTTGTTGTCATAATTAAATTTAATAATATTTACCTCTTACAGTTACAGTACTTGCTCATAACCTAGTAGAAACAATAAAAATTATCTCTAAATTTTACATTACATCTGTACAAGTTATTAAAATAATTGTTCTATAATAACTAGGTATGTACATACTAGCACATAAATATTACAACAATAAGAATTATTTAAATTAAATTGACATTAAACCTCAAATTAAAATCATTGTTAAGTTGTGCAAGGGACAGTAAGTAAGTAATCACGATTTTATTTATTTAGTCTAGTGTGGATGCAATAAACACACGTTTTAAACCAACCTTCAGAGCTTGTGATAGTAAAAAGTAAGATCGATACTTCGCATTTGTAATTAATATTATAGGTATTAGTAAATTTAATCAAGTCTTTCCGATATATTATGCAATTAAGATTTATCAAAATTTAAATTTTAAAATCAGGTTTCTACTTATTTTGCTCTGCTAAAAGAGAAAACATTAAACTTTCTAACAGATGTAAGAGGAAATAAAAATATCTAAAATACTGGTACTCATAACCTTCTTATTCACTAATCACAGGAATATCTACTAGGTACCACTTTAACGTGCCACGGCTTATAACTACCGCCTACACACAAGGTGTTACGGCTTAATATCAATACCGCCTGCACACACAAGGTGCTACGGTTTAATCTCAATACCGCCTGCACACACAAGTGCTACGGTTTAATCTCAATACCGCCTGCACACACTAGGTGCTACGGTGTTTAATCTCAATACCGCCTGCACACACAAGGTGCTACGGTTTAATCTCAATACCGCCTGCACACACAAGGTGCTACGGTTTAATCTCAATACCGCCTGCACACACAAGGTGCTACGGTTTATGACTCCCACCTGCATACACAAGGTGCCACGGCTTATTCGACGTGTATCTCTAAGTTCATCAACTCTGAATTTTAATGTTTCAACAAAAATAGTCATCCATGACTTCCATTTCCATTAGACGCGTTCATCTTTAACCAAGTTTAGCATCTACAATATTCGTCTACAAGGATTTGCTGTCTAACGGTCTCAATTCTCCGCTCTCAATAATAACAAGCATTTAATCTGCTTTATCTTACATTGCCTTATGTTTTAAATTTTCAAGTCGAAAGTTTGATCATAAAGGTCACAAAGTTTTGCCACCATCATAGAAACCTTACAATGAAAAGAAAGATTTAAATTTGAATATAACATTGGTTCCCAAATGCCATATAAGTTTCAGGTCATTTGTCTCAGATTTTTATCAACTGTCAATATGGCAACGGCCTTATATTCCGAATACCACAAGTCACAAGTCATAGGCAACAGACCTCATATTCCAAAACAAAGACGGGCCTCGCGTTCTGAATACCTTACGTTATTGTTAGACATTCAAAGAAACTAATATGAATGCCCTATAACATGACTAATCAAATGCTTCAGCTCAAGATAAATGGGAAGAACTGTACAAGTTTTTTGATCGTCCTTGAAAGAAAAGCCTACGCCTCCTCGCTCGAGTATTTTCGTTATTGTAAGTATACTTCACATGATATGGCGACACATATACGTCTTTGAAATAAAGAACTTATGGAACAGTTTGAAATTCAAACTAAGAAAGGATTACAAATGATCTACCGGAAGTTCTACTACTCTGCAAAAACCAAGATACAATTTGCGTTAACTGAAATACTATTCACACAAAGACACCAACAAAGAGAAATTTCACCAAAACGAAGTATGGCTATTGCCGCATGATAGGTCATGGTGTTAAGAAATGCAAAAAGTAGATATTTTATGGTGAGCCATCTAAGCCTCAAGCCAGTCCTAATGTTATTGTTACTCTCATATGTACAGTAACACATTGAAGTAATTAACACTGTATTTGAAGCAGTTAGGGGTTAGTAACTTGATAACGGAGCTCGGAGTAACCAAGTATCTCACCAGTCGCTGTCACCAGTTTCGAATACTATACGAGCGATAAAAAACCCAAAACAGCAAATGGTACAGAAATCAAGGCTACTGATATCTATTGGCAAAGTAAGCGTTTACTTGGTGGCATATTTAGGTAATAAAAAGCAAAGCTTTATACTTAATTATGTATGGTATGTACCTACTTACAGTAAAATTACAATAGTCGCATACGATGTGTAACACGTGACAAAATATTTAATCAAAAGAAATTATCCGTGTAAACCTATAAACAGATCATCTTTTTTTTTTCTTTGCCATAGACAATTATTCACATCATCATCGTCGTCATCAGTGGCCTTATGCGTCTGTAACAGACGATTTAGTCAGCGACTCGGATACAGTGTTTTTAGTGACTGTGCAGTCCGAAGGGAGACCGGCACAATCTACCGCAGGACTGACAGGAGAAGTTTCCGATAGATGAATTAGAGACAGATTGATGTTTCCAGTGCCTCCGTTCGGATAATAGTTTGAACCAGGCCTCATCACACGTATAAATGGACAGTCAATAAAAGGTCATACACAAAAGAAGCATATTTTACTACTGGAGGGAAATACTGCTTTTTAACAGTGTGCTAATTGGTAAACGGTTGAAAAATGGGAAGTTTACGAGCTGATTGTGAAGACAGGAGGACAGAAATTTTCATTAGCAAATTTAAATTATTACACATTTTATAGTTCAGTCGAATCTGTGATGTAAAAACAAAATCAATATCTATGTTAAAAAATCACGTTAAGGACCGCTTTCAATTTGTCACAATATAACAAGTCTTCATAATCCTCACAGAAGTAGACGACCTTTTTTTAATAAGCGGTAGCGATTTTTCATCACGCGGAAACGTAAGCATCGTTTAGCAGTGGCGGTTTTCCGACCAGAGAGTATGTAAAATTACCAATTTTCAAAGTTCATTTTCTCGAAAACTACCCCCCTACGTAATCATATATAGATTTAAGAATTGACGATTTCATTGACCCCTTCATACAGCTAAACTTTCTGTACTCCATTCAGTAACAATATTCTTAGATATTTGAATATTTAACTATAGTACCCCGACTACCCAAATCAGTTAAGGAATTCGTGGAATTTCATTTATCCAAAGCTTCCTTTTAGCGTTTTAAATTCGTTTCTCTACTTGAACTTTGTAATTATTTTAGACACCCTTGGCTTCTTGTTATTTTTAGTACTACATTGGAATGTTACATAGCTAAAATCTAGAATATT
Source organism: Coleophora flavipennella (assembly GCA_947284805.1). NCBI lineage: Eukaryota > Metazoa > Arthropoda > Insecta > Lepidoptera > Coleophoridae > Coleophora > Coleophora flavipennella. The sequence continues at coordinate 6,651,957 of OX369309.1, read as the reverse complement.
TTCTGTATATATACACTTAAAATGGAGATGCCCTTGTTCACCGCAGCTAAAACACATCATTGTGCCTTTTATTAAGTTTCTGAAGCTTTGTGATCCAACCTAAGTCTTAAATTATCACCCCATTTTGTAGTTTTAACGTTCTTAAATTAACTAACAATTTATCTGGTCCCGTAAAATGTACTGCTTTAGCACTAATCTATTGTTTTAAGTCAGTTTTGTATTAAAGCAAACGTTTTCTTTGTGTACTGTTCCAAAAATTGTAGCAAAACTAATATAAATAATGAATAACAATCGGATGTCCTTTGCGTTAGATGTATTTGAAAGTCCACAATGAGAACAACAATACAAAATTATGGGTAACGAGATTCAACAACAATACAAAGCTATGGGTAGCGAGATTACGTTCCTGATTGAAACAAAGACCTGGACCTTGGCAGACGTCAAAGGTCAAAAGTCAATCTCCTGTAAATGGGTCTATAGGGCCAAAACTAATGCAGGTGAATTCTCGACATATTCAAAGTTGGAGGGATACACTCAGAAAGAAGGAATAGACTATTTCGACACGTTGAACCCATTTGTTAAACACATTCTAACTTAGCAGTAGCCAGCAAAGGAAAGATATGGGATATCACATATATTAGACTGAGACAGGGTGATGTTTAGCTGTATAACCCTAACCGTCAGGTGACTACGTGGCAGATATCTTACAAGGAGGTCACACAGCAGCACAAAAACGATTTTAGATTAGAGGATGATTCCTGGTGCTGCCAGTTTCTTGGTTACTTATTAAACTACAGGGACACACTGCTCCTCGGGTATGGTGACAAAATAATGACATACATAAGTAATAATGATGTCACAGCAGCAGGTTGTATGCTATTGTAACCAGGTCTCTGGTTACTGTAGGGGCTCTATGGACAAGGGAGCTCAGATCGCGAGCGGGACGTGAAGCGACGCCGCTGGATGGCACGTTTACGTAACGAGGGATTGATTTTTTTTTTGTTCATCTTCTCTTCTTTTTTTTATTTTGTTTGTGTACTTAAGCAATACAATAAATAAATCATTCATTCATTCATTCATTCATTGAACCACCAACAAGAAACATTAACATTCATTTATTTAGCGGGCAGCGATTGAGTGGAACTCCTTGCCTGCATCTGTGTTTTTCGATTTAAGGATCTTTAAGGAGAGAGAGAATAGGCATTATTTGAGTTTGCATGTACCATCCTCAACTACATCGTCACTTACCATCAGGTGAGATGTAGTCAAACACACTTAAATTTGTAGTAAAAAATAAATTTTAAAGGAAGTTATCAGTGAGCGAAAGTATTATGGCTTGCAAATACCCAACCGCTGCGCAGCCGGGTCGACCTCATGATGACGCAGTGTGTACTTACTTTCTATGTGTAATATTCTGTGCAAGTCGGAGACTTGCGAGCGTTGCAATCTCCAGTGCCAAAGTAGAAAACCTAGCAGAGTACCGCGTGGCGCCAAGGTTCGCATGTTGACAGAACCGATTCGGTGAACGCAGCTTCCGCTGACTGGCTGGTTGACTGGCTGTCCCGCCGGCACGTTGGCCGTCTCGCTGCCTCGCTGGCTCGTTGGGTGTCTTGCCGGCCCGGTGGCTGCCACGAGAGCTCGCCGGCTGCCTCGGCGACCCGCTGGCGCGCTGGCTGCCAAGCTGGCTCGCTGTCTACCTCGCTGACTGTATCGCCGGCCCGCTGACTGCCACGCCAGCTCGCCGACTGCCTCGCTGGTTACCTCACCGACCCGCTAGCTGCCTACTGCGTAAACGCCGATTCATGTGGCTGCGTGACCGCCACTCCATGTCCAGCGAGCGCACTGATTCCGGCGGCTGCGGGACCGCCGATCAACGATGCTTGGAGGCCGCTCCCTCACAACTGTTTGCTCGACGCCGCTTAAAATTTTGCTCGCCATTCCGGTGTATGGAAAAGGCTGTCCATATTACCTGAGCAAGAAAAATATACGCAGATAATCTGTTCTCAACAAAGGGTATAATGTACTGAGCGTATTTCTAACATGTGTCTTTGTATATAAAACTAAATGTTTTAAGAAGGTAAACATATATTATAATACTTCAACGTCACAGTAAATAAGGTCACTGCATCATGTTAATGCACAAAGTTTTACAAAAAAAATATATTTAAAAGCCGACAACAGGTTAACTGCATCCCGCTTCTGATATGTAGGATAATCGAGCTAATTAGGTATTTCTAGCTTACGTTGTAGGGGGGGATTTGTAATGAATATCAACAACAGTGGCATAGTAAAATAATAGTTTAATTTAATTAGGTAGACAGTAATTCTAACTAAATTACAACCTTATTTAAATTAGATAAAACCAACACAATATAGCTCAGGTACGTAAAAGTAACTAAAATAAGCAAAATAGGTAGGTACTCGCAATTTTAAGATATTTATACGGGCAGCAGGGCGTCCTTTCATTTTTAAGACTCACACTCGAATGGCCGTCTGCCTGCGCAGTCTGTCTATTTATACTGTGGCGTAAACAAGTGAGGTAATCGCGTGATGACGCGATTACGTCACCTCTTGTTTTGCTTGTGATAAAATTGCAGAAAAGTTGAAATTTACAAAACATAGCTAACATTCGTAGGTTTATTTATGTATCGGCTTAAGTATGAAGGTGCATATGTTATATCTGGTTTACTGATGGTCAGGTAAGTAAGACTTCCTATTATTTCTTTGTATGGTACATTAATTATTATTTCTTCTTTTTCAGGAACTTCAAACTTATCTTCCATGGGCGTCTTCTCCAACTTACAGTCGTTCATTTTAAACTGTGTTAAAATTTTATCAATAAATTTTGTTTGTGATATGTGTAATTTATTTTCTGTTCTCTCTATTTCCATACCTAAAAAAATATTTATCTGTCCTAAATATTTTGCTCTGAATTCTTCTTGTAGGTATGTAGTTACTGTATCTATCTGTTTAGTATTACTAATCAAATCTCATAGTATATTTTAATACAATAACCAGTCACTTAATAACTTTTACTTTATTGTATTACAAACACTCTTGTAATTTCACACATTTGTGCTGAATGCGATCTGGTATGTGTGTGCTCGCCACAAGCTCTCAAACAAATATGTCCACTTACATTTATTTGAACTATAAACAACCGACTAAATCCAGACATAAACTTATGGGTAACATCGTCTTACGAATATGTGTTAACACTAATACAACAATAGCTCGTTGTGCCAGCTCTGTACGTCTGTACAAAGCCCACTCAAATGTACCGAATAACAAAACAGAGTTCACAGAATCACGTTACAACTGTAATACTAATCTAGTTATGTTTAGGTATGCCGATACTGTAACATGTACCTAAATCTTGAATGTTCTAACAGTCGGCCATTCTGACAGATGCCTGACCTCAGGCATACATAAATGCAAAATTTTGTAAATAGGTACCAAACGTTACATCTACAAAAAAATATATATTAATAAAAATTATAAGTATTTCCAATTGAAAAACCTGTTCAAAGTTCGTAAATATACATTAACAAAAGAGCACATCTGATCACATGGATCCAATAACTAGTAACTATTAACTATGAATCGAATCTATAATCTATCTCTATAAATCTACATAATACATTTAGGCACCGATTTGTGTATACTTCTAAATTCACAAGTACAATAACGTTTTTTATTTTAGGCACCGATTTGTGTATACTTTTAAATTCACAAGTACTATAACGTTTTATATTCGGCCACCCTGACTTATTGAATGACCTCATTCATTTTCATTACATATGATAAAAAAGAAAAAAAAAACCACGCAATACCGTTCCGTCACTGCGCTTTAACACTTTACATCTCACTTTGCCGTGTGAACTGATAAAATAAACAAATTGGACTCTCTCATTGTCGTTTTGTCACTGTAAGTAAGTTTTACCCGTCTACACACACATGGTATATCAGTTTCTGATCCAGACATATTGCAAGTATACCGCGTTCACGCACAGGGTGTATCGGTCTTTGCTCCAGCGTAAGTACTTAAATATATACCGCGTACACGCACAGGGTGTATCGGTCTCTGCTCCAGCATAGGTCTCGAGGTCTCGAACGTATACTGCGTACACTCACAGGTTGTATCAGCCTCTGCCCGATTGATGAAATGGGATACCGCGTACACACACAGGGTGTATCGGCCTCTGCCCAACTGATGAAACGGGATACCGCGTACACTCACAGGGTGTATCGGCCTCTGCCCGACTGATGAAATGGGATACCGCGTACACACACAGGGTGTATCGGCCTCAGCCTAACTGATGAAATGGGATACCGCGTACACTCACAGGGTGTATCGGCCTCTACCCGACTGATGAAACGGGACACCGCGTACACTCACAGGATGTATCGGCCTCTGCCCGACTGATGAAATGGGATACCGCGTACACTCACAGGGTGTATCGGCCTCTTGCCCGAGTGTAGCAGTATTATAGTCCTGGTGATATTTCCAGAGCCACTTGATGTGCAGTTCTAGTTTGGCTGGCTTGCTAAATGGTGAATTTGTTTAAAAGGATTTACATAGGGTTGGGTACGGAAAAAAAAGGAAAGGGAATAAGCAATCATTTAACAAAATAAACAAAAAGGAAACTATTTACTAATAAGTATTGTCTTTATTCGGTTTCTGAACAATTATTTTCAAATTCTGAGCTGTCCTGACGAGAAAAGCGTATCCAGGGTTTAATTTTATCAGCGGAGTAGACGTTTTTGTATTTCCTGCTCGGAAACCCATTAAAGCTACAAACTTCATAACGTTCATTTCCTAAAATAGCAGTCACCTTGTAAGGACCACTGTACCACACCCCGGACACTCCATACAAACGAGCGAGAAATGATATACATATATATAACTGACGTATCTATAGGCAAGAATGCAGGTAGGGTTGAATCACACCGGCGGTATTGGTCACGAAATGTTAGTTATTTGCTGAATGCAACAGTGTGAATACTAAACTCTTTTTTTTTCATACTTTTCATAAGTTGTAAACAAACACCGCTCGAACAAAAAACACCACTTTCCGAATACACCATACACATTATGAGACTATAAAACATTGTAAATGGTAACTGCGACGTGGACGTATGAATTAACACTGAAAACTGCTATTATTTTATACATCTTTTAACACATTTTCCATAAAATTGCGAAATTGATAAAGGATTTTGTCACAGATTAAAAATCGACATGATAGTTTTGTTGCTTTGGTGTAGAGATGGGACGAAGTGAATGACTGAATGAATGATTTTGAACTGTTGTTGCGAGGTAAAAATTGGGTCATCTTTGATAATTTTTGGCTCAACTGTACAATAGAGTACATCGATTTGGAAGTCCGCGATTTTTTTGTAAGAGATAGGCTTTAGCTGAACATCCATACCAAATTTCAAGGTTAGGAAACCAGCGTTTTTAGAGTTATGAATTTTTAAAAATTGTATTTTTAGGTACTCTTTGGTCTTTGTTTTGTGAGTTTATGTAGGACCAAAGATGACTTAATACTGATTGTATAATTTGATTCCAAAGATTCATAATATGGGGTCCGCGAAGCGGGAAAAGCACGTGGGGCCGACTTGAGGGCGGGCAAACTTGGGGGTGACAAATCGAAAACTAGGGGGTAATCTGTTTTGTTAGGTAGTCTTCTATGACGCCGAAAATCGCTGCCGCTTAATAAAAAAAGGTCATCCACTTCTCTGACGGCGAAAATCGCTACCGCTTATTCCAAAAAAAGGTGTAAGTCAATTTGATCACCAAGATTCACGATATGGGGTCCAGGGGCCCAGCCCCTTCCACCCATTTAAAACCCCCAACAAACCTTCGGGATCCGAGGGGGATGTGGGAGTATCAGGGCGGGGAAAGCACGCGGGGCCCGGACCCCGAACGGGGGCGTAAGCCCCGCCATCCATTTAAAGCCCCCAACAAACCTTCGGGATCCGAAGGGGATGTGGGAGTATCAGGGCGGGGAAAGCACGCGGGGCCCGGACCCCCAACGGGGGCGTAGCCCCCGCCACCCATTTAAAACCTCCAACAAACCTTCGGGATCCGAGGGGAATGTGGGAGTATCAGGGCGGGGAAAGCACGCGGGGCCCGGACCACCCATTTAAAAACCCCAACAAACCTTCGGGATCCGAGGGGGATGTGGGAGTATCAGGGCGGGGAAAGCACGCGGGGCACGGACTTCTAACGGGGGCGCAGCCCCCGCCACCCATTTAAAACCTCCAACAAACCTTCGGGATCCGACGGGGATGTGGAAGTATCAGGGCGGGGAAAGACGCGGGGCCGGACCCCTAACGGGGGCGTAGCCCCCGCCACCCATTTAAAACCCCCAACAAACCTTCAGGGTTTTAAAGGGCGAAGGGCGGGGAAAGCACGCGGGGCCGACAAACTCGGGGCTCCTACTTCTGCATTCTCATGTTAAACCTAACACTACGACTGTGCGGGGAGGCAAGCTAAGCTCGCCTCCCCGCACAGTCTCCGAACCTAACGGATCCGAGTCGGGGTGCTCCGAAAGTCCGAGCTCGCTTCGCTCGCTCCCGCTTCTATTTAGAACTCCCCGTACCTCACTCGCGGACCCCATATTATGAATCTTTGGGATCAAATTGACTTAGACCTTGACCTTGAAATGACCTTGACTGATTGACCTTGACCTTGACGGATTACCCCCTGGTTTTCGATTTGTTACCCCCAAGTTTGTCCGCCCTCAAGTCGGCCGCGCGTGCTTTCCCCGCCCTGATACTCCCACATCCCCTTCGGATCCCGAAGGTTTGTTGGGGGCTTTAAATGGGTGGCGGGGCTTACGCCCCCGTTAGGGGTCCGGGCCCCGCGTGCTTTCCCCGCCCTGATACTCCCACATCCCCCTCGGATCCCGAAGGTTTGCTGGGGGTTTTAAATGGGTGGCGGGGTTTATGCCTCCGTTAGGGGTCCAGGCCCGGCGTGCTTTCCCCGCCCTGATACTCCCACATTCCCCTCGGCTCCCGAAGGTGGCTTTAATGTAATAAAATGTTTAAAAATTATCATAGATGACCCAATTTTTATCTCGCAACAACAGTTCAAAATCATTCATTCAGTCATTCACTTCGTCCTATCTCTACACCAAAGCAACAAAACTATTATGTCGATTTTTAATCTGTGACGAAATCCTTTATCAATTTCGCAATTTTATGGAAAATGTGTTAAAAGATGTACAAAATAATAACAGTTTTCAGTGTTAATTCATACGTCCACGTCGCAGTTACCATTTACAATGTTTTATAGTCTCATAATGTGTATGGTGTATTCGGAAAGTGGTGTTTTTTGTTCGAGCGGTGTTTGTTTACAACATAAGACAAGTATAAAAAAAAAGAGTTCAGTTGGGCCTTTACGTTCGGTAACTGGTTGGTTTTTATTCCTGTGAACGAAATCACAGCGGCGCGCAAAGTTAATATAGTGAATAAAAGTGCTTGCGTAGCTCGTCCTTTACGTTTGGTAACCAATCTACAGCCAATCTGAGTGACGGGGGTGTGAGGTCGAATCTAGAGAGCGGCAGGGAGTGTCCATACTGTACGTTAGTACTAATATATATACTGTGACTGTACGGTGGTACCAGTTTGTTGCTTTTACCGACATTATGAACGTTTTTTAATACCATAACTAAATCACCTACTTTGTATTTGTGTGCAGCACATCTTTTTCTGTCAAATCGTGTTTTCATTTTCTCCTGTTCTTTTCTGATATGAGTTGATACTTCTTTACGCATCGCTTCAATATTTTTATCAACGGTTAGATTCTCAGAAATGTCGTGTAAATGACTTTCGGTCACATTTACAGTATCTTTTCCAAACACGACCTGAGCAGGAGTTTTACCGATACCTTTGTTAATAGTATTGTTCAGACTCCATTGAACCTTACCTAAGTCAGAGTCCCAGTTGCGATCATCTTTGTCGATGTTCAAAGCAGTTCGATTTGCCCATTTGCACGAGGAGTTGCTACTGCATTTTTCACGTGTTTGATCTGATAAAGTCCACGAACCGCTTGAATTCATCAGCAGTGAAACTGGTTCCGATGAAGGTCATACAGGTATACGCGCCGACTACGGAACACTCCGACGACGAGGTAGAGACTATGTATGAGGACATCTCTACAGCCTTACATAGCAACAGGACCCATTATACCGTTGTTATGGGGGACTTTAACGCGAAACTGGGCAAACGAAGCGATGGTGAGCTGAGAGTGGGGCAATTTGGATATGGAGTAAGAAATGCACGTGGCCAGATGCTGGCCGACTTTATGGAGAAGGAGAGCCTCTTTATGATGAACTCCTTCTTTAAAAAGTCAAAACAGCGGAAGTGGACATGGTTGCATCCCAATGGCGTAACAAAAAACGAGATAGACTTCATCTTGTCGACAAGGAGGCAAATATTCAATGATGTCTCCGTGATCAATTCAGTCAAAACAGGAAGCGATCACCGGATGGTCAGAGGCACATTGAATCTAAAGACCAAGCTAGAAAGATGTCGACTGATGAAGTCTACGCTCCGACCAGCGCCCATCCAGCTCCAAAACCCCGAGAGCTTTCAGCTCGAGTTGCACAATCGTTTCGAATGCCTAGGAGACTGCGAGAATGTGGACGATTATAATGACAGGTTCGTGGAAATTGTTCAAACGGTCGGGTCTAAGATTTTTAAAACTCGCCGTTCAAACAGAACCAAAAAAATCTCCGACTTCACCAGCAACCTCATGGAAGAAAGACGCAGATTGGTTTTGCAGTCTTCTGAAGACGCTACTCAGTATCGGCAACTAAACAGGCAGATCTCTAAGTCCCTAACTCGCGATTTACGCCAATATAATACAAATTGTATTAAAGAGGCGATCGAGCACAACAAAGGCTCAAAAGTGTTCGCGAGAGATCTGTCTGTTGGACAAAGCCAACTGACCAAGCTGAAGACTGAGGACGGCAGGACCATATCGTCTAAGACTGAGTTGCTGGAAGAAGTTGAGAAGTTCTATGGACAATTGTACAAGACCACACGTTTGCCTGTCAGTCAGATCTGGCTAAAGACCCAAGAGCCAGACTAACCCGACACTATACCGAAGATATCCCGGACGTCAGCCTGTACGAGATTAGAATGGCTCTCAAACAGCTCAAGAACAACAAGGCACCGGGTGATGATGGAATTACGGCTGAACTTCTGAAAGCAGGTGGATCACCGGTACTAAAAGCTCTTCAGAAGTTATTTAATTCCGTTATACTCGAGGGACAAACGCCTAAGGCATGGCACAGAAGTGTGGTCGTGCTTTTCTTCAAAAAGGGCGACAACACTCTGCTGAAGAACTACAGACCCATCTCACTTCTGAGCCATGTCTACAAGCTGTTTTCGAGAGTCATTACGAATCGTCTCGCACGCAGGTTTGACGACTTCCAGCCTCCCGAACAAGCCGGTTTCCGAAAAGGCTTTAGTACCATAGACCACATACATACGCTGCGGCAGATTATACAGAAGACCGAAGAGTACAATCAGCCACTATGCTTGGCGTTTGTGGACTATGAGAAGGCCTTTGATTCAGTCGAAACTTGGGCTGTGCTACAGTCTCTCCAGCGGTGCCAAATTGACCATCGATACATCGAGGTGTTGAAGTGTCTGTATGAAAACGCCACCATGTCGGTTCGCCTCCAGGACCAGAACTCGAAACCTATCCAGTTGCAGCGAGGGGTGAGACAAGGAGACGTTATATCTCCGAAACTGTTCACCGCCGCCCTGGAAGATGTTTTTAAGCTTCTGGACTGGGGTGGACTCGGCATCAATATCAACGGCGAGTACATATCCCACCTCCGATTCGCTGACGATATCGTGGTGATGGCTGAGACTATGGAAGACCTAAGCACAATGCTCGATGGCCTCAGTAAGGTCTCTCAACAAGTGGGTCTTAAAATGAACATGGACAAGACGAAAATAATGTTAAATGTCCGTGTCGCACCCACTCCTCTAAAGGTTGGAGACTCGACACTGAAAGTTGTTGACGAATATGTATACCTGGGACAAACAGTCCAGCTAGGTAGTTCCAACTTCAAGAAAGAGATCAATCGACGAATCCAACTCGGCTGGGCAGCGTTCGGGAAGCTTCGCAATATCTTCACGTCCCAAATACCGCAGTGTCTCAAGACTAAGGTCTTTGACCAGTGTGTGTTGCCAGTGATGACTTACGGAACTGAGACATGGTCGCTTACTATGGGCCTCATAAGAAGGCTCAAGGTCACCCAAAGGGCAATGGAGCGTGCTATGCTCGGAGTTTCTCTGCGTGATCGAATCAGAAACGAGGAGATCCGCAGGAGAACTAAAGTAACCGACATAGCTCACAGAATCGCTAAACGGAAGTGGCAGTGGGCAGGGCACATAGCTCGTAGAACAGATGGCCGATGGGGCAGTAAAGTTCTCGAGTGGCGACCGCGCACCGGAAAACGAAGCGTAGGCAGGCCTCCCACGCGGTGGACCGATGACCTGGTGAAGGTCGCGGGAAGCCGATGGATGCGGGCAGCGCAGGACCGGTCGTCGTGGAAATCCTTGGGGGAGGCCTTTGTCCAGCAGTGGACGATTTGTGGCTGATATGATGAAATTGGTTCCACGATCAGATACTATTACTTTTGGGGAGCCAAACAGTCCGATAAAATCACGTAATACTTGTATCGAAATCCTACTCTTAGTATTTCTAACGGCCCGCAGTACAATAAATTTTGTAAAAGCATCTACAATACTAAGTATATAAGTATTTCCACTTTTGCTTCTAACAAACGGCCCTACGTGATCTATATGTACGCATTCAAACGGCACACTGGGTTTAGGTATTGGATGCAAGAAACCCTGTTTTTTCCCAGATGGCTCCTTCGCATAAGCGCACGATACACAAGCGCGCACGTTTTTTCTGACAAAACGAGCCATTCCCGGAAACCATTAGTCTCTTCGCATTTTTACTAGAGTCTTTTCGTAGGAAAAGAGTCCACTTTCGTCGTGGCATAAAAGGCAAATTTTCTACCGTGCATCGCGAAGAACGGCCCATTTCAACTCATCTCCGACTTTTCGGTATATTTTACCGTCTTTAAGAGTATAATTGTTATTCACTTCCTTGGCCTCAATACAATTTTTGTCCAAAATGCATTTTATGAGTTTTAGTTTTGGATCACTTATTTGGGCTGCCAATAAGGAATTTTCTCCTGATGTTATATTTAATACATCCAACTCAATTGGATCATCGTCACATTTTGGAAGTGGATTACGACTTAGCGAATCAGCATGTTGCATTTGGGTACCTGGACGATACTCAACTGTAAAGTCATAATCTTGAACTAAGAGCCACCATCGGGCTATTCGTGGTATAAAGTCACGCTTTGTTAACGCTGTTCGTAAAGCGTTACAGTCGGTAACCACTTTGAATTGAATTCCTAAAAGATACACCCGAAAACGTTCTAAAGACATGACCACAGCTAGTGTATCTAGTTCAAATGAGTGCAGGTGTTGTTCTTCTGGATTCGTCTGGCGACTGAAGTAGGCAACAGCTTTCAAAGGTGATTTTTCGTGTTCAGATTGTAGTAAAATACCACCTATACCGATTTGACTAGCGTCCGTGTGTAATTCAGTGGAGTGTTTTGAATTGTATATAGTCAAAATGGGTCTAGTTATAAGAATTTCCCGGATTTTTAAGAATGCGTTTATTTGATCTTGACCCCACTGCCATTTCGCATCAGCCTTAGTTAATGATGTGAGAGGTTTTGCTAAGGTTGCGAAATTGCGAACAAATCTTCTGAAAAAACTGGCTAGGCCAATAAATTGCCTTACCTCATGAGGATTTCGAGGAACAGGAAAAGCAGCTACAGCCTCTGTTTTTCTTATACCTGGGCGAACACCCTCTACTGAGATCTCAAACCCAAGGTATTAAATTTTAGCTTTAAAAAAATGACACTTTTTTATATTTAAGGTCAGATTTGCTTCGCGTAACATGTTCAGCACTTTACGAAGTTTATCCACGCCCTCGTCAACTGTCTTAGACCCTATAACAATATCGTCCATATATGCTAGGACACCGGGAACTTTGTGTTTGTTAAGGAGGGAATGTACCATTCTTTGAAAGACTGCAGGCGCGTTCGTCAACCCAAATGGCATTCGATTATATTCGAAGTGTCCATCTGGAGTGATAAACGCAGTAAGGTGTTTTGAATCCTCTGACATAGGTATTTGGTGGTATCCCTGAGATAAATCTAGAGTCGTGAATACTTCGTACCCTTGTAACTTGTCTATCTGATCTTCAATCAAAGGCATGGGGTATTTGTCTCTAGTAGTCTTGCGGTTTAATGCCCTGTAATATATGCATAGTCGAAATTCTCCATTCTTTTTTGCTACCAATATAACGGGACTAGCGAATTCTGAATTTGATTCCCGAATTATGTTATTACTTAAGAGCTCGTTAATAATTCCATTGACCTTTTCACGTTCAGACAACGAAAGCCTATATGGTCGGTAAGTAACTGGAGTGCTGTCGTTTAATTTTATGTTTATCTCAGTCACCAACGTTTGGCCTAACTCACTGGTTGTAAATGCAAAACAGTCTCGATGAGTATTCAGTAAATCTACTAAAACAATATTCAGATCATCTACGGTGATAGAAGATGATTCACTATTTATCCGTCTTACATTTACAACATAATTAGATTTTTTTTCTGATTCGAACGCAGATTTCGGCACACTAATACCTCTGGAAAGTATCTTATTTTTAATTATATCAACGGGTTTTTCATTCAAATTTACCGCTATAATACAACCCTTATCGTTTGTAAACGAGTAAATTCCGGGTAAAATAAAGTACTCTAATTCACCTTCTCGACGAATATCAGACGTAACGCTTATAAAGCCAGTATAATCAGACGAGCAGCTCACTGGTATGACGGTATCTTTTTCAATTTTACCATCATTTACCGCTTTCAGGACTATGGAGTTAGTTCTGTTTGCTGTTACCTGATATAATGTTAAATCTTTATCTGTTTTAAATACTCTTACGGTAGAATGCTCAGTGAGTGATTGACCTATTAATATATCTGCCGGCAACAATGCGGTAGGAACTACAAAAGCTGTTAATTGGACCTGCACTAAATCAATTGATATGCGAATTTGGCATTTACCAAAAGGAACTATACTGCTATTTCCAAACCCTCGTAGTGTAGGTTATTTATTAGTATCTATTTTTAATTTCATATTTTGACATTGCACATCGCTTATAAGCGTACACTCGCTTCCAAAATGTACATATCCTTTCATGTCAATATTGTTAACCTTAACTTGTTTAAAATACTTTTTATTGTTTTCTTTACCTTCTTCAATATTTAGTATATTTTTTGTTCTAGCATCAGTATTATTAGTGTTAAAAGATTTTCCCAAATCAAATGTACAATTTGCTTCTTTATGACCATATCGTCTGCACTTAAAGCATTTTATAATTTCTTTAGTACATCTTGCTACAGTATGCCCTGATTCCCTAAAATTATAACAGGAAACATTAATAAATCGTTTGTTGTTATAGGTATCATTCGAAAACCTGTTCTTTGAGTCCCTAGATAGTTCTTGCGGTTTTTTATTTTGTGATGTAAAATTTGTATTTTCACGAGAATCATTTGTCTTGCAGTTTTCTATCATATGTTTTTGTATCATTAGATTTATTTGAAACATTTCGAAAATGAAACTTGATCAGGATCATTATAGTTAGCACCTTGTACATTTATTCGCATATTGTAATCAAATATTCCGTGAGTGATACAATCTACCGCTTGTCTACCCTTTAGCTGACATCTATTAATTAACATAATTTTATCATAATAATATTCAACTAATGTTTCATTTCTTCTACTTTTCCGAATTAACATCTCTGATAATTGGTCCGCGTAATTTTGATCACAAGGAAATGTCCTTAAGTTTTTCTTGCCACTCAGCCCAACAAAATTTCATAGAAGTAAGACCATCGTACCATTTTTTTGCCAAACCACCTAATTTAGGCAATGCATAATAAATTGTTTGCTGTTCCCGTCCAACCGTAAATCTCAGCTGACTCATTAATTTTTCTAAGCCAGTCTTGCATTGTCTGAGATCGAGAGTTTGGGTCGAATTCTGTAATAATATTTTGAGCAACCTGCACGTGGGATGTTCCATTTCCACGACTAGTATTCCCTTGTATAGCGCTAACTAAGTTTTGAATCAGTGTTTCGTTTGATTTTGAATCTGAAGTCCTTGCACGTTTAGGAGTTGGGCTCCTCGATTTTGAAATACCAGGTGAACGATGCCGATGGCTTTGTTTACTCAAACGTCTTGTTCGTGAATACGAACTAGTCGAACTCGAACGGTGTTTATGTTGACACCATCGTCGATCTGTACGACTTCGTGAGCGCTTCCTAACAGATGTTCGGCGTCGCCCCATGGAACGAGACTGTTTACGAGTGTGACGAGACCGCCTATATAGGAAATACGGGGAAACACTTGTATCATCAGACGCCCGGGAGAAATCGCTCGAAGAGCATCGATAACGACGGCGACGTTTAGTACGAGTACGCGATCGACTTTGCCTATCTGTCGAATATTCTTTGCTTGATAATATATTTGTGCGTTTCTTACGTAGTATACCCACGATCTGACGTTTCAAGATTGTGCACTTATATTTTAGTTAGGTAATTAGAAATATACGGGTGGAATTAGGGTTTGTCATTTCTCGAGGTTTTTCAGTTCTCGGGTCTTCTCGGGTTAGCGAGAAATAAAAAATACGTCTAAATTATTTGTTGAAATAATAAAGAGAGTCTTTAATTTTAATATGTTAATTAATAATGGTAAATATCAACATAATTTTTAATAATAATAATAAGATTAGGACTTTAGGCTTTTGGTTAATATTAATGCACTAAATTATCTTTTTTATTAAAAAACATAATTTAGTGCATTAATATTAACCAATTTCAAGAAGATAAGAAGAAGAAGATTAAAAAAAAGAAGTTTATTTTCTTCGAAATACCTATTCAAATTAAAAAAAAATTTTTGGTAATACAAAAGAAACACTTGAACTGTTACAGTCAATAATACTATTGTTTACTTTGCAATTCTATTACGCGTGGGTCATTGAATACACTGTCCTGGCTTTATGATCCGATCGGAACATGGCGGGAGTTGAAACACGAATGAACGAAACACAACTGGGGCCGCGCGGGCGCTTGCGTTTGTCGGTAAAAACAATAGGCGCATCAAATTAGCTGAACCTGGACATAATTCGATAACTCGTTGTTTTTATTATTTTATCGGATATTGATATTAAGTATCAAATATGAATTATACAGGGTGTAAATGTGCATTCCCGCCATATTTACAGAAGTAGTAGTTTATAATACTACAAATTGTTTCAGCATATACAAAAAATCTGATATTTGAAGGACTACGAGTTATGGTATGAAACTCTTTTGGAGTTCATGTAAGAATAAACCAGTTTTATGTAAGATCGCAGTGGAACAAACCGTACGAGAACATAACTGACAGACGCGAGCGGTTTCGACTAAACAGTTCATTCCTTCTTTCAATGATTCATTCATGCGTATAGCTGACTACACAGTCAGCTGATTTCAGATTTCCCTTCCTACTTTAGGAGGACCTACAAAAATACTAAATTTCCGCATTTACACTTTTATTACTTTGAGATAGCTGTGTAAAGTACTTTATGTGCGTTTACAGTATTTTTGGCGTAGTTAAAAGTCTGAAATCAGCATTACACATTATTGTTATTTACAAAAAAATACACAAATTTACAAAAACTTACAGTTTCAAACGCTGCCAGAACTCTTTCACGCAACACATCAACACTATCAATTTCTTCCGTGTACACTAAACGTTTCACGTCGCCCCACAAGCATTATGTCCCGGGTCGGTCTCGGACTGTTCGGAAACATTTCCACGAACATTTCACAGGCTTGTCGCAAACGGCTTGTTTGCACGGCGGCGGCGCCAACGGCGATGCGTAAGCGTGGCGCAGAGGTCACTGAGCGAGAGTCGACTGGACTGTCATTCACGGCAGCGCGGCGGCAACTGAACTGATTGAACGCAGCCAAAGGGAAGACCGACTCGTTTGAACTATGCCGACACAGGCCGCCGCGCCGCGCTCCGCTGGTATTAGTGATGTACGCGGTCGATAAAATGTAGTGGTGCCAACGAAGTAAAAATATGAAATCATTAAAAATAATTAAAAAAAAATATATATTTTTTTATTGATTCGTACTCAGCATCAGATGTATAGTTACCTCTGTAAATATGGCGGGAATGCAAATTTACACCCTGTATATGTGATATAAAAAATTCGCGGTGGTAACGGTTTTTTATAAAAACCATGAGATTTCGAACACTACCTAACTTTTTCCTAAAAGCAAAATAGATAACCAAATACCTTGTTAGTATAATTTTGAGGTGAATTCAAATGATATCACCTAATAGCAAAATTAAACTGAAAACACTTTCGCATGTATGTTTTTTTTCACGGTATACATCTGATCGCAATATCTTGTTAAGCAAAAATGGTAACTATAATGTTTGTATCTTATTACGCTATATTGCGTCTTTTTAGTCATTTAAGACAAAAATTAAACATTTATTTTTTACGTTTTAATAATAATGTATTTCTCAGTAGTTAAAAATCGTAACTGTATTTTTTTTGTTTAACAGTATGTTTTTGTGCACTACAGTCTTGTTTTCATCAAAATTAAACACGTTAATGTCACGCATAGGAAATTGAAAATTTAATTGAAAATACGCGCAAAGTAGGTAGTGGAGCGAGCCAGTGCTCCGTCACTCGCCTATACCTACCGCAAAAACGAGCTCTTGCAAGTCGGGCCCGCCGCGCCCCGCGCCGCCCCGGCTAGAGAATATTCGTGTCTTGTTTAAGTATAGTTAACTTCTGTAATTGTATAGTCGTGGAGATCCTTGGGGGAGGCCTATGTCCAGCAGTGGACTTCCTTCGGCTGATATGATGATGATGATGTAAGTTAACTATTATACAATAATCTAAGCTCGAGATAGGTAGGTAGGTAATCATTATAATTATCGTGTGTTAGAACCGTGATAAGTATAAGTGAAATTCTATTTATGTGCTAGTTTTATATTGTAGGCAAAAAAGGATATGTAGGTATTAAATAAAATCTTGGGTCATTTTAGGTGGGTAGGTAATAATAAATTATAAAAACTTTTTCTTGTAAAACTGGCTAATAGTGTGTCATGAACAAAGTAGGGTTCCGCAGTGATAAAAAAATGTAAATTAGAAAAAAAACAACGTTAATTTTGCAGTTTAGATTTAGACATTTTGTAAGGAGTTGAACTTTTTACAAATGTTATGTTTGTATTTGCACGTCTTTAGTTAGTCTACTATCTATCACTCTTAAACTAAACTACGTTTCAGATTTCGGGAGACTATTTTGACAAGAGTTTGAAAGATAAAATGTTGCCAGATTTGGAGAAAATTTAATAGTTATGAGGTGAATATCGATAGTTTACTATCGAATCGAACTATGTCAAAGTTGGCTTCGTAATTTTTGCTTGCAAAATCGGAAATTTGAATTTGCCTGTTTCTACCCATATTTATGAACTTCAGAATTCAAATTTGCGACTTTGCGTCTGCCAAGTTAGGTTGGGCGCACACTACGACAAAGCTGTTTCAAGACTTAAGTAGTGCTTTTTGTGACAATTATGACAATTTCTAAAGCAGTCGTCTTACAGTGTGACGAGACTGAAGGCGCGTAGCTGGTATTGGAGGTATTGCAAAAAGGGCTCCTAAAATAAAATCCTTTTTAAAATTTGTTTTACTAGGCTTCAGGTTTCTCTTTACCAAGAGGCTTAGAACTTAAAACAGTTTTCATTTATTGTTTTGATTTGGACGAAAACATTTAAATTCAAAATTGTTTTTAACACAAAAATATTAATATAAAATAATATATACCCATATAATATTTATGACAATAAAAATATTTAATACAAAAACAAACATAAAGTTTAGGTACTGAATTTACTTTCAATGCGCTATCCACTAATCATTGCCAATTATTTCGTCATCAGAATCATAAGCTGTTAATTCGTCATCAGAATCTTCATCGTCGTCAGTCACATTTATACATTTATACACGCGCAAGCGCCGTCGGCGCCTTTGATATACACGCGTAAAGGGTTATGCAATGTTCATCTAACTTTACTTGTAGTTTGTAAACTGTACTTTTATAAAACGGGCCCCTGCAACCTACATTATAATATGTAGGTACCTACTTACCAATATTACATCTTAAAACTTTGTAAATCCTGAAGCCTAGTAAAACAAATTAAAAAAAAATAGGAGCCCTCCGTCAGGTTTTAGTAGCTGTCCTCGCAACCGCTATCCTAGATGCCGGTGTCGGCAGCGGTGGTACTGTCAATAAAAAACTAGGCAGCCCTTTTAAGAGCACTACAGCCCGATTATTTGTTTAATTAGTTTACTCTTTGCAATAATTAGTGTTAATACAATGTCCATAGCATCCAAAATGTCTAATTAGTAGATTAGATCACAGTAATGAACAGGCCACTATAACTTGTATCCAAAGCCGTAAACTTTTTTTATCGATAGGAACAGCACTATCTATATTGTGGCAACATTTGTGCATATTGACTTGTCAAACTAGTCTCTCGAAATCTGAAACGTAGATTAAGAAAGCCTACTTAGCCGTGATAAATTTTCTTGTAAATACATTATGTGTCCTACTATTCCGAATACTATTCAGATTTCCTAAAATAGCGGTTTTGAAAATGTAACAAAAATCAGCACTTAAAAACTCAATATTTCGTAAACTAATCATTAATCACTTATTGGGACATGGCGAAACTATAAAGGATCTTAGTTTGACTACAAAACCTTAAAAATCACCGATAAAAATAGCTAAGTTCAAGTTAAGTAAATTTTAACCGCCCGCCTCCGTAGCGTATGGTTAGTCCATTCGCTTCACACCAGGAAGTCGCGGGTTCGATCCCGGAGGGGTCAACTTTGCAAGACTCGGTTTGGTTGGTGGTAGGGCATTATCATAGCCTGGCTAGCTACCACCATCTTATCTGCTAAAGGATAATGTTAGTAATTGTGATCAAAAATTCTCCTTCAGAGTAATTGAACCACAATCTATTGTAAAAACTTTTAAATCTCTTAAAGTGAAAATAACCGAAGACTTCTGGGGATTATCGGTAAGCTTGATCAGTAATGTAATTGATACTTTAGCGGCATATTTAGCTTGTCTTTTTAATATTAGCATTGATAGTGGCGTCTTACCACATCTCATGAAGCTTAGTAAAGTGATACCTTTATATAAATCTGGTTCAAAAACTGATCCAGGCAACTACAGACCAGTTTCTGTGCTGCCAGTTCTAAGTAAAGTGTTTGAAAAGATTATGCTTAACCAAATGCTACAATATTTTACAGAAAACAAACTACTGCATAACCAACAATTTGGTTTCACGAAAGATCGATCAACGACCGATGCAGGAGTAGCACTCATTCGAAACATATATGATGCCTTCGAGGAATCGCAGAATGCTGTTGGAGTGTTTTGTGATTTATCTAAGGCTTTTGATTGTGTTGAACACCAAACATTACTTATGAAATTAAAGCATTATGGTGTAGAGGAAGGGACTCTCAGTCTTTTAAATTCGTATTTAGACAACAGAACACAAAAAGTAAAGTGAATGGCACGATCTCGTCTGGATCTAAAGTAAAACTGGGTGTGCCCCAGGGTTCCATATTAGGGCCTTTTTTTTCCTTGTTTACGTAAATGATATGCCTTTTATGATGCAACATCTGTCAAATATTGTGTTGTTTGCGGATGACACTTCTCTTATTTTTAAAGTGAATAGGAAAGAAAACGAAATTTACGAAGTAAACAACACTCTTTCAAAGATACTGAACTGGTTCACTGTGAACTACTTATTATTAAATGCTAAGAAAGCAAAATGTATAATATTCTGTTTGCCAAATGTAAAAAAGGTCAATAATAGTGTAATATTAGACAGTAATAAATGAGAATTTGTAAATACCACGGTGTTCCTTGGTATAACTTTGGATGTTTCACTTCAATGGGGACCACACATTGGAACTTTAGCGGGAAGGCTTAGTTTAGCTGCTTATGCCGTTAAGAAAATAAGACAGTTAACGGATGTAGATACTGCGAGACTAGTGTATTTTAGTTACTTCCATAGTATAATGTCTTATGGCATATTACTATTATGCGGCTGATATAGAAACTATTTTCATCCTGCAGAAAAGAGCTATCCGCGCAATCTATCAGATGCGATCACATGAGTCGTTACAGAATAAGTTCAAAGAAATCAATATCTTAACTGTTGCTAGTCAATTTATATAATTATGAAAACATCTTGTACATTCGTAAGAATTTGCATTTGTTTCCTAAAAACAGTGACAGGCATAATTTGAATTTCAGAAATGAAATCAAATAGATATTATAGCCCCTGAGACTGTAATCTGAATCATGACATTATTTGTAATATATACAATTATTTTTTTTCTGTTTTGACTATTTAAAAGTGTGTGTAAACATCTATTTGAAATAAATTGTTTTGATTTTTGAATTTTGGTAAGCCCGCTTCGACCTTCTGCATGATCGTCACTTACCATCAGGTGAGATGATGCCAAGTAAGGGCTTATCAATTGTGGATTAAGAAAACTATCGGGTCGCAATCAGAACGCTTCAATCGCGATTTAGGTGCCTAGTAATAGCATAAAAAAACGAGCATTTTTTTAACCAAACAACAATTAAAGTAACTTGTAATTCGGTGCAAGCTCGCGCACCTGCTAAGGGCGATCTACTAGTACGAGTAGTACGACTATTACTTCAACTACCTAATCAAATAAGTAAAAACCATCACTTGTACCTACGAAGTACTTACATAACTAGTATCGACCGGCCGGCTCGCGCGGCGGCGACAGGCCTTAAGATGGGTCAAATGACAATATTCAATTTAAATTATTCAAAGACTGTGTAAAGTTATCACCCTGGAAAAAATATATAATAGACTTAAAGTAATAAAAAATCGATTTAATTGAATACAATTTTAAAAATATTAACACTTGATGTAAAAAAATATACTGTAGACAGTAATTGCGAAATTTCTCGAAAAAAAAGATAATGTTGAACGAAACACTTGGTGGTCAACTGGGCCCGCAAAACACTGAGCCCGCAGGTTCAGTTACCCACTTCGTTTTTTAATTATCATATAGTTTGTTAGAACAATTTTAATATGTGACCTATATGTGTTTCCAAGAAAATTACTGATATTTAAGCCAAAAATTGACCAAAAGAACGTTATATTTAAATTGAATTGGGCACTATGTCCAAGGGTCAGTACTATTAATACTTTATGTACTTAAATATGATGCCAGCAAATAATTATTTTTAAAATCGTTTATTGATATTACATATTCTTAAATATTACGTGTCAGCAATTAAATCTAATCTTATTATGTAAAGAAGCCAATCAAAATACAGAAAACTCATCTCGCCCCGCGACCCTCTCCCTGAGGCCACGGGCTGAATTGAATCTGAGGTGGTAAGTAATGGTAGACTGATCCCGCGGGCTGAATTGACTCGCAGGCGGTAAGTGATGGTAGACTTAGCCCGTGGGCTGGGTTGAAAAAAAAAGGTCAACTTAGCCCGTGGGCTCAGTGCTCAGCGGGCCCAGTTGACCACCAAGTGCAATGAAACCAACACACAAAAATCGGTGACTTTAAGACCTTTCATTTTAACTAAACACATTTTTTATTATTATTTGAAAGTGAAGAAAAGTAATAAAAACATGTAAAAATCGAGAATATGGCGTTCGGTTTCAACGTAACAGCCACGTTGAAGTCCGCATTGATTTGAACTTAGAATGAATAGACTTACGTTCGATATTATTTTAACACATATCAACCTGCTCGGATTGAGTCATCTAAAGCCTTTTTATTACTTTTCTTCACTTTCAAATAAGTTTAAAAATGTGTTCAATTAAAATGAAAGTTCTTAAAGTCACCGATTTTTGCGTGTTAGTTTCATTAAACATTAACAATTATTTTGCGAGAAATTTTGCAATTATTAATTACTTTTTTACACTAAAAGTGGTAATATTTTGAAAATTGTATTCAATTAAATCGATTTTTTTACTTTAAGTATATTGTCATTTGACCAATCCTAAGGCCTTAACGAGTTTATTTATTTCAATGGCCTTCTTTTTAATGACCGCATCGGGTATCAAAAAACACTATAAAGATGGAATTTCCTTATTATAGGATATGTAATTGTACGTGATAGAGTGATAGTGGACTAACTTAACGTGCAGTTATACCTATTTGTAAAAAGTTCAACTCCTTACAAAATGTCTAAATCTAAACTGCAAAATTTTCTTAGTTTTTTCTTCAATTTTTTTTTTTATCACTACGGAACCCTACTTTGTTCATGATCCGACACGCACTTAGCCAGTTTCATTAGATCTGTTTTTTAATATTTTTTATTACCTACATACCTAGCACATACATAGACTTCTACTTAGCACGGTTCTGACACAATAATAATGATAACGTACCTATACATATATTAACTCGATCTTAGATAATTATTAGATATACTCATATATCGAGCCCGACGGTGGGTACGTATATGAGCTGAAATGATGATACTCATACATAACGAGTACCTACACAAGACAACGGTGGTGGATGGTGGCGGCCCGACTCGCGAGAGCCCGTCCGAGTGAGTCGCTAAGCGTAGGTTAGTACTAATTTATAACATAAAGGTGTGGTGATACTTTAAGGTGGGCTTGTACCCATCAAACTGAACAACTTTCTCCATGGAACCCATAGTCAAATCGCAAAAAAAAATTAGGCTCTCCCATACTAACTCGATCAGCTGATCAGCCAACTTAGTATGGGAAGTTCACATTTTTTTTTGCGATTTGACTATGGGTTCCATGGAGAAAGTTGTTCAGTTTGATGGGTACAAGCCCACCTTAAAGTATCACCACACCTTTATGTTACACCCTGTATAGGTACTTTGGCGTAGGTATATTTTGCGGCAGGTCACTCGCCTAGTGACGGAGCACTCGCAATTCAATTTAATCTCCTCCCTAGTCCAATCGTGGCACCACGTATTTACACTCCTATTTGGAAGTCGGTTGAGAAGTTTGACAATCATTGGATATAAGCCTACAACAAAATTATTCGCGACTCGCGAAAGTAAAGCCCGTTCGCTTAGCGTCATTCGTTTAAACAAAATGCAAGAATTAAATCTACTTTAAACGACAACTTACATAGGTATGACAGATACAAATCAAGTAAGTAATACACATGTGTCGGCATTTTTTGACGTAAAGCGGCGTTCTCTGACACGCGGCGGCACGCGCTGCTGTGTCGGTGTTTACAAAGGGCGAGCGACGACGCTATCTACGTTCGAGAGTTAGTACACAAAGAAATTTCGACCTTAGGTCGCAAGAAATAACGTTTATATTGAAACGTAACTAAGAAAAAATATCAATTTTATTATTAATCGTTGTCATTTATTGTTTAATTTGTTTCTTATAGTATTAATAATATTTTGAAGGCATAAATTAAACACTTTTGAAGTAGTTATGTATTTTGGTTTTCCAGAAAATACAAATATTTGAGATTTTGCAGATCCGCAAAGGGAATCTGTTTAATTTTTAATAATTCATTAACACATATAACAAACTATTCAGAATAAATTGTTCAATCACGATTATCTATAATTTCTGGTAAGATAAACCAAAAAATCTGTAACTAACTGAACCTTCTCTATTAATGATAGTTCCGAATGATTAATTAGTTTAATTTTGATTTGTTTATCTAGAATGCAAGTATCACATCATAACAGAAGTACTTTTACAAAGTTATTTATTATGCTGTACTTATGAAATCAAAATGTGTTCAAATTTTAGTTTTTCGGTTTTTTACATTGACGCGGAGCTTGAAAATGTTTAATTCTTTTTATTTTAACT
Source organism: Coleophora flavipennella (assembly GCA_947284805.1). Taxonomy (NCBI): domain Eukaryota; kingdom Metazoa; phylum Arthropoda; class Insecta; order Lepidoptera; family Coleophoridae; genus Coleophora; species Coleophora flavipennella. Next base: position 6,627,864 of record OX369309.1, on the reverse strand, counting down.
ATAACTAACAATACTTTATGTCCTAGAAAAAGAAAATTACAGTTATCGAATTATGTCCAGGTTTAGCTAATTTGACTGGACTACAAAGGATACCGACAGACACGTGCCACGCTGTCAGAGGATGCCGCCGCCGCCGCCTCGCATTTATAAAGAAAGCGCAACTTTTCCAAGAGATAAGTTTAATTTCAACTTCTCGATGTCTCGAATTTTCTCGAGCTGAATTTCCCGGGAACGAAACCAACCGATTTCCCGGGAATTCCCGGGTACAAACCCTAGGTGGAATAAACTTAATTCAGAAAATTAAATTTACTGAAAGTAACTTTACAACACAAATCACTGTTGATGGAAAAGGGAGAGGAAAAAGAAATGAATAAAGGTACAGGAATAGCTATAATTTTATTCCAAGCCAAACTATATCAGCCGAAGTACGTCCACGGCCCTTGTCCAACTTAAGGTATTATACTTAGATAATTTTATATAAACAAATCAAAAACAAAACAAACAAATCTTTACTAATATTATAAACGCGAAAGATTGTATTTATGGATATTTGTTACTCTTTAACTCCACAACAGATCAACATCAACGAAACTGGATGAATGTTGCCACACTCGCGAGTCGCTTACGGCTCGCGTACCGCGCACCCTCGAAGACAGTTACAGTACAAAAACCATGCTCACGTGAGCGAAGCCGCTGGCAAAAGCTAGTAATGTCATACACTTGAGGCGTGACTATTTGTTTATTTGACAAGTAATAATTTTACCCACTGAAATGTACCGAATAACAACACAGAGTTCACAGAATCACGTTACAACTGTAATACTAATCTAGTTATGTTTAGGTATGCCGATACTGTAACATGTACCTAAATCTTGAATGTTCTAACAATTTCCTCCATAATTAAAAAAAAACTGCAACATTTAATCTTCTCAACTAAAAATAAAATTATAACATGCCAATGTCTACATTATAGATATTAAAGAAAAACTACTATAAAGGTCTTTATTAAAGCAAAGAAAGTCAAAACAATAATTTTTAGAATTTTCTCAAGATCGGTTGAGGTGTTGAATCATGAAAAGGTAACAAACAAACTCATTTTCGCATTTATCTTCTATATATGTATTTATAAAAATCTTTTGTCACGGTGTTTGTGTTCGTACTCCTCTGAAACGGCTTGACCGATTTCCATGAAATATTTTGTGTACTACTTGGGTAGGCAATGGGAATAGGTCGTAAAGTATATTTCATTATGGCAAATAAAGTTTGCACAGTTAGTTAGTAATATTTTATTTTATTTTTATTAGGAGAACACAAACGGTAATGTACATTGATACTTAAGGGATGAAATATACATAGAAAGGTAAGTCTATACATTCCAACAACGAGTTCCACAATTATTTAAAAATATAAGCCTACTTATCAATCTACCGCTATAAACAGTCAAAAAGCTGTCATATTTGTTTTTAAAAAAAACTAAAATAAATTTAGGAAACAACAAAATAGTAGTAAAAAGAATGGATAACTATTAGAGAAAAAAAAATTAGTAAAACTAAGAATCAAAAAGTGTGTTAAAAGACGATAAAAGTGCAATCTATGCGCTGTTAAGTATAGAGATAATATTTGTTCTATATCTTGTCAAGGGTGTGCTGAATATATCGAGATCAGAAAACTGTTTGTTATATCTGTTAAGCATTCTATAAATTGGCGATCGCTTTCCTGCATTGGTACAGAAGCTTACAGAAAAGAGCCGCTTAGACCTAAGAGACTAATAAAATAAAGGAATGGTTTTATGAAATATTGAGCTTTAAAGTGCAAATTTTTGTTAGTAAAGTGTCCACCCTCTCTACCAGCTAAACCGCTATTTCAGGACATCTGAAAAAAAAAGTAAATAGTAGCCCAGTAATATTGAAGTCATTGATAATGAGATTGACATATAATCAATTTAAAAGAAAAACTATTATGGCTAAGTATGTTTCCTTAGTTTAGCAGTAATAGTCAACCAACTGAAGATGTTCAGTTGGATTCATAAAAAGTTCATAGATTTTCCATAGGTACATAATGCTCTAATTACTAACTACTTAAACAATTTATTTTTAAATGAAAAGACTGAAACCCTACTTTGCGCAAGTCAGACTCGTACTTGGCCGGTTTTTATATTAAATACCCACCTTCCAGCACACAACTTTTTTTTTTCTTCAAGATCAGGGATTCCTAACCTTATACTCTATGAGCCTCACCCAACTTTCTGTTAAATGCCCTCAATATTTTTATTTTCTTTGCAAAAGGTGCCGAAATAAGGCGTCAAAATAAGTCATCATCTTCATATCAGCTGAAAAACATCCACTGCTGGACAAAGGCGTCCCCCAAGGGTTTCCAAGACGACCGGTCCTGCGCTGCCCACGTCCAGTGATCTTGACTAGGTTGTCGGTTCACCGCGTGGGAGGCCCTGCCTACGCTACATTTTCCGGTGCGCGGTCGACACTCGAGAACTTTACTGCCCCAACGGCCATTTGTTCTATGACCTATGTGCCCTGCCCACTAACACATAAGTTTAGCAATTCTGTGAGCCAAGTCCGTTACTTTGGTTTTCCTGTGGATCTCCTCATTTCTGATTCGATCGCGTAGAGAAATTTAAGCATAGCTCGCTCCATTGCCCTTTGGGTGACCTCGAGCCTTCTTATGAGGCCCATAGTAAGCTACCATCAAGTCAAAATAAGTATGTAAAATAAACTAACGAAAATATAAATGGGCATTTTTATTCCAATGAATACCTACATTCAATTAACAAAAGTAAAACCTACAATAAGTGAATCCTTGGCTTCATATTACTCTGTGTACAAGGGAGACCATTTTCAACATTTGTAGTCAACAGACACACCCTTGTTTCGTTTTTATTCCCAACAGTGTTGCAAAACCACTTTTACAAATACACCAAATATAAATGGAATTCACATAGATCATCATCATATCAGCCGAAAGACGTCCACTGCTAGACCAAGGATTTCCACAACCGGTCCTGCGCTGCCCCCATCCAGCGGCTTCCCATGGCCACAGTATATATATTAGTACTAACGTACAGTATGGACACTCCCTGCCCCTCTCTAAATTCGACCTCACCCTCCCCGTCACTCAGATTGGGTGTAGATTGGGTACCAAACGTAAAGGACGAGCTACGCAAGCACTTTTATTCACTATATTCACTTTGCGCGCCGCTGTGATTTCGTTCACAAGCATAAAAACCAACCAGTTACCGAACGTAAAGGCCCAACTGAAATCTTTTTTTTTCATACTTGTCTTATGTTGTAAACAACCACCGCTGGAACAAAAAACACCACTTTCCGAATACACCATACACAGTATGAGACTATGAGACTACCTATAAAGTAACTGCGACGTGGACGTATGAATTAACACTGAAAACTGCTATTATTTTATACGGTCATCTTCTAACACTTTTTCCTTTTTTTAATAAGCGGTAGCGATTTGTCGGTCAGGGAAAAAGTGTTTAAAGATGTACAAAATAATAGCAGGTTTCAGTGTTAATTCGTACGGCCCCATCGCAGTTACCATTTACAATGTTTTTTAGTCTCATAATGTGTATGGTGTATTCGGAAAGTGGTGGTTTTTTTTCGAACGGTGTTTGTTTACAACGAAAAGTATGAAAAAAAAAGAGTTTAGTATTCACACAGCATTCAGTAAATAACTAACAAACATTTTGTGACCAATACCGCCGGTGTGATTCAACCCTACCTGCATTCTTGCCTATAGATACGTCAGTTATAATTATGTATATCATTTCTCGCTCGTTTGTATGGAGTGTCCGGGGTGTGCCATGGCGTTCACCAAGTCATCGGTCCACCGAGTGGGAGGCCTGCCTACGCTATGCCTCCAGGTGCGCAATGTATTCACAAAGATAGCAAGTGATAATGGTTAAAGAATACACAGAATATATACATGGTTCTACGTCCTTAAACGTTGCCGGAAGGTTGCACTCCTGAGGCAGTGGAGTCTAGACTATCTTCTGATGGGTGCTGTCTATCCTGGCTTCACGGAAGGGGCTTCCAGCAGTCCAGGGCGAGAGGAAGGTGCCCATAGCCCAGACAGGACCAGTGCGCAAGGAGATCAAAGACCACGCTAACGGTGACAAGGCGGACAAGTAGTTTTTGGTTAATTTTCGTCATTCCATTGTTTTTTCTATATTTGTCTTGTAAATTTTTAAGACTGATTAAGTTTCTATTAAATTGTAAAAGGGACGCACCCCATTGGTTTGAAATCCATGTTCCAGATCTTCATGCAGTTTGAAATTAAGGCACCATCAGTTTCCGAGCTTTTAAATGTAACAGGAAATGGTTCTGTATTTACAGGTACTGGTTCGGCAAAACCTGTTGGGTCCTAGTATTCTGTGAGCAGATGAAATAGCTCAGAGTGACTTCCAGTTCCTCATTTGGTTGGGAATTCTGTTCTGACCATAACAGTTTACTACAATGAACAATATTGTTGCTTGTTCTTGCACTTGTGATGATTACCATTCACCTAAACTGGAAGAGAAAACAGTTAAGATTTTACATGACAGATCATTCTATCACTAAATAAACTATACTGGACAATCAAGCTGTCACAAAGGATGGTTTGGGCTCTAGTTATCACTGCGCCATCGAGTACCTAGTTGAAACTAAACACAGACAAATGAGAAAGTTGCTGCTTACATACATACTTTACTCCAAGCAGCAAAGTTAAGAGAAATTTCCTACTTACACTTGCTTGCATGCAGCAAATGCAATTAATTAGGTAAATTTAATGCGCTCCAAGCTGTTTGCCAGTCCACGACAGATAAGCGTGTCTGGGAGGTTTTTCTGCAGGTGGAATTGATACTCATTGATTTGAGTGCCATGCAAGCAGTAAGAACAATGGTAACATTATAGGTATATTGTTGTGAGGTATTAAACTACAAGTAAAAGAGATGGGCTCTGGTATAAGAAGACTGTTCTTGGGAGAACACTTAATATTAAATATAAAAAACATTGAGACACGTCACCTACAAGTTATTCAACCGGAATGATGTGGACAACTCATTCTATAAACATTTCAAACTCATGTGTCATGCGCAGTTCGATTGCTGATAACTTTGTTTGTGGCTAGTACGCATCGATCGCGAAGATATAAAGCTTATTTCAACATAGGTTTATTTATTTGCTTGCAAGTCTCTCCTTTGGTATTGGGCTCCCGTTACGTCCTTCTAAAAGCACTTACCTAATTCTCCTGGGGCACTCACAGTCTCTTCCTCATTTTATTGGGTGAGTACTGGTTATAGGCAAAGATTACTACCTTTTTTCTTTCGATTTACCTAGCCTTCAAGACGCGACGTTCCCACTTCGCCACTTGGAAAGAATTTGACTAAATTGCTTTAAATAATGTATGAGTTGCTTTAGTTTTATAGATGCTTTGAAGTCTTTGATAGGGTTACTGACATCACACAAAACACCATTACCACACCCCGGACACTCCATACAAACGAGCGAGAAATGATATACATAATTATAACTGCCGTATCTATAGGCAAGAATGCAGGTAGGGTTGAATCACACCGGCGGTATTGGTCACGAAATGTTTGTTAGTTATTTACTGAATGCAACAGTGTGAATACTAAACTCTTTTTTTTTTCATACTTTTCTGTTGTAAACAAACACCGTTCGAACAAAAAACACCACTTTCCGAATACACCTTATACATTATGAGACTAAAAAACATTGTAAATGGTAACTGCGATGTGGACGTATGAATTAACACTGAAAACTGCTATTATTTTGTACATCTTTAAACACTTTTTCCATAAAATTGCGAAATTGATAAAGGATTTTGTCACAGATTAAAAATCGACATGATAGTTTTGTTGGTTTGGTGTAGAGATGGAACGAAGTTAATGACTGAATGAATGATTTTGAACTGTTGTTGCGAGCTGAAAACTGATTATATAATTTGATTCCAAAGATTCATAATATGGGGTGAGGGCGGGCAAACTTGGGGGTGACAAATCGAAAACTAGGGGGTAATCTTTTTTGTTAGGTAGTCTTCGACCGACAAATCGCTACCGCTTATTAAAAAAAGGTCGTCTACTTCTATGACGCCGAAAATCGCTGCCGCTTAGTAAAAAAAAAGTCATCCACTTCTCTGACGGGGTGACAAATCGAAAACTAGGGGGTAATCTTTTTTGTCAGGTAGTCTTTGACCGAAAAATCGCTGTCGCTTATTAAAAAAAGGTCATCTACTTCTATGACGCCGAAAATCGCTATCGCTTATTCCAAAAAAAGGTGTAAGTCAATTTGATCACTTGGATCCAGGGGGCTTAGCCCCCTCCACACCCATTTAAAACCCCCAACAAACCTTCGGGATCCGAGGAGGATGTGGGATTATCAGGGCGGGGAAAGCACGCGGGGCTTGGACCCCTAAAGGGGGCGTAGCCCCCGCCACCCATTTAAAACCTCCAACAAACCTTCGGGATCCGAGGGGGATGTGGGAGTATCAGGGCGGGGCAAGCTAAGCTCGCCTCCCCGCACAGTCTCCGAACCTAACGGATCCGAGTCGGGGTGCTCCGAAAGTCCGAGCTCGCTTCGCTCGCTCCCGCTTCTATTTAGAACTCCCCGTAACTCACTCGCGGACCCCATATTATGAATCATTGGGATCAAATTGACTTAGACCTTGACCTTGAAATGACCTTGACCTTGACGGATTACCCCCTGGTTTTCGATTTGTTACCCCCAAGTTTGTCTGCCCTCAAGTCGGCCCCGCGTGCTTTCCCCGCCTTGATACTCCCACATCCCCCTCGGATACCGAAGGTTTGTTGGGGGTTTTAACCCCATATTATGAATCTTTGGAATCAAATTATACAGTCGGTAATAAGTCATCTTTGGTCCTACATAAACTCACAAAACAAAGACCAAAGAGTACCTAAAAATACAATTTTCAAAAATTCATAACTCAAAAACCGCTGGTTTCCTAACCTTGAAATTTGGTATGGATGTTCAGCTAAAGCCTATCTCTTACCAAAAAATCGCGGACTGCCAAATCGATGTACCCTATTGTACAGTTGAGCCCAAAGATGACCCAATTTTTACCTCGCAACAACAGTTCAAAATCATTCATTCACTCATTCACTTCATCCCATCTCTACACCAAAGCAACAAAACTATCATGTCGATTTTTAATTTGTGACAAAATCCTTTATCAATTTCGCAATTTTATGGAAAAAGTGTTAAAATATGTATAAAATAATAGCAGCTTTCAGTGTTAATTCATACGTCCACGTCGCAGTTACCATTTACAATGTTTTATAGTCTCATAATGTGTATGGTGTATTCGGAAAGTGGTGTTTTTTGTTCGAGCGGTGTTTGTTTACAACATAAGACAAGTATAAAAAAAAAAGAGTTCAGTTGGGCCTTTACGTTCGGTAACTGGTTGGTTTTTATGCTTGTGAACGAAATCACAGCGGCGCGCAAAGTGAATATAGTGAATAAAAGTGCTTGCGTAGCTCGTCCTTTACGTTTGGTACTCAATCTACAGCCAATCTGAGTGACGGGGGGGTGAGGTCGAATCTAGAGAGCGGCAGGGAGTGTCCATATTGTACGTTAGTACTAATATATATACTGTGCCATTACACTACCTACACTCGTCTCGTCTCGGATTAAAGAATATATAATATGGTAAAGGCTGGCTCTGGTGAGTCAAAATGTACCTCTTCATTCATAGTAGGTACTCTAAGGAATCAAAGCAAATGAGTAGGTAATTATACACTCTGGCTAGCTGGCCGGTGTGTGATGACCTCACAACTGGTAACCCATAGCAACCAGCGTCGAAATAGTCACAACAAACGTCATTAGGGTTTACTTTTGTTTGTTTCTTGATTGTCCAAATTTGTCACAACAGCCAACATTCAGGGAAAAAAATAGAGAGTTTTTTTATTCCAATGAATACCTACATTCAATTAACAAAAGTAAAACCTACAATAAGTGAATCCTTGGCTTCATATTACTCTGTGTACAAGGGAGACCATTTTCAACATTTGTAGTCAACAGACACACCCTTGTTTCGTTTTTATTCCCAACAGTGTTGCAAAACCACTTTTACAAATACACCAAATATAAATGGAATTCACATAGATCATCATCATATCAGCCGAAAGACGTCCACTGCTAGACCAAGGATTTCCACAACCGGTCCTGCGCTGCCCCCATCCAGCGGCTTCCCATGGCCACAGTATATATATTAGTACTAACGTACAGTATGGACACTCCCTGCCCCTCTCTAAATTCGACCTCACCCTCCCCGTCACTCAGATTGGGTGTAGATTGGGTACCAAACGTAAAGGACGAGCTACGCAAGCACTTTTATTCACTATATTCACTTTGCGCGCCGCTGTGATTTCGTTCACAAGCATAAAAACCAACCAGTTACCGAACGTAAAGGCCCAACTGAAATCTTTTTTTTTCATACTTGTCTTATGTTGTAAACAACCACCGCTGGAACAAAAAACACCACTTTCCGAATACACCATACACAGTATGAGACTATGAGACTACCTATAAAGTAACTGCGACGTGGACGTATGAATTAACACTGAAAACTGCTATTATTTTATACGGTCATCTTCTAACACTTTTTCCTTTTTTTAATAAGCGGTAGCGATTTGTCGGTCAGGGAAAAAGTGTTTAAAGATGTACAAAATAATAGCAGGTTTCAGTGTTAATTCGTACGGCCCCATCGCAGTTACCATTTACAATGTTTTTTAGTCTCATAATGTGTATGGTGTATTCGGAAAGTGGTGGTTTTTTTTCGAACGGTGTTTGTTTACAACGAAAAGTATGAAAAAAAAAGAGTTTAGTATTCACACAGCATTCAGTAAATAACTAACAAACATTTTGTGACCAATACCGCCGGTGTGATTCAACCCTACCTGCATTCTTGCCTATAGATACGTCAGTTATAATTATGTATATCATTTCTCGCTCGTTTGTATGGAGTGTCCGGGGTGTGCCATGGCGTTCACCAAGTCATCGGTCCACCGAGTGGGAGGCCTGCCTACGCTATGCCTCCAGGTGCGCAATGTATTCACAAAGATAGCAAGTGATAATGGTTAAAGAATACACAGAATATATACATGGTTCTACGTCCTTAAACGTTGCCGGAAGGTTGCACTCCTGAGGCAGTGGAGTCTAGACTATCTTCTGATGGGTGCTGTCTATCCTGGCTTCACGGAAGGGGCTTCCAGCAGTCCAGGGCGAGAGGAAGGTGCCCATAGCCCAGACAGGACCAGTGCGCAAGGAGATCAAAGACCACGCTAACGGTGACAAGGCGGACAAGTAGTTTTTGGTTAATTTTCGTCATTCCATTGTTTTTTCTATATTTGTCTTGTAAATTTTTAAGACTGATTAAGTTTCTATTAAATTGTAAAAGGGACGCACCCCATTGGTTTGAAATCCATGTTCCAGATCTTCATGCAGTTTGAAATTAAGGCACCATCAGTTTCCGAGCTTTTAAATGTAACAGGAAATGGTTCTGTATTTACAGGTACTGGTTCGGCAAAACCTGTTGGGTCCTAGTATTCTGTGAGCAGATGAAATAGCTCAGAGTGACTTCCAGTTCCTCATTTGGTTGGGAATTCTGTTCTGACCATAACAGTTTACTACAATGAACAATATTGTTGCTTGTTCTTGCACTTGTGATGATTACCATTCACCTAAACTGGAAGAGAAAACAGTTAAGATTTTACATGACAGATCATTCTATCACTAAATAAACTATACTGGACAATCAAGCTGTCACAAAGGATGGTTTGGGCTCTAGTTATCACTGCGCCATCGAGTACCTAGTTGAAACTAAACACAGACAAATGAGAAAGTTGCTGCTTACATACATACTTTACTCCAAGCAGCAAAGTTAAGAGAAATTTCCTACTTACACTTGCTTGCATGCAGCAAATGCAATTAATTAGGTAAATTTAATGCGCTCCAAGCTGTTTGCCAGTCCACGACAGATAAGCGTGTCTGGGAGGTTTTTCTGCAGGTGGAATTGATACTCATTGATTTGAGTGCCATGCAAGCAGTAAGAACAATGGTAACATTATAGGTATATTGTTGTGAGGTATTAAACTACAAGTAAAAGAGATGGGCTCTGGTATAAGAAGACTGTTCTTGGGAGAACACTTAATATTAAATATAAAAAACATTGAGACACGTCACCTACAAGTTATTCAACCGGAATGATGTGGACAACTCATTCTATAAACATTTCAAACTCATGTGTCATGCGCAGTTCGATTGCTGATAACTTTGTTTGTGGCTAGTACGCATCGATCGCGAAGATATAAAGCTTATTTCAACATAGGTTTATTTATTTGCTTGCAAGTCTCTCCTTTGGTATTGGGCTCCCGTTACGTCCTTCTAAAAGCACTTACCTAATTCTCCTGGGGCACTCACAGTCTCTTCCTCATTTTATTGGGTGAGTACTGGTTATAGGCAAAGATTACTACCTTTTTTCTTTCGATTTACCTAGCCTTCAAGACGCGACGTTCCCACTTCGCCACTTGGAAAGAATTTGACTAAATTGCTTTAAATAATGTATGAGTTGCTTTAGTTTTATAGATGCTTTGAAGTCTTTGATAGGGTTACTGACATCACACAAAACACCATTACCACACCCCGGACACTCCATACAAACGAGCGAGAAATGATATACATAATTATAACTGCCGTATCTATAGGCAAGAATGCAGGTAGGGTTGAATCACACCGGCGGTATTGGTCACGAAATGTTTGTTAGTTATTTACTGAATGCAACAGTGTGAATACTAAACTCTTTTTTTTTTCATACTTTTCTGTTGTAAACAAACACCGTTCGAACAAAAAACACCACTTTCCGAATACACCTTATACATTATGAGACTAAAAAACATTGTAAATGGTAACTGCGATGTGGACGTATGAATTAACACTGAAAACTGCTATTATTTTGTACATCTTTAAACACTTTTTCCATAATTTTGCGAAATTGATAAAGGATTTTGTCACAGATTAAAAATCGACATGATAGTTTTGTTGGTTTGGTGTAGAGATGGAACGAAGTTAATGACTGAATGAATGATTTTGAACTGTTGTTGCGAGCTGAAAACTGATTATATAATTTGATTCCAAAGATTCATAATATGGGGTGAGGGCGGGCAAACTTGGGGGTGACAAATCGAAAACTAGGGGGTAATCTTTTTTGTTAGGTAGTCTTCGACCGACAAATCGCTACCGCTTATTAAAAAAAGGTCGTCTACTTCTATGACGCCGAAAATCGCTGCCGCTTAGTAAAAAAAAAGTCATCCACTTCTCTGACGGGGTGACAAATCGAAAACTAGGGGGTAATCTTTTTTGTCAGGTAGTCTTTGACCGAAAAATCGCTGTCGCTTATTAAAAAAAGGTCATCTACTTCTATGACGCCGAAAATCGCTATCGCTTATTCCAAAAAAAGGTGTAAGTCAATTTGATCACTTGGATCCAGGGGGCTTAGCCCCCTCCACACCCATTTAAAACCCCCAACAAACCTTCGGGATCCGAGGAGGATGTGGGATTATCAGGGCGGGGAAAGCACGCGGGGCTTGGACCCCTAAAGGGGGCGTAGCCCCCGCCACCCATTTAAAACCTCCAACAAACCTTCGGGATCCGAGGGGGATGTGGGAGTATCAGGGCGGGGCAAGCTAAGCTCGCCTCCCCGCACAGTCTCCGAACCTAACGGATCCGAGTCGGGGTGCTCCGAAAGTCCGAGCTCGCTTCGCTCGCTCCCGCTTCTATTTAGAACTCCCCGTAACTCACTCGCGGACCCCATATTATGAATCATTGGGATCAAATTGACTTAGACCTTGACCTTGAAATGACCTTGACCTTGACGGATTACCCCCTGGTTTTCGATTTGTTACCCCCAAGTTTGTCTGCCCTCAAGTCGGCCCCGCGTGCTTTCCCCGCCTTGATACTCCCACATCCCCCTCGGATACCGAAGGTTTGTTGGGGGTTTTAACCCCATATTATGAATCTTTGGAATCAAATTATACAGTCGGTAATAAGTCATCTTTGGTCCTACATAAACTCACAAAACAAAGACCAAAGAGTACCTAAAAATACAATTTTCAAAAATTCATAACTCAAAAACCGCTGGTTTCCTAACCTTGAAATTTGGTATGGATGTTCAGCTAAAGCCTATCTCTTACCAAAAAATCGCGGACTGCCAAATCGATGTACCCTATTGTACAGTTGAGCCCAAAGATGACCCAATTTTTACCTCGCAACAACAGTTCAAAATCATTCATTCACTCATTCACTTCATCCCATCTCTACACCAAAGCAACAAAACTATCATGTCGATTTTTAATTTGTGACAAAATCCTTTATCAATTTCGCAATTTTATGGAAAAAGTGTTAAAATATGTATAAAATAATAGCAGCTTTCAGTGTTAATTCATACGTCCACGTCGCAGTTACCATTTACAATGTTTTATAGTCTCATAATGTGTATGGTGTATTCGGAAAGTGGTGTTTTTTGTTCGAGCGGTGTTTGTTTACAACATAAGACAAGTATAAAAAAAAAAGAGTTCAGTTGGGCCTTTACGTTCGGTAACTGGTTGGTTTTTATGCTTGTGAACGAAATCACAGCGGCGCGCAAAGTGAATATAGTGAATAAAAGTGCTTGCGTAGCTCGTCCTTTACGTTTGGTACTCAATCTACAGCCAATCTGAGTGACGGGGGGGTGAGGTCGAATCTAGAGAGCGGCAGGGAGTGTCCATATTGTACGTTAGTACTAATATATATACTGTGCCATTACACTACCTACACTCGTCTCGTCTCGGATTAAAGAATATATAATATGGTAAAGGCTGGCTCTGGTGAGTCAAAATGTACCTCTTCATTCATAGTAGGTACTCTAAGGAATCAAAGCAAATGAGTAGGTAATTATACACTCTGGCTAGCTGGCCGGTGTGTGATGACCTCACAACTGGTAACCCATAGCAACCAGCGTCGAAATAGTCACAACAAACGTCATTAGGGTTTACTTTTGTTTGTTTCTTGATTGTCCAAATTTGTCACAACAGCCAACATTCAGGGAAAAAAATAGAGAGTTTTTTTATTCCAATGAATACCTACATTCAATTAACAAAAGTAAAACCTACAATAAGTGAATCCTTGGCTTCATATTACTCTGTGTACAAGGGAGACCATTTTCAACATTTGTAGTCAACAGACACACCCTTGTTTCGTTTTTATTCCCAACAGTGTTGCAAAACCACTTTTACAAATACACCAAATATAAATGGAATTCACATAGATCATCATCATATCAGCCGAAAGACGTCCACTGCTAGACCAAGGATTTCCACAACCGGTCCTGCGCTGCCCCCATCCAGCGGCTTCCCATGGCCACAGTATATATATTAGTACTAACGTACAGTATGGACACTCCCTGCCCCTCTCTAAATTCGACCTCACCCTCCCCGTCACTCAGATTGGGTGTAGATTGGGTACCAAACGTAAAGGACGAGCTACGCAAGCACTTTTATTCACTATATTCACTTTGCGCGCCGCTGTGATTTCGTTCACAAGCATAAAAACCAACCAGTTACCGAACGTAAAGGCCCAACTGAAATCTTTTTTTTTCATACTTGTCTTATGTTGTAAACAACCACCGCTGGAACAAAAAACACCACTTTCCGAATACACCATACACAGTATGAGACTATGAGACTACCTATAAAGTAACTGCGACGTGGACGTATGAATTAACACTGAAAACTGCTATTATTTTATACGGTCATCTTCTAACACTTTTTCCTTTTTTTAATAAGCGGTAGCGATTTGTCGGTCAGGGAAAAAGTGTTTAAAGATGTACAAAATAATAGCAGGTTTCAGTGTTAATTCGTACGGCCCCATCGCAGTTACCATTTACAATGTTTTTTAGTCTCATAATGTGTATGGTGTATTCGGAAAGTGGTGGTTTTTTTTCGAACGGTGTTTGTTTACAACGAAAAGTATGAAAAAAAAAGAGTTTAGTATTCACACAGCATTCAGTAAATAACTAACAAACATTTTGTGACCAATACCGCCGGTGTGATTCAACCCTACCTGCATTCTTGCCTATAGATACGTCAGTTATAATTATGTATATCATTTCTCGCTCGTTTGTATGGAGTGTCCGGGGTGTGCCATGGCGTTCACCAAGTCATCGGTCCACCGAGTGGGAGGCCTGCCTACGCTATGCCTCCAGGTGCGCAATGTATTCACAAAGATAGCAAGTGATAATGGTTAAAGAATACACAGAATATATACATGGTTCTACGTCCTTAAACGTTGCCGGAAGGTTGCACTCCTGAGGCAGTGGAGTCTAGACTATCTTCTGATGGGTGCTGTCTATCCTGGCTTCACGGAAGGGGCTTCCAGCAGTCCAGGGCGAGAGGAAGGTGCCCATAGCCCAGACAGGACCAGTGCGCAAGGAGATCAAAGACCACGCTAACGGTGACAAGGCGGACAAGTAGTTTTTGGTTAATTTTCGTCATTCCATTGTTTTTTCTATATTTGTCTTGTAAATTTTTAAGACTGATTAAGTTTCTATTAAATTGTAAAAGGGACGCACCCCATTGGTTTGAAATCCATGTTCCAGATCTTCATGCAGTTTGAAATTAAGGCACCATCAGTTTCCGAGCTTTTAAATGTAACAGGAAATGGTTCTGTATTTACAGGTACTGGTTCGGCAAAACCTGTTGGGTCCTAGTATTCTGTGAGCAGATGAAATAGCTCAGAGTGACTTCCAGTTCCTCATTTGGTTGGGAATTCTGTTCTGACCATAACAGTTTACTACAATGAACAATATTGTTGCTTGTTCTTGCACTTGTGATGATTACCATTCACCTAAACTGGAAGAGAAAACAGTTAAGATTTTACATGACAGATCATTCTATCACTAAATAAACTATACTGGACAATCAAGCTGTCACAAAGGATGGTTTGGGCTCTAGTTATCACTGCGCCATCGAGTACCTAGTTGAAACTAAACACAGACAAATGAGAAAGTTGCTGCTTACATACATACTTTACTCCAAGCAGCAAAGTTAAGAGAAATTTCCTACTTACACTTGCTTGCATGCAGCAAATGCAATTAATTAGGTAAATTTAATGCGCTCCAAGCTGTTTGCCAGTCCACGACAGATAAGCGTGTCTGGGAGGTTTTTCTGCAGGTGGAATTGATACTCATTGATTTGAGTGCCATGCAAGCAGTAAGAACAATGGTAACATTATAGGTATATTGTTGTGAGGTATTAAACTACAAGTAAAAGAGATGGGCTCTGGTATAAGAAGACTGTTCTTGGGAGAACACTTAATATTAAATATAAAAAACATTGAGACACGTCACCTACAAGTTATTCAACCGGAATGATGTGGACAACTCATTCTATAAACATTTCAAACTCATGTGTCATGCGCAGTTCGATTGCTGATAACTTTGTTTGTGGCTAGTACGCATCGATCGCGAAGATATAAAGCTTATTTCAACATAGGTTTATTTATTTGCTTGCAAGTCTCTCCTTTGGTATTGGGCTCCCGTTACGTCCTTCTAAAAGCACTTACCTAATTCTCCTGGGGCACTCACAGTCTCTTCCTCATTTTATTGGGTGAGTACTGGTTATAGGCAAAGATTACTACCTTTTTTCTTTCGATTTACCTAGCCTTCAAGACGCGACGTTCCCACTTCGCCACTTGGAAAGAATTTGACTAAATTGCTTTAAATAATGTATGAGTTGCTTTAGTTTTATAGATGCTTTGAAGTCTTTGATAGGGTTACTGACATCACACAAAACACCATTACCACACCCCGGACACTCCATACAAACGAGCGAGAAATGATATACATAATTATAACTGCCGTATCTATAGGCAAGAATGCAGGTAGGGTTGAATCACACCGGCGGTATTGGTCACGAAATGTTTGTTAGTTATTTACTGAATGCAACAGTGTGAATACTAAACTCTTTTTTTTTTCATACTTTTCTGTTGTAAACAAACACCGTTCGAACAAAAAACACCACTTTCCGAATACACCTTATACATTATGAGACTAAAAAACATTGTAAATGGTAACTGCGATGTGGACGTATGAATTAACACTGAAAACTGCTATTATTTTGTACATCTTTAAACACTTTTTCCATAATTTTGCGAAATTGATAAAGGATTTTGTCACAGATTAAAAATCGACATGATAGTTTTGTTGGTTTGGTGTAGAGATGGAACGAAGTTAATGACTGAATGAATGATTTTGAACTGTTGTTGCGAGCTGAAAACTGATTATATAATTTGATTCCAAAGATTCATAATATGGGGTGAGGGCGGGCAAACTTGGGGGTGACAAATCGAAAACTAGGGGGTAATCTTTTTTGTTAGGTAGTCTTCGACCGACAAATCGCTACCGCTTATTAAAAAAAGGTCGTCTACTTCTATGACGCCGAAAATCGCTGCCGCTTAGTAAAAAAAAAGTCATCCACTTCTCTGACGGGGTGACAAATCGAAAACTAGGGGGTAATCTTTTTTGTCAGGTAGTCTTTGACCGAAAAATCGCTGTCGCTTATTAAAAAAAGGTCATCTACTTCTATGACGCCGAAAATCGCTATCGCTTATTCCAAAAAAAGGTGTAAGTCAATTTGATCACTTGGATCCAGGGGGCTTAGCCCCCTCCACACCCATTTAAAACCCCCAACAAACCTTCGGGATCCGAGGAGGATGTGGGATTATCAGGGCGGGGAAAGCACGCGGGGCTTGGACCCCTAAAGGGGGCGTAGCCCCCGCCACCCATTTAAAACCTCCAACAAACCTTCGGGATCCGAGGGGGATGTGGGAGTATCAGGGCGGGGCAAGCTAAGCTCGCCTCCCCGCACAGTCTCCGAACCTAACGGATCCGAGTCGGGGTGCTCCGAAAGTCCGAGCTCGCTTCGCTCGCTCCCGCTTCTATTTAGAACTCCCCGTAACTCACTCGCGGACCCCATATTATGAATCATTGGGATCAAATTGACTTAGACCTTGACCTTGAAATGACCTTGACCTTGACGGATTACCCCCTGGTTTTCGATTTGTTACCCCCAAGTTTGTCTGCCCTCAAGTCGGCCCCGCGTGCTTTCCCCGCCTTGATACTCCCACATCCCCCTCGGATACCGAAGGTTTGTTGGGGGTTTTAACCCCATATTATGAATCTTTGGAATCAAATTATACAGTCGGTAATAAGTCATCTTTGGTCCTACATAAACTCACAAAACAAAGACCAAAGAGTACCTAAAAATACAATTTTCAAAAATTCATAACTCAAAAACCGCTGGTTTCCTAACCTTGAAATTTGGTATGGATGTTCAGCTAAAGCCTATCTCTTACCAAAAAATCGCGGACTGCCAAATCGATGTACCCTATTGTACAGTTGAGCCCAAAGATGACCCAATTTTTACCTCGCAACAACAGTTCAAAATCATTCATTCACTCATTCACTTCATCCCATCTCTACACCAAAGCAACAAAACTATCATGTCGATTTTTAATTTGTGACAAAATCCTTTATCAATTTCGCAATTTTATGGAAAAAGTGTTAAAATATGTATAAAATAATAGCAGCTTTCAGTGTTAATTCATACGTCCACGTCGCAGTTACCATTTACAATGTTTTATAGTCTCATAATGTGTATGGTGTATTCGGAAAGTGGTGTTTTTTGTTCGAGCGGTGTTTGTTTACAACATAAGACAAGTATAAAAAAAAAGAGTTCAGTTGGGCCTTTACGTTCGGTAACTGGTTGGTTTTTATGCTTGTGAACGAAATCACAGCGGCGCGCAAAGTGAATATAGTGAATAAAAGTGCTTGCGTAGCTCGTCCTTTACGTTTGGTACTCAATCTACAGCCAATCTGAGTGACGGGGGGGTGAGGTCGAATCTAGAGAGCGGCAGGGAGTGTCCATATTGTACGTTAGTACTAATATATATACTGTGCCATTACACTACCTACACTCGTCTCGTCTCGGATTAAAGAATATATAATATGGTAAAGGCTGGCTCTGGTGAGTCAAAATGTACCTCTTCATTCATAGTAGGTACTCTAAGGAATCAAAGCAAATGAGTAGGTAATTATACACTCTGGCTAGCTGGCCGGTGTGTGATGACCTCACAACTGGTAACCCATAGCAACCAGCGTCGAAATAGTCACAACAAACGTCATTAGGGTTTACTTTTGTTTGTTTCTTGATTGTCCAAATTTGTCACAACAGCCAACATTCAGGGAAAAAAATAGAGAGTGGAAAGTTACCGATTCACAAAAAAATTCAACGAAATTGGTAATAAAATTGACATGTTTAGTATCCAGAGCCACAAAAGAAATAAAAAAAAAATCATTTGAGATTGCCACACGTAGTTTATTATATTCTCTTTGATTGCCACGAGATTGCTGTAATGGGTAATAGTTATCTGTGGCCAGCGTCGGAATAGTTGTTTTGCTAAATCGGTCAAAAAAATGTAAAAATGAACAGTGAGTAAAGTTATTAAAGTGTCTGAAAAGTGAAAATAAAACCTAAGAGGGTAATTTGTGAAAATGTGAACGTAAACGATTTGGAATGAAGAAATAAAACGCGAGTACCTGCATAAAGTCATTAAACTAACCATCACACATTTCTAGCGCGACGCGGCTTATCATGAGGTTTGGCGGGTGGGGCGACGGCCTTAGATCCTGTGGCTGATGCGATGGGCTTTGCAGAAGCAGTAGCTTTCGCAGAAACATGAACCTTCTCCGAAGTAGGGATTAGCTCCAGCTCAGCGACTGAAGTTATCCGATGCCGCGTTTCGTCGTCACCTAACACGAGCACGTACCCATCCTGTGTCTAACACCTTTTGATACCGAAGCGTTCCCTGGCTGCTAAAAACACACCGTGTCGCGATTTTGTTAAAAATTCAGACAGAGTAACACCTGAACCCTTGAGACCAGTCTTAACCATCCACAGTTGGTCGCGCACAGCTAACTCCTTAAACTTAACCAGAATAGGTCTGGGTTTCTTGTTGGATGGCTTTCCCAAACGATGACAGCGACTTATCTGGTCACTCGAAAGCACAGAGGAATCGATACTGCTCACTGCGGTGGGCAAGCAGAGGCCTCCACGAGTGGTGGAGGAGTGGTGGCATGGGGAAATCTCGACAGTCTAATGTATTGGGCAGTCTTGCTTGACTCATGACACCACTCCTCTGCCCGGCGCCCACCGGAAACGTGTCCAGTGATAGATCTGTTCTTAGAATGGATCTCTCACTGGGGATGGCTAACTCTGCATGGTTCTGTTGGGACTAGTAGGTGAGGCCTGACAGACTAAATTGCACCTACCTGCGCTAAGCCCTGCGCAGTTGATCGCCGTATGCCGGGAGAATGGGATCCTGGAGGGTTGAGCTGACTAGGGGTCAGGGTGTGTTATCCCTGGTCGGCAACACGCCCTCTTTGGCCCAGGATTCAGGTTAAACGGTATCCCCGTGTCTAGCCAACACGTGGGAATGGGCTGTGGCCCCCCTCAGGGGTCACCTGGCGAGGTGTGGGGGTGTCCCACTTAGGTGGGATGGACTCGGCCATGCTGACGGGGCAAGAGTGTGCGGGGAACATCATAATTCATAACATTTTATTTGCAATATTCATTACACGTCAAAAAAAATTAATAATAATTATAATATAATAATAAACAAATTATCACAATAGTCAATACTTACGAAAAAGTCATAATAATAATAAAGGAAATAATGTAAAAACAATAATAATATTGTATTATTTTATCACAGTTTGAGCGCAAAAAAATCGTCTATAGTGTAGAACGCCTTTTCGATCAGCCAGTTTTTAAGTTTATTTTTGAACATCCGTTCACTCGGCACGTCGGAAATGTCTAGGGGCAGATGGTTGTATACGTGCGCGCCCAGCACGTGTGTCAGCCGCGCGGACTTCGCGAGCCGGTGCGGCACGCTCGCCAGCCTGCTCGCGCCCAGGGTGTCGTACCTGTGCCTGTCGCCTCGTTTCGTGTATGCGTCTAAGTTACGCCTAGCATACAACGCGACTTGCATGATGACTACGCAGGGCAAGGTAAGTACACCCAGAGACACAAAGAATGGTCTGGCTGAAGTGAGCCGCGACACCTTCGCAATTGCCCTTATTGCCCGTTTTTGGAGCCGGAAGGCTCGCTGCCAGTCGGCAGCACATCCCCACAGCTCCGCACCATATTTTATTAGGGAGTGAACGGTGGCATGATAGCAGGTGCGCACAACATCCTTTGGGACTGTGCATGCTAGGCGCCACAGTGCAAAGCATGCACCTCCCAGTTTACTACACAGTTTGTCGATGTGACAATCCCAAGTGAGCCCGCCATCAATTTCAAAACCCAAGAACGTTGTGGACTTGACTTCATTGATTGGAGTACCATTAACAGCTACTGACAGCTGGTCTGTGCTCCTTCCTGCAAGGTTTAAACGCATGAAGTGAGTTTTAGCCAAATTCAGCGCTAAACCGTTTGCGGTAAACCACTCGGCCAGCTGTCTTGCCACCTCATTCAGCCGCACCTCTAACTTGTCGGAGCTTTGCGCAGTAACCACGGCCGCGACGTCGTCGGCGTACATATAGATGTCACCACAGCTCACCGTATCTGGAAGGTCATTAAGGAATAGGGAGAACAGAATGTTCGACACTGAAGATCCCTGTGGAACTCCCATTGTTGTAGAAACAGGGTCTGACTTGGTCTTTCCGTTATCACCTACCACAATTTGACATCTATTTCTCAACAGACTACATAGCAATGCATGTGCTGAGTGTCTAAACCCATAATGCGTAAGTTTAACAGCAAGCACGTCATGATCTGCCACGTCAAAGGCTTTTGAAAGGTCACAGCATATAACCGCAACCTGTTGGCCCCGTTCGCGTTCTTCTAACATGCAGCGCACTACATCTCGAGCTATAGTTGTAGTTGACAGGCCGGCTCGGTACGCATATTGTTTTTCAGATAATATGTTAGACGCATTTAAAAAAGTTATTATTCTTGTGCACAATCGATTTTCAAATATTTTTGTCAATATGGGTATAATGGATACAGGTCTATATCCGTCTATCGCTTCCCTACTGCCTTTGCCTTTAAAGAGCGGTGCCACTTTACTTTTTTTTAGTGCGGTGGGGTATATCCCATGTTTCAAGCACTTATTAAAAAGTGTTGCAAGCGTGTGCGCAAGCGACGTCGCTACATCATTTAATAATAAAACAGAGATGTCGTACACATCTTTAGTTGGTTTCTGCGCAACTCGACTTAATAATTATTTATTTATTTATTTTATTTTATTTTATTCGGAAAACATACAGCTTTAACAACATAAGTATATAAAAAAATGGTAGGCATCTAAAAAGCCATTATAAAGTTTTCGCAAAATAGATTATTGACACATGCAGTAAAAAAATATAAAACAAATAGAAAAAGAAAGAACTCAAAACAAAGAAGCGTTAAAGATCAACAATATTAGTATCTATATGATAGAGCTATAGATATAATACATATATTATAAAAATTAGATGGTAAAGTAAAAGTAACTATTTTAATAATCTTGGGAATCGAAAAAACCAGCTGAGAGTGCGCGCCTAAGACTAGTTATAGAGGTGTTAAATAAATCAATCTCGGTATGTTCATTTACTAGGTTGTTATATATATTTGGGACTCTGCAGAAAAACGAGTTACTACGGTAATTGGTACGAGCGTAGGGAGTAGACAGGAGTGGCCTCATTCTTACAGATCGCGGTGGTACATAGATGTTAATATTCTTAAGTAAAGAAGGTGAGTCAATATAGCCATTAGCGATTTTGTATAGAAATATCACATCCGCTACATTTCTTCGTGTATATATAGGGGTAAAAAGTGATATCTCTTACATCTAGCCTCATAATTAATATCGACACAACCACTTTTGTACTGTAAATAACGCATAAATTTTAATAATGCGGTATATTTCATCCGCGATAAATAGAGGAAGGCGTATAGATCGGTCGATCTGGGTGGTGGATCCTCTAGTCCGCCCAGCCTGCACATCTCGAGCTCCCGATGTCGCGCAGTGAGCTCCAACTCAACACACCTATACCCTTCCGGTAATTCTGGTGCCGCAATTAGGCATCCCCAAAGGTGCGGGCTCCGTGGAGGGTGGGAAGTCGGAAGGGTGAATCAACTACATTTTGGACCATGGCTTCAACAGGATCCAAGACACCCCAAAAACAATTATCTCCGATGCCTGAAGGGAAACCCGAAGGCAACGGCAATCTTTCTGGGACTATCCAGGGCATAGGAGGGTCGAAGGTGAAAACCGATGGCCGTCCCGTGTCCGGAGCTTACCCCGGGAAGGAGCCTCGGGACCAGGCAACTGGTACCAGGCCGAAAGTAAAAAAGGAGGGCAAGAAGAGGACTAAGGGGAAACCCAAGACTCCTCTTCTACCAGCCACTCACCCCCCCCAAACAATTGACCGTGGCCCAGATCGCCATGGACCCCAGGGCATCGTGCGTGGAGAAATCTGCGACCGCCCAGGTCAGTCCGATGGAGGTCACTAGGGTCTCGGCTGGTGGCCCACCTAGGCCGCCGCCCAGCCTAACGTCACAGGTGTCAGGCCCCCCAGGTCTCCCCTAACTCGGGCGCGGAGCAATCTGCGACCGGCGGGAGGACCCCCATGGAGGGCATCGAGGACCCGCGGACGGCTTCAGTGCTCGCCAGCATTGATCAAGGCTGGACACTGGTTTCCGGCAAAAACCGGAAAAGAAATAAACCCGATCGGGCCCAAGGGTACCGGACTAAGTTCAAGCGCAAAAGCCAGAAGAAGCGTAGGGCTTTGCGCAACAAACTTGCCGCAGCTGCCACTCAAAGCGGCACAACCACTGACACCGTGGCTGCTGATCTGGAGGGACGAGCGTCAGGGAGCCAAGCTCCTCCTGAACAGCGCCCTCACGGGTCTGCGGTCAGCGGTGGCACAGTGGGTGGGTCTAAGACCCTGAAAACACCTCAGGTTGGCGGGGGTGCCAGCAAAGGGGCCCAGACCGCTGCAGCTAAACGTGTCCGTCTCGATGATACCATATCACCCCGAGGTGGGCACAAGCGCGTGCGTTTGGGGTCCCCAAGTAAGGCACAACGGACCAGCTACGCAGGAGCAGCGTCTGCTGATCTGGCTGTCGCTGTCACAACAGTGACAAGAGGACACCTGACCAACCTGGGGGGGGGTTTGGCAGTCGCCTCCTAGTGTGGGAGTAGGGTAGGGATGCTTGTGGACCTAAAAACCCTATTGCAATGCTACCTCTCTCCCCGGCGCCCCCCGGGCAACATGGTTAGTGACCAGAGTAAGGCCTTGTATGACGGCAGCTCTGTTCTCCAGCGATGGCTAAGACTGCCACAGTGGGCTCATGGTAGAGAATGGACGGGTTCCTCACCATTGGCTACTATAGGCGCACAATTATCGTGCTCATATCGTCCCTGCATGGCGGACTGACTTACCCGCTTAGGTCAGTTTGTGATGCT
The DNA here is from genome assembly GCA_947284805.1 of Coleophora flavipennella. NCBI lineage: Eukaryota > Metazoa > Arthropoda > Insecta > Lepidoptera > Coleophoridae > Coleophora > Coleophora flavipennella. Next base: position 6,604,273 of record OX369309.1, on the reverse strand, counting down.
GGGGGGAGATGAGCACTACTGCAAGAGTCCTGTGGTCAAGCTCTTGTGGCTCTGTCATTTTTATTTTTATTTTATTTTATTTGGGGGTCTTACAGCAAAATTTTACAATTAGTAACTAAATATACATGACGATGCTAATAACAAGTCTCCACCTATATGCAACAAAAATAGAAAACGACTTAATATTTACAAAGTTCCAAATTACTAAGGTATTTAGTATGTAACTATGTATAAGAACAAGAAAAAGCAACATTAATTAATAAAAAATAATGACAATTTGGAGCCTAAAATAAACTAGTTAGAAAAGAAGCTGTTCGCAATGCTTTTCCTAACGGATGCGGTGCTGGAGCAGAAAAGATCGAGATTATAATTAGCTTTATTGACCTCAGTGGTAACTCGTGGGAAAAATGAGTTACGTCTATAGTTAGAGTTAGCTAGGGGCACAGCTAACCTTATTCGCTGTCTCAAGCGTGGCACATTAAATCGCATTCCAATATTTGAGAGTAGGTCAGGGCTGTCCACGGAACCATTGGCTATGTTCATTAAATAACAAATATCAATAGTTTGACGGCGCAGTGAGAGTGGTAGGAAGTGATACCGTTTGTATCGGTGCTCGTAATCAGCAGATCTTTGGTGAGCTTTGTAGTCAAGATAACGTTGGAATCTTTTTTGAATAGACTCAATACGAGACTTACAAGTCTCGTATTGGGAGTTCCAAACTTGTGAGGCATATTCGAGATGACTTCGAACGAACGAGCAGTAGAGAATTTTGACTGATTTTAAATTACGAAATACAGCTGACGTTCTCATAATAAATCCTAGGGCCTTTGATGATTTTTTGACAATATGGTCCACATGTTTATCAAATAGGAGTTTACTGTCGTGAATCACTCCAAGGTCTTTAATCACCGATAGTTTTGAGATGCTAACATTTTTCAAAGTATAACCTTTGTTAAGGACAGTAAGCTTTCTCGTATACGACACGTAATAACATTTGGCAACGTTAAGATCTAGTTTGTTGGCTGAACAGAACGTTACAAACCTAGATAAGTCAGCTTGCAGGTCGTCGATATCGGAGATGCCTCGAATAACTTTTAAAATTTTCATATCATCCGCGAACATAAGTATCTTCGAGTTATGAAAACATTCATGGACACCGTTGATAAATATAGTAAAAAGAAGAGGCCCCAATAACGAGCCCTGGGGTACTCCAGAGGGTATATATGTCCAGTCAGACGCAAAACCATTCAACACAACAGACTGAGTACGATTGTCAACATACGAGCAAAACCATCTGTAGAGGTCGCCGTGGATGCCAGCCACAGCCAATTTATCCAACAGTATGCGATGGTCTATCCGTTCGAAACATTTACTGTAGTCAGTGTAGACGACATCCACTTGACCCACATCGTCCATACCCTTAGTGATAAAGTCGTTAGCCAAAATTAAGTTGGATACTGTTGAACGCTTTTTGAGAAAGCCATGCTGCTCATCCCTAAACAAACATTTAAGCGCAGAGTACAATTGATTATATACTACCCTTTCAAAGACTTTCGAGAAGAGGCATAACTTAGAGATAGGTCTATAATTTTGTACATCTGACTTATCGCCTTTTTTGTGGATAGGTGTAACAAACGCTGACTTCCAAGTAGATGGTACAACTCCTTTCGAGATGGAGCGTTTAAACAATATGGATAGCGGGGTAACAAGACTATCAGCGCAATTAACAATAAATGAAGCGGGTATATTATCAGGGCCAGCAGACTTGGAAAGATCCAACCCTCTTAATAGCCTGAGGACTTCCGACGAGGTGATTTCTATTGTCCCAATATTACAGGTACTCGCCGAGGCACGATCGGAAGTTGCAGGTAGTGGGTGTATATCAACATTATTTTCCGGTAAGAGGAAGGTAGATTGGAAATAATGTGAGAATAATTGGCTTATGGCCTCTCCCGAGTCTGCAGTGGCATCCTGGTACCTCATGACACTGGGGTAGCCACTAGATTTGCTTTTACTTTTAACATATGACCAAAAAGCTTTAGGGTTATTAGCAATTGAGGTTTCGATGCGTTCCATATAGGAATCAAAACACTTCTTTTCCAGGGCTTTAGCCCGACTACGCAAAAATGAGAAGGAATGATAGTCCGATATGTTTCGGTAGACCATGTATTTCCTATGGTAAGTGTATTTTTCTTTGAGTGTCTTTATTAATGAAGCGCTGTACCAGGGAGGATAAGAATTTGGTCTAATCGATTTGGTAGGTATGTACCTATCTCTGCACTCGTAGAGGATCCTATAAAATTGGGACACAGCGCTGTCGACATCACCTACACTCAGCAGTTGATGCCAGTCGGTATTATCGAGTAGGGAATGTATGGCATCACAGTCGCCTTTGTCAAATAAATACTTAAGTTTAGGCTTATATTCGAGATTATGTAATTGTACGAAATCCGATTGAATACAGAGCGCTTTGTGATAGGAGTCTTCTGGAGTTAAAGGCTGCTCACAAGCGCTCACCCTAACTGGCGAGTTTGCCAAAATTAAATTAAGTATTCTTCCCATATGGTTACGCACAGAATTGAATTGGCTAAGACAGCAGGAATTAAGGACGTCTATGAAATCTACAAAATGGTCACCGGTGATATCGGTCGGGGTAAGATCTAGGTCTCCAGTAGTCGAACTCCAATTAATGTTGCCACCAAAATTAAAATCCCCTAATATAATAAATTTATCTTGAGGATGAGTCATAACTATCTCAACTAATTTGTTTTGGAAATTATTTAGCTGTGTTTTATATGAGTTACCATTATTTTCTTCGACTAGATATAATGTGCAGATATGGATATTATGGGAAACGTCAGGTTGTTTACAAAACAATGAGATGGTTATCCAGAGATCCTCCGCTGAGCTACGCCACTCAATCCTCTCAGTAACAGCTAATACGCGGCGTACTGCGACCATAACTCCTCCACCCCTGGACTGGCGCGTACGAGAGTAGTTCCGATCGCGCCGCCACACCAGGTAGCGGTTGTCTACCAACTCAGCATCACATATACCATCTAGTAACCACGTTTCTGTTATAGAAATAACGTCATAGGTGTTCAAATACACATTTCTCAAAAAATTTTTCGTTTTCGTGCGCAAGCCACGGGCATTCTGGTAATAAATGTTAACGGGCGCAACTTTTGACATTAACTACACAATGATAATATAATCCATTAAATAATTTCAATAGAATTAGAAAGTAAAATCGGAGCCAGTATGTATAATCAATTAATAAAAATATGAAGTAACATTTATCACGAGTAACCACACCTAGTAATAATAATTCAATGCCTACTACACCCGGTCGGTGACGACGGCCGGAGGGTAGTCTTAAGACTCCTGACAAAATAATGCTCCGTCTAATGAGCGGTAACGCCAACGAGATCCGTTGACATAGAAAATGCAATTCAAAGCTATCAATAATAGAGATCACCATCATTGCAGTAATGAGATCGTAAACAAGTTTTGTACGCCTTTCTGCCCAGCAACACATCGCACAATAGGAAGCCAGTCGAACGCATAAGCTTCTCAAACTGTTAGTACTTATAAACATAAAGGTATTTTTTAAGGTACAAAGCAAAAGTAGCAGGTTTAGCAGATTGGGTCGAAGTGTCGCTGCAACTGCAGCCCCCACTTACAAAGATAAGATAAGATAAGAAACCTGACCAAGCAGGATGCTGATCTGCTACAAACTGCCCTGTATAGGCGCCTCCTTGATGAGGCATCCACTAGCGTGGGCGGTGGCGGACCGGACTTTGACGGCAGGCCCGTTCATACGGGCGGGGTCCTGAAACTCTGGTGCGCCAACCAAAACACGCTCCCATGGCTCAAGGGGGCCGTACAGGACTTCACCCTACCGTCGGGTGAAAAACTAGCTGTGATACAGCAATCAGAGGTGCCTCGCAAAGTGCTGGGGGGATGATCTTGCTACCGGGGGAATGGCCCGAGATTCGGGACGTTGGGCGCGCGCTCAACCACTAAAACTCTTGGGCCGAGATCCACCGGTGGCACATTCATAAGGTTGACCCACAAGCGAATGGCTCATTCATTGTTGTCAGCCTTCCAGACGACATCGTCGGGGCCCTGGTCGAGCGTGGACGTCGCCTATCATTTATGCTGGGCAAGGTCTACGTAAAATTTCAAGGGCCTAAGGGGAAGTTTAACGTGACCAACCCGCAAACTCCGGCATCAGCCGGCCAGCAAGAGCCCATGGATGAGGTTGCAGACACCGGTGAACCCGTTAACACCGGGCCATCTCCTACGGGCGCTCGTCCCGGCTCTCCGGAGATCTTAGATCTTTCGGATAGCGGTAACGAGTGCACCGAGGAGATGGGTAACCTTGCCATTGGACCGGATGAGGAGAGGGGTCTGCTATCTGACGATGGCGTCCCCTTCCCTCATCTCTAGCGTCCTACAGGCTAACCTCCACCACAGCATAAGCGCAACGGCTCAGCTCCGCAAGTGGTTGGAGGTCAACACAACTGCGGTGGCCTTAATACAGGAGCCGTGGGTTAGGGCTGGAAAGATATGCGGGCTCTCCAATACCGGAGGTAAGCTATTCTCCTATAGCGGACCAGAGGGCCCCAGATCAGCTATATACATCACTAAAAACCGCTAACTAAGTTCTGTTCTAGGGACTTGAGCGCTATCAAACTTCTCAAGGGTGGAACAAAAAACAGCCTACCAGAGATGGTTGTTGCTTCGGCATAGATGCCCGATGACGACGACCCCCCACCACAAGATCTGGAGAGGCTGATCTCATTCTGTAACGATCCACAATGCATCGTTACATTTCTAAACAAATTGTCCAACAACTTACCTCTTTAACTACTCCATATCAATCATAAAACATTCATAATCACTGAACCATCCTCATTAATCTCCAACACATAAAATTCTATCAACTCCATACATAAATTAGCTCTTGTTTACATAACGTAGTGATTACATGCTCAGTGGTTTACATAACAAACATCAAAACTACACACTACTCAAACAATAGGTCTGTATTCCCACTATTCCGACGACACTAGCTCCTCTATCCAACAAACCCACAAACAACAGCCAACCAGGCGTAACACTTCATAGAAACTAGCGACACTAGCGGAACGAACCAACAACTTATATCACAGTTTAACTTTTTATAAGATTATCTCTCTAAGGATCCCTGACGTCACACCCGTACACAGATCACAAAAGACTGCGCTCCATTACTACTTCTTTTAAATAGAAAATTCCCATTTTTTAGTCTAAATAATTCAAATTATTTATTATAATAAAAGAACTAACATTTCCTCATTTCCTTATACCTCCCTAAACCTTAAACTAAATTCTTATCACATAAAATAAAGCATCCCCAAGGAACGTTCTAGAAACCAATCACTACCGTCACAGGAACGTTCTGTTTCCTATTTTTTTATAAGGTGAATTCTCTCGAAAATTCTACTGGTAACCATTTATATACGAGCAGAAAGCCTCCCTCGGCCTTTTACCTGCTAACCTTGGGAGAGAAACCAACCACCTGACTCCACACTCAAAGCGCACTCACGACTACTTGTGAAAATACAGTGACTCGCCCTGTCAACCAATGACTTATATATTACTGTGCTGTCAACCCTCATTTCTTTGTACAAGTGAAGTTTCATAGTAATATTTGTTCCTGCTAATCCTCGACTTTTCTACATTTTAACCTCGACACGTTGTCACCCGGCTCGTGTGCCCACGCCGGAGACCCTCTTTGGAGTACGCCCACTGTGCCGACCGCCACGTGGACCTCGCTGCCTCGCAGACCGCCGCACACCCTTTCTACAGCCGGACCACCACCGAGCATTCCACCCGGGAAGGCACGAATTTGATAAGGTGTACTCCAGTATATTCTCTCTAAATAATGTTAAATACTTTTAACATTTTTTGGTGTATGCACCTGTGTGCATAAACACCTGGCGCCCGCTCTTCACTTATTTTTCTGCTTAACCTTGTGACGATGACGTCACAACCAGCGCTCGCCTCGCATAGAACATTCTAGAACGCTCGCGCGGAGATCGAGGCGGGACGCGCGGGGCAGGCCGCTACCCCCGCACCTCAGCCCGCGGCGCGCTGTAATCATATATAAGGCGCTCCGCGGCCCGCACTCGGCAGACGGCGGCTGGTGGCGGTGCGACACTCACGCGCAGCTACCAGTGGCCCTTCTGAGCTTTGATGCTCAACCCCCACCGGGCGGTGCGACACGCGCGCGCAGCTAGGTGTGTAGGTCCCCCCTCCTGAGCCATGCCGGGCGGTACGACACGCGCGCGCAGCTAGGCACCTGCCTCCTCCACAGCTTCAAACCCTCACTGGGCGGTGCGACACATGCGCGCAGCTAGGTGTGTGGAATCACTCTTATGGCCCATACCAGGTCTTCAGTGCCGGGCAGTGCGACACGCGCGCGCACCTAGGTACTTGTCTCCTCCCTAGCTTCATCCCCTCACTGGGCGGTGCGACACACGCACGCAGCTAGGTGTACAGGGATCGTATGAGTCAGGCCTTACAGGCACTTACAGTCCCCGGAACCGTATCCCATTAGCTCCCGCTGGGCGGTGCGACACATGCGTGCAGCTAGGTGGTGCTAAGAGGTTCCTTAGGGACCTCCAGGTCCAAACATCCTCTTCTACTAGCACGTAGGTAGATTCCGTAATAACCGTAACCGTAGTTATCCGTCTCCCTTTAGAAAGACAAGAAATAATTGAAAGAGAGAGAACCTCCTTTCCCAGTAATGATCGAAACATGTAGAATATTTGTATCTGTACCATTAGTATGTAACCACGACGTAAGATTGATTAAATAAATCGCTGTCACTGATTGCCGATGTGTTTCCCTCATCGATCCTTAATAATTAGATCCCTCAGCATTCACAATTGCAAGGGCATGATAGCAGAGCTGTCAGGCATGAGCTAGCCGAAAGTCAGCTTTGTTACTGTACGAGCAAGCGCGTACAACGCAAAAATGCTGTATAAACAGTTTATGTTTTAACCCAATTACTCATTATTTCTACAATTCAGTTCGTTTTCGGCCATCAAGCGCGCCGCGCGTACTCCTATCAGTTTTATCAGTTCATTTAGTTTTTAACATTTTTATACAATCTCAATATACAGTTTTACCAAAAATCAGTAGCAGTATTTTTGTTACGGACTCAACCCCGTACATTGGTCCTTCGAGCGAGCCTTTCGGAAAGGCGGGATCTTTCCACGTGTCGTATGAACTGTCGTGAACTTTGTACGTAAACGTGACTGTGGTTCCGCTTTCCGGCCTGTAGAGACATAGTGCATTCGTTCTACGCTTTGACGGAACCGTGGATGTTACTGTGCAATAAAGTGACATAAACTCACCTAGCAGTATCCTACTGTACGATCAAGGAGTGCAGTGGGTCCCGAGCGGCAAGGTCTTGGGTAATCATCAGCCAACAGGGGTAACGACCTAGACATAGTCGTTGCCATTCAGCAGGAAAAGTCGCCAAGTAAGATCAGTCCATTTATTTTATTTAAACAATGGCTTCAGTTAGTGATGTACTGGCCAATCAGAACCGGTTGTCTTCGGCAATGGAGACTGTTCTCACCAATTTTAAGAAAGATAGTGCAGATAGGAAGACTGCCGACTACATCAAGAGGAAGTTAGACCTACTCAACAGCTATTGGTTCGAGTACGAATCCAATTTTTCTAAATTATCAGCGAGTCAGTTAGAACCAACCCTAATAGAATCAATTAGCAAAGATAGGGAGAGAGTGTACGAAAGGTATGGTCAGGTAAGAGCTTTTATACAAAATTATCAGGCCCCTACAGACGAGAGACCAAAAACACCCATCATAAAGCCTCCAACGTTCCTTCCAAAGTCAAGCGACACCAATCAGACAACAAACCAGGATATACAAATGACAAAAAGCGGCAGCAGTGCTGGAGCCCGTATCAACAGCGTCACGGTAAGCAAAACCGAAGAGATGCTTAGGAAGCAACAGAGCAATTTTAAGGCTTTCCATCGCACAGTGACTGCTATCAGTCTTGAATCAGTTTCCGAAAAGTGGGAGTTTGAAGATTTTCTTCACACCATTCAGTCGCGCTGGGCAGCTATTGACTCGTTGCACTGGGACCTGGACAGCCTGCTGGACGGATCCAATCAGGAGTATGAGAAAACATTCGCTTCATACGAATGTAAGTACCTAGAAATTAAGAAGGCCATCAACAAGAAAATGTGGTCGGTAGCTCATGTAGAAAAATCCACACCTAAAATGGAGATTCCAGCTTTCAGTGGAAATTATAACCATTGGATTTCCTTTAAAGATTTATTTGTCGAAACGATCCATAATAACCAGTCAATGTCTAATGCTCAAAAAATGCAGTATCTTAAATCCAAGGTGAAAGGGGAGGCAGAGAGATTAATTCAACACCTAAATGTTAGTTCAGATAATTACAATGTTTGCTGGGACATACTAAATCAGAGGTATAATAACAAGAAACTAATATTCACTTCGCATATGAATATTTTGATGAACCTCCCAGTAATGCAACAACAATCAGTCGCGCTTATAAAACGCATGCATGACACTACGCAAGAGTGTTTGTATGCTATAAAGAACCTGGAAGTCGATATCAGTTCATGGGACCCCATTATCGTGTACCTTTTATCACAGAAGCTAGATACAGCCTCGTTCACCGACTACATGGAGTCTGTTCAGAACCCCCGGGAGTTGCCTGTACTACAAGAAATGTTAAAGTTTTTAGAAGCTAAATTCACGACTTTAGAGTCATCTCGTAGGAAGCAAGACACTCCTACTCAGAAATCTCCAGCAGTTTTTAAAAATCAGAGTAATATTCAAAATCAGAGACCGAATTATTACAAAAGTTCATTCACCAGCAATAAGGTTATTTCGCAACCGGACGCTAAGCAAGTTGCGTCGTCATCAAAATACAACTGTACTTTATGCCACAGTAATGAACATGGCATCTATTTTTGTAGAAATTTTTTAGAGATGCCACCCTATATCAGACTGAAAACAGTAAAAAAATTGAGTCTATGCCCAAATTGCCTTTTTAATCATCAGGGAAGACAATGTTTGTCAGAAAAGGTTTGTCGGGAATGTAACAAAGACCATAATAGTCTACTGCACGAGGCGTTTGCGCAACCGCAGTACGCCCGCCCACCGCAACAAGGCACTCGGGGCGGGGAGAGTGCGAGCGCGCGCGGGGCCAGTGTCGCTGACACAAACACAAATGCAAGCGCAGGGAAACAACTCCGAAGTAGCTCGCACGTGTCACTGTACGATGACCCTATTGAAGTCCTATTACCAACGACTGATTAAAGTTCAAGCCCACGATGGTTCGTACCATATCATGCGCGCCCTCCTGGATCAGGGCTCACAAGCGTCCTTGATCACAGAACACGCAGCGCAGCGCTTAAAAATACCCAGAAATAAATGTAAGGGAGTTATTTCAGGCGTAGGAGACAAAGAAAGTAACAGTAAGGGCATAATAAGTATAAGATGTTTATCAGCAGTCAGCGATTTTGAATTTGAAACCGATGTGATTATAATGAATCAGCTGATCAAGAATTTGCCAACTTACTCATTCACTCAGCCTGACTGGTCATATCTGGATCATATCCAACTAGCGGACCCTGAATTTTATAAATCACGCCCTATAGATATTTTATTTGGTGCCGATGTGTACTCAGTCGTATTAATGAACGGAATATGCAGGGCAAACTTGACCTTACCGACTGCACAACAGACCCGTCTCGGGTGGATTTTGAGTGGCAACGGCAATGCCAAGACTGTTCAATGCAATATAGTGTTGCATAACATGGAGGAGATACAGAAGTTTTGGGAGATTGAAGACATCTCAGAACAATCAGATTTATCAACAGAAGACAAGCAGTGCATAGATTTTTATCAGTCGACTACAACCAGACGAGATGACGGACGCTATGAAGTTAGGATACCCCTAAAAGAAAATTATCAGGAAAAATTAGGCCACTCAAAATCAAAAGCAATCGCACAGTTCTACAATTTGGAGAAAAAACTTTCAAAAAATCAGTCTATTGCGAAAGATTATTGTAAATTTATTGATGAGTATTTAGCACTCGGTCATATGACACCCGCGGTCACCGATTGCGACACGAAACTTGAATTTTATTTACCTCACCACTGCGTGACACGTGAAGATTCCTCTACAACTAAGTTACGTGTTGTTTTCAACGCGTCTAATAAAACATCATCTGGGCTAAGCCTGACTGTGGCCCTAATTTACAGCAAGACTTACAGAGTTTAATTATAAAGTGGCGTCAGTTTAAATATGCATTTACAGCAGATATAGAAAAAAATTTCAGGCAGATATGGGTAAACAATGAAGATCAGTATTTACAGATGATTGTATGGAGAGATAATCAGTACAGCAGATTGAAAGATTTTCAGCTCGCGACCGTTACGTATGGAACAAAGGCGGCGCCATTTCTCGCTATGATGACGCTTAAATAGTTAGCTTACGACGAGAAAAGTAACTACCCAGACAGCTGCGCACCTATGGTCCTTGAGGAGTCCTTTTACATGGACGATCTTATCCATGGGGCAGACTCTGTACAGTCAGCCAAACAATTACAAAGGGATATGATTAATATATTAAAATCAGGGGGGTTTAATTTAAGAAAGTGGAAGTCAAACTCACCGGAGCTATTAGAAAATGTGGACGTTGACATGCAAGGTCACGAAAACTTCGATTTTAAACAGGCGGAGTCAACTAAAGCCTTGGGACTTGGGTGGAATCCACAGAAGGATTGTTTCACATTTGAGTCAAAAATAGATACAACATCTAAGCCTACGAAGCGGTCACTTTTATCAGACATCTCAAAGATCTTCGACCCTCTAGGCTGGCTCTCTCCTTTGACTACGAAACTAAAAATATTATTTCAGGACGTCTGGAGAGCAAATGTACAGTGGGACGAGCCTGTACCGCAGGACGTCTGTGAAGAATGGAATAAAATCAAGGTCGAAATCAAGTTCATCAGTCAGTTTCAAGTACCAAGGTGGCTACAAACGCACGAGAAAGATCAAGTTGAATTGCATGGATTTTGCGACGCCAGCACGAAAGCCTATGGCTGCGTTGTGTACTGTAAAATAAATAATTCAGTGACATTGGTAGCAGGAAAAACCAAATTAGTCCCACTAAGTAAAAACTGTTCACTGCCGCGCTTGGAGCTATGTGGTTCAGTTTTACTTTCAAAATTAATGGCAAAAATCAAGAATTGCCTATTAAATCATGAAGTCAAGGTTTACGGATGGTCGGATTCCATGGTGGTACTAGGTTGGCTTAATGGTGAAGTAGATAGATGGAGGCCATTCGTAGCTAACCGTGTGAAACAAGTCACATCAACAATACCGGCTGAATGCTGGCGATATGTACCATCCAAGGAGAACCCTGCTGATTGCGCTAGCAGAGGCCTAACTGCTTCACAGCTTAAGGAGCACTCGTTGTGGTGGGCAGGGCCCACTTGGCTACCTACCTACGAGCCTGAAAAGGCCAAACAACAAAATTATTCTACAAACATAGACATGAAAAATTCAAAGCAAGTAAACGTCATGCTATCAAGTGGCAATGAAATCGTTAAAAAGATTATACAAAAGCATAGCTCGTTAGCAAAAGCAATAAGAATACTAGCATGGATACTTCGGTTCAGAACAAAAAATAACCGAAAGCAGTGTTATTTAAATATACAGGAACTAAATAGGGCAAAAACAATCATAATCAAAAGCATTCAACTAGAGGAGTTTACAGAAGAAATAAGTTGCCTAAAAGAATTCAAAAGCGTGAGTAATAAAAGCAAGTTACACTGCTTTAATCCAATATTGGATCCAGACGGGATCCTGAGAATAGGTGGAAGGCTCAGGCACGCCAACATGGATCCTGAAATGAAACATCCCGCTATTATTCACAGTAACACGAGATTAGCAGACCTCATTATTGATCAGGCGCACGAGCACTCGTTCCATGGAGGTGCGAGGTTAACAGCAGCATTTATACGCAGGAAATATTGGATTCTAGGTGGAAACAACGCTGTCAAAAAACGACTACGCTTGTGCGTCAAATGCAGGAAACAAAACCCTCACCTTCAAAATCAGATAATGGGTGACTTACCTGCTGCGCGAACTTACCCATCGCGTCCGTTTTATCACTGCGGCGTAGACTATACAGGCCACGTGAACGTCAAAGCCAGTAAGGGCCTCGGCATCAAAACCACGAAAGGATACATAGCAGTGTACGTGTGCATGGTGACCAAGGCCGTGCACCTAGAACTCGTTTCCGATTTGACGACCTCGGCTTTCCTAGCATCATTACAAAGAATGGGCGCTAGAAGGGGTATGCTAGGTCATATGTACAGTGACCAAGGTAAAAACTTTATAGGAGCAGATAATGTATTGAAAAAAGCATTAGCAGAACTACAGAATGAAAACAACCAGGAATTCATGTCACATATAACAAGTATGGGTATCGAATGGCATTTCAATGCGCCCTCCTGGCCTTCAGCGGGTGGCCTGTGGGATGCTGCTGTAAAAAGCCTGAAACACCACCTAAAAAGAGTTATAGGGGAACAAAACCTTTGTTTCCAGGAATATTCGACACTTCTGAGTGTCCTTGAAGGATGTCTTAATTCTCGCCCTCTTGGAATTTTAACAGAAGATCCCGAGGACCTGGATTTTCTAACGCCTTCCCACTTTTTAGCCAGTGGTCCAGCGTTAACCCTGTATGAAACAGAGAAAGATCTGAGAACGAGGTGGCATGTCACTCAGAAACTAATCAGTGACATCTGGAGCCGCTGGCGAGAGGAGTATCTGACTCAGCTTACAGCTAGAAGCAAATGGAGACAGCCAAAGGCAAATCTAAGATTGAATGATGTCGTCATAATCAAGGACGACAACCTTCCGCCGGGGAAGTGGGCCTTAGGCCGCGTAGTGGAACTTCACACAGGTTGTGACGGTCACGTAAGGGTCGTCACTCTAAAAACCAAGAATGGCTTTTTGAAACGCCCGATCGTAAAGTTAGCGATTCTACCCGTCTATCAAGAACAAGAAAATAAGCAAGAAAAAGACAAAAAATCGGAGCAAAAACCACATCAGAAAGAGCAGAAAACAGTTCAGCTCCAAAAAAAAGGAAAAAATGTAGCTTTACAACAATAGCTATTTCCATGTTGTTATTATTTTTCATTACAGTCCCATCAGTACACAGCCAGTATTATACAACCCCATTGCAGGGAAATAATAGTCTTTATTTCGATCGGATTAAAGACATGCATTTGATACGAGACGACTGGAGACTAGTTGTTTTCTACGATACAGAACCTTATAAAGATGGCAATAAAGCTTTGACTATGTATATCAAGTACTTAGACGAGTTGTGTACAAAAATTCAAACAACTTCGCATTGTGAGGGGATCATGTTGCAGCTACGCCATGTTGCAGCTACGCCACGAGGTGATTGAACTGGAGTATTACAACGATATACTTGTGCATCATAAAATCAGCTGATTCCTTTATTTATTCTCATAGACAAGACGAGAATAAGATTCAATTAAGCTCCAACATTCCAGCGCCAAAAATTTCGCAAATAAATCATATCATTAACATCTCATTATCAGATTTGTACATACAAAAAAATGAAACGTATGACTTTTTTAACCATACCGTACAGCTCCAAGAAATCGAAAAGAAACTGCAAGTAATAAAACAGAACGAACCACTAGCAAACCGGGTTTCCTACCATGATATCCATCATTATACAGCTGTATACATTTTGTTCGCGATGATGGGACTTGGCGCAGCAGTGTGGTCGTGGAGGTACTGCAGGCGCAGGCAGGCGCCAGCAGACACATCGGCCGCGGCGCCGGCGGGGTCTCGTGTATCGGGCGCCCCAGCCGCGCCGCCCACCGCAGCACAGCGACCGGGAGGTTGCGCCGCTACACCAGTGCCTTCAACTAGTGTCAATTACATTGAACAGTCAAACGCGCGAGTGTTAGTGAAGGAAACAGGATCGTCCCCTGTAGTGTTTAGATCAGTGCTTAGTGTCCCGGATATAAAAGTGGACACCTCTTAGGCATTAAGCAAATAATTTTAAGACAAATCACCATGTATCATCTACTAACCTCATCTTTTCTCCCCCGGGAATATGTACGAGCAAGCGCGTACAACGCAAAAATGCTGTATAAACAGTTTATGTTTTAACCCAATTACTCATTATTTCTACAATTCAGTTCGTTTTCGGCCATCAAGCGCGCCGCGCGTACTCCTATCAGTTTCATCAGTTCATTTAGTTTTTAACATTTTTATACAATTTCAATATACAGTTTTACCAAAAATCAGTATCAGTATTTTTGTTACGGACTCAACCTCGTACAGTTACATTGGCGCCCAACGTTAAAACTCACAGTGAAAGGATTGACAGACCGACAACACAAAAGTTAGGCATTAGATCAATTCATGTCAACTTCATGGATATATGAACTACGGAAGGATGGCTTGATAGAAGCCCTCAGAAATAGGGACTTAGACCCCGAGGGCAAAACCGTAGAAGAACTCAGAAAAATACTCGTGCAACACGTAAAAGAGCACGAAACCGGCAAAGACTCCAAAATGAGCTCAGATAATACTGTTGACGAAACAAAAGATACCAAAATGAAAAGTGATCAAGGAACGTGTATCATGAAAGAGATAAAGGAATGGAAAATAACCTTTAACGGAAATGAAGAAGCCATAGAATTCATAGAGCGAATAGAAGAATTAAAAGAAGTAAGCAACATAAGCGAAGAAAAAGTAATGAATTACGTAATTGCTTGATGTACATAATGTTATGTACTCGTCCAGACTTAAGCACAAGTGTTAACATACTTAGTAGGTACACAAATAAAAACAATAAAGAATTGTGGCAATGTCTGAAAAGAGTACTGAGGTACTTAAGAGGTACAATAGATATAAAATTGACTTACAAACGTTGTATTTATGTGAATATCTTGTGTGGGTATGTAGACTCAGATTGGGGAGGAAATGATACTACGGATAGAAAAAGTACCTCAGGTTATTTATTTAAATTGTTCGACCAAAGTACAATTACATGGAGTACAAAGAGACAAATGTCAGTTGCAGCCTTATCCACGGAGGCTGAATACATGGCGCTATTTGAAGCCGTCAGAGAAGCATTGTGGCTTAAGTCTCTTGCTGTTAGCATTTGTATAAATATTACTAAACCCATAGTTATTTATGAAGACAATAACGGTTGCATCAGTATTGCCAACAATCCCACCAATCATAAACGATCAAAGCATATTGATATAAAATATCATTTTTCCAGAGAGCAGATTGAAAAAGGGGTAATAAAGTTAAAGTATATCCCGACCGGTCAGCAATTGGCAGATGCTTTAACAAAGCCGTTACCTGCCATTTCTTTTCAAGAAATAAGATATAAAATGGGCTTAGAATAATATAATAAGAACATATGATTGTCATGATATAATTTTAATTAAAGTTCATTTGTAAGCAAAGTGGTCTGATTAGGTTTTACTGGGTTTCCCTAATCCACGCAACAAATGTTGGGCCACGATTTTGTAACTCTCCCAGTAAACACTAGGAAGGTCCATATATGCTCCGTTAAGATAATTTACTGTGATTTTAGTGATTGTATTTAAAGATTAATTTTTGAGGGGGCGTATTGATTTATGTAATTTAAATTTATGATTATTATTACAAAAATTAATCTGTTAATTTCAGTATAATATTACCTTGATTTTGATGAACATTGTACTGACTAATTTAAAATGCGTTACGTAAATAATTCATTCTTTCGTTCCCCATTCGATCACAGCAGTCAGTCAGATTTTCTACTCACTTCCTGTACGGACACGACAGCTATCGGACATATACCTTCCTAGTGTAAATAAAATAAAGTTATTGATTTTTCGACCATACAAAAGTGTGTTTCGTTCATAACCTGGTTCCTAAACTGATATGATGAAACTAAAGATATTGGTAAACTTTTGTTAGTATTGACCCACTTTCCTACCAAGTTCTAAAATATGACGTTCCACATTTTAGGCAATAATTTGGACTGGGAAAAATACAAAGTTTTTTTTTACTGAATATCTGTGTGTATACCTTAACGTCACTAGTCCTATAGGGCTACGCTTAAAAAGCTGCA
>OX369309.1:6260782-6587825 GCA_947284805.1 Coleophora flavipennella | reverse complement strand
AAGATTTCTACGAAGCGGACTGGGGACTCGGTCCTTTTAGCATCTGATGTAGATACCAAACTGAATACCTTTAACCACATTATCTTTTCATTATACGACAAACATGCTCCACTTAGACCGGTCCGACTGAAGCACTACCCAGCTCCTTGGCTCACCTCTGAAATTAACTCTGGAACTCCTTGCCTGCGTCAGTGTTTCCCGCCCATTCCTATAATTTGGGGATCTTCAAGGCAAGAGTGAATAGGCATTATTTGAGTTTGCGTGTACCATCCTCGACTGCATCATCACTTACCATCAGGTGAGTTGCAGTCAAACGCACTCAAATTTTAATAAAAAAAAAAAAAAAAAAAAAAAAAATTAAGCGCCTCATGGCTAAGCGGGACAAGGCCCGCTTAAGATTACGTCGTGAACCGACAAACCGAAACAGGGACATATTTATAGAGTTACGCAATCGATGCAATAAAATTTGCAGGAACGCCAGACGTCTCCACATCCATTCTTCTATCGAGAACTGCCCACCCAACAAGCTTTGGAAATTCCTAAAGTCACTTGGCTTGGGCAAGCTACAGTCAAGTTTTTCCTCTGACGTGGACTTCAATGCACTGAACGCTCACTTCAGCTCATCACCATTCCACCTGGATCCGCTCTCTAAGCAACTTGCTTTGTCCCGTATAGCCAATATTTCCCACCCTAATTCCACTACCCTCGAGCTGGGAGAGATAACTGCTGAAGAAACTCTCAAAATCCTTAAATCAATCAAGACAAAAGCTGTCGGCAACGACGGGTTGAGTCTTGATTTGATAATTCCTATACAAGAACATATATCACCGATCCTCACCAATATACTAAACTGCTCCCTATCTACTGGTGTTTTTCCATCTTCATGGAAACTCGCTCATATAATCCCACTTCCCAAAAAACCCAACCCTTCTTCCTTTTCTGACTTTCGTCCCATTTCAATTCTTCCTGTTCTCTCGAAGGTTCTTGAACACTTTGTAAACGATCGCCTTACCAACCACCTCCGCAGGCATAATCTCCTTTCCCCTTTTCAGTCCGGCTTTCGCAAAGGTCATAGTACCGTATCGGCACTGGTCAAAATCACTGATGACATTCGTTTAAACATTGAGAACAAATTTCTCACTCTACTAGTGTTACTCGACTTCAGTAGTGCTTTTAACACAGTTGATTTTGACCTCATGCTTGGTATCCTCAAATCCCTAAACCTCTCCTCAGCAGCTCTCTCTTGGTTTCACTCTTACCTTTACGATCGATACCAGCAAGTAAAGATCGACAGTAAGTGTTCTAACACGTGCCCACTTACCGCCGGCGTCCCCCAGGGTGGCGTTCTCTCCCCTGTTCTTTTCTCCATTTTCATAAATAACATAACTTCTTCCCTTTCCTCTTCCTACCATCTGTACGCAGATGATCTCCAATTTTATACCGCCGCACCCCTTGCAAATTTCGATCGGGCAATAGAAGTTGCTAATGCTGACCTGGTTGCAATTGCTGAGTGGTCAAGCCTTCACGGACTTCTTGTCAATGCTTCAAAGTCCCAGGCAATTGTAATAGGCAGCCCTCATTTCATTTCCAAGTTTCAGGATTTAGGCGTGCCCAACTTGGTATTTAATAACACAGTTATACCTTTCTCCTCTACTGTAAAAAATTTAGGTATCACCTTGGACCAAACACTTTCCTGGTCTCCACAAATTAATGAAGTGAGTCGCAAAGTCTTTGCCTCTCTAAACTCATTAAAACGGCTTCAAAATTTTCTTCCTTTCGACACTAAACTTCTCTTGGTCCATTCTCTTCTTCTTCCACTGCTGGACTACGGCGATGTTGTCTACCTCGACCCCTCTTCTGAACTGCTGGATAAATTAGAGCGACTTCAGAACCAGTGCATTCGTTATGTATTTGGCCTTCGGAAGTACGACCATATAACGGAGAGTCGCAGTAAGCTGGGTTGGCCACTCATCCGCCAGCGGAGAAATCACCATATCCTGTTCTTCCTGTACAACGTACTATTCAACTCAGCTGCTCCGCAATACCTCCGTGAAAGGTTTCACTTCTGTACGGCTATGGAGAACCGTTTGCGCTCTAGCAAGAACCTAACTCTAGCGATTCCCACCCACAGCACCGACACTTATACTAAGTCGTTCACGGTGCACGCAGCCCGCCTTTGGAACAGTCTGCCAGCTGACATTAGGATGTCTCCTACCCTTACCGCCTTCAAGGCCTGTCTAAAGGACAATATATGAGATCTTCCCATTTGTCTTGAGCTTATATATATATATATATTATGTATCATATTTATTTATGTTACATTTATTTTATTAAATTAGGCTACGTAGGTTTAAACGTAATATTAGTTGTATTGATGTTTTTTTTTTAACTAGCTTGTACGTAATTACGTGTTTCTTTGTCCTACTAAGTCCTCTGTTTAATATTGCAAAGGTTGACTGGAAGAGATCCCTCTAAGGGATAAGTCCGCCTTTGTACTTAAGGTTTTTTTAATGCATTATTTTAAGTGTATATTTTGTACAATAAAGAGTTTACAAACAAACAAACAAGCTACCGAGCATTAAATTGCGACTGAGCATTAAAGTGTTACTAAGCATTAAATTGCGACCGAGCATTAAATTGCGACGGAGCATTAAATTGCGATATCTTTCTAATATATAAAATAGCAAAATAGGTGTCTTTGCATTAGATTGCGGATACCTACATATAATAAGATGTACTTAGCATAGTGCAAATAATGTTATGAAAATTAGCATTACATTTCTATAAATAGAAAAAATATATGAGAAATATAAAGATGTAACATTACATTAGGGACTAAGAACAAATGATGGTTATGTAACAGGTTAAGTTGCTTTGTCTACAAGTAGCCCCAAATGGCACTGTACACTTTAGAGAAGTTTGAATGTGAAGGGGAAATTGGCTCAGTCTCTGTTCGATGGGAGAGATGGAAAAGAAGCCTACATATTTACCTCGAGGCGGCAGGCATAGATACTGAGGCAAAGAAAAGAGCTTGTCTACTGCATTTCGGTGGACTTGAGTTACAGGAGATCTTCTACAATATCCCGGGTGCCAATGTAACAGAAGGCGAACTCTTTAACATTGCGATCGAGAAGTTGGACAATTACTTTGCACCAAAACAGAGCAAAGTGTATGAGCGGCATTTGTTTCGCCTTTTGAAACAGGAACAAGATGAGAAATTTGAAAAATTTCTAGTCAGACTGCGACTTCAGGCGAAGAAATGCCAATTTAACGACAAAGAAGATGAACACATCATAGACCAAATAACAGAAAAATGTAAGACAGATGAATTAAGAAAGAAAATTTTGAAAACTGGCGACAAGTTTACTTTGGATGAAATAGTAGCAGAAGCTAATGCACTAGAGGCTATAGATAGGCAATTAGGAAACTTTGGTACAAAACCCACAGAAAGCCAAACAGTCTACAGAGTGGGTACAGAAACATGGAAGGAAAAACGCCCAAAACTTAGATTAGAATGTAGTAGATGCGGAAGTGCCAAACATTTGGCCCGAGATAATAACTGTCCTGCAAGGGGAAAGGCTTGCCTAAAATGTGGCATTTTGGGACATTTTAGGAATCAATGTCGGACTAAACAAACACAGAAGAGGAAACTGGAAGTGGAAGGACCAACAACTAACAATAATGGAACAACAAAGAGAAGCAGGACAACAAATAACATCGAGGAAACTGCGAATATAACCAGCAGTGGCAGACAAATTGACTACATTTTTAATATTGAAAACGACGCTAAGGTTACTTGTAACATAGGTGGAACAAACGTAGACATGCTGATAGATTCTGGCTGCAAACACAACCTAATAACGGACCAAACCTGGGAAACAATGAAGAGGAATAACGCCCGAGTTACCAACCAGGATCCGAATCCCGGTAAAACATTCGTTGCTTACGGGAGTGCGACACCGCTGAAGCTATTAGGATCATTTGAAGCCGATATAAAATTAGCTGGGACGTCACGAAACACAACGTTTTATGTGATCAAAAATGGTACGCGTGACCTACTAGGGCGTGTGACGGCAACCTCACTGGGGGTACTTCAGATTAATTTAGGCGTCAACCAGATTGAAATTGAGGCATTCCCGAAATTCAAAGATGTTTTAGTCACCATCCCGATTGATGACTCAGTGAAGCCTATTGTTCAGCCGTACCGGAGAATACCTATTCCGCTCGAAGAAAGAGTGGAAAAGAAACTAAATGAACTGCTGAAAAAAGACATTATAGAAGAAGTCAAAGGCCCTTCCAACTGGATTTCACCTATAGTTCCGGTACTTATAGACAGCGGAGACATCCGATTATGTGTCGATATGCGTCGAGCGAATGCGGCTATCCAACGCGAAAACCATCCTCTGCCAACTATGGATGAACTTCTACCAAAAGTCAGAGACGCTAAAATATTCAGTAAGCTGGACATACAAGACGCGTTCCATCACATAGAGCTACACCCAGACTCGAGACACATCACGACCTTCATCACCAGCAAGGGGTTATTTCGGTACAAGAGGATGATGTTTGGCATCTCGTGTGCGCCTGAAATCTTTCAAAAAACACTGGAACGAATATTGTTAGGCTGCGAAGGGGTCATCAATTTTATTGATGACATCTTGATATTTGGGAAAAATCGAGAAGAACACGACGTGAGATTAAAAAAAAGTGATGGCAGTGTTAGAAGAACACCAAGTAATGCTGAGGGATGACAAATGCATCTTCAGAATTAAGAAAGTCCACTTCCTAGGTCATGAACTGTCAGAGCATGGAGTCAAACCACTGGATAAATATATCTCTGCAATAAAAGAATTCAGGGCTCCAACAAATATTGCTGAGTTACAGAGTTTTATGGGTTTAGTTAATTACGTGGGAAAGTGGATTCCCCACTTGGCAACAGTAACAGAGCCATTAAAAGAACTTCTGCGGAAAAGAACAGGAAGAAATACCTACATCCAAGATGAGTGGAGAGCTTCCCAGAAGAAAGCATTTGATGACCTCAAAGCCGCACTCATGAAGGTACCAAACTTAGGTTACTACAATCCTCATAATAAAACTGTTGTAATTGCAGACGCCAGCCCAGTGGGTTTGGGTGCAGTACTCGTGCAAATGGACAAGAACGGACCGAGAATCATCGCCTTCGGTAATAAAACCCTTAGTAGCTGTGAACGTCGATACTGCCAGACAGAGAAAGAAGCCTTAGCTCTAGTTTGGGCAGCGGAACACTTTAATATGTTCCTTTATGGCAAAGTGTTCGATCTAATAACGGATCATAAACCCTTGGAGGTAATATTTGGCCCAAAAGCAAAACCGTGCGCTCGAATTGAGAGGTGGGTGTTAAGACTGCAATCCTATAACTTCAAGGTAAAATATAGGCCAGGTAAAACCAACATAGCCGATCCATTGTCTAGACTCTGTAAAGTAGCGACAAACCCGACGGCTATATTCGAAGACCATGTCCAAGCGGTCACTGAGTCTGCGCGGCCAATAGCCATTCCATTAAAAGAAATAACCGAGAGTTCCCTTCAGGATGTTGAGATACAGAAGGTAAGAGAGGGCCTATATAATGACAACTGGGATGAAACTATTAAAGCGTACAAACTGTTCCAGAACGAACTATGCTTCCACGGTGATATTCTTCTAAGGGGCACAAAAATCGTGATCCCAACTAAGTTGCGTGGAAAAGTTTTAGAAGCTGCACACGAAGGCCATCCCGGTATAGTCGCAATGAAAGGCAGACTAAGAACCAAAGTATGGTGGCCTAAGTGTGACAAAGATGCTGAAAATATCTGCAAAGCCTGTAAAGGTTGCATCCTGGTCTCAACTCCCAGCCCTCCAAACCCGTTGAAAAGAAGAGACCTACCATCTGAACCATGGGTCGACATAGCGATCGACCTTATGGGCCCGTTACCAAGCGGCGATTATATTTTGGTCGTGGTAGATTATTACACTAGATACAAAGAGGTGAAAATATGCAGAACCATAACAAGTTCTGAAATAATCGGCCTGCTTAAAGACGTTTTCAGCAGACTTGGTAATCCAGTTTCGATTACAGCAGATAACGGGAGACAATTCTCCAGTGAAGATTTTAAGAATTTCTGCTCAGAAAGAAACATCAGACTGTACAACACGATTCCCTATTGGCCTCAACAAAATGGCGAAGTTGAGCGTCAGAACAGAGACATCCTGAAACGCCTCAAGATTTCCCAAGTGGAAAAAAAGAACTGGAAAGAAGCTCTTCGTGAGTATATGGTTATGTACAATAGTACACCTCATACAGTTACTGGAAAAACACCTGCAGAAATGTTCTTCCGACGACAATTTCGAGACAAGCTGCCAATGATACAGGACATGACACATAACCCAGAAGATCTTGAAATGAGGGATAGAGATAGGGAACAAAAGGAAAAAGGAAAAGAATATGCTGATAGAAAGAGAAGAGCTACAAATTATGAGTTAGAAATTGGAGATAAAGTATACGTAAAGAACATGACAAAACAAAACAAGCTGAGTTTAAATTATGAACCAGATACACACACCGTGGAGGCAAACAAAGATGGTGACATAAGTCTTCGGAACGATGAAACTGGTCAACAAATTAGGCGAAACATAGTACATCTAAAAAGGATAGAAGGACAATGGAAAGTGCTGGATAATGAGAGTAAAGCTCAAACAAATGAAGAACAATCAAATGCCGATTGAATAAAATCATTGATAAATATTATGTTGTGTATGAATATGTGGGTAAGTAGGTAGTATATTTTAGAGAATCATAGTCGATTATTATTACAATACAATTATACAATGTGCTACATAACAATTAGTCGTAAATAAATAATTGAGATTATAATTGTAGTTGTTGAGTATTTATTTACTATTGATTAAGTAACTATAACTAGTATTCTCATCTATATTAAAAATAAAATAAAATTATCTATTGACAAGGAAGAGATGTAGTGTTTGTATGTTCATATATCTGTCGTCTCGAGCAGCGCACGCGCGGGTCGCGGGGCGGGAAGCCATTCGGTGGACCGACCGCCGCGGAGTGACGACGGGTACGCTTGCTACGAGCCGATACAATTGTGTTAGTCTATCTATTTTACTCTAATTCAGTCTTAGTGTTCATTAGTGTACACTACAATACCTTTAGCTGATCCCACATATCACGTGCCTTCAGAAATCGACTTGCTGTTAGGGGCGGATATTTTCTGGGAACTGTTATTGGATAATAAGATGCGATTACCACAGGGGCCCTACCTACAAAATTCGAAGTTAGGATGGTTAGTTTCGGGACCTGTTTATACGAATAAATTACAATCAGATAAAATCCACTGTAATTTCACTCAAACGATTGATACCCAGTTACGTAGGTTTTGGGAACTAGAAGACGTACCTAAGTCCGACCGTATTTTAACAGTAGACGAACAAAAATGCGAAGACATCTTTACCAATACGACTAAGCGCGAAGAGGATGGTAGGTTCTCAGTTCGCATGCCTCTGAAGGAGTCAGCTGATGCTCTCGGTGACTCACTGATGATGGCAAGGAAGCGCTTTATCTCGTTAGAGCGTAAATTAGACCGTTTACCTCAATATAAAAAGATGTACATAGATTTCATGCCTGAATATCGTGACTTAGGGCACATGACACGGGTAGAAGAGTACGGCCAGCCTCATTACTTTCTTCCACACCACGGTGTGTTCCGAGAGAGCAGCAGCACCACAAAATTACGCGTGGTATTTGATGCAAGTGCTGCTACTACATCAAATAAATCTTTAAACGATATACAGTTGATAGGGCCTGCTCTTCAAAACAACATATTCTCGATTCTACTGCGTTTCAGGCAACACAGATACGTAGCATGCGCCGACGTTGAAAAGATGTTTCGACAAATTTTAATACAAAAGGATCAAAGAAATCTTCTTTTGATACTTTTTCGTGAAAATAATACTGATCCGATTGACGTCTACCAACTGAACACGGTGACGTACGGCTGTGCATCTTCACCGTACCTCAGCATTCGCTGTATAAACCAATTATCGCAGGAATGTAATGATGACGTCATCGCTAAGGTCATCAAGGATGATTTTTATGTAGACGATTTAATCACGGGTCACGAAGACCGTGAGACTCTCCTGAAAATATGCGAAACGGTATCCTGTGTCCTTAAGTCTGGCTGTTTTCCTTTACGAAAGTGGACGTTCAACTTTGACGTCACCACAGCCACCGCTAAGGAGCTGTCCGTCGGCGAGCACACGCAAAGTAAAACGTTAGGGCTGGGCTGGCAAAATGATACTGATGAACTGTATTTTAATACGAAAACCGATAACGTGTCATCAGGTGTCACTAAGCGTGAGATGCTCTCGGTTCTCTCTCAAGTTTACGACCCGTTAGGACTCCTAGCTCCCGCAGTAATAGTTGCTAAAATTATGTTGCAAAAATTATGGCTATGTAAACTCGACTGGGACGATCAGATACCTCATGACGTCACCCTATCATGGAACCAGTTTATAGATAAGTTGCAGTACTTACCTAACATAAAAATACCTCGATTCGTAAGGAGCGTATACACTGGCCACACCGAACTGCATATATTTACAGATGCATCTCAAGATGCCTACGGGGCTTGTGCATACGTACGTACGTATGATAATGATGAGTTTGAGGTCGTTGTCAACCTACTGTGCGCAAAAAGCAAATTAGCTCCTATAAAGGCGATTAGTGTTCCACGTTTGGAGCTCTGTGGAGCCTTGATTGGTGCAAGGTTGTACAAGTCTATCATCGAATCGTCGCGATTTATATTCGATACAACCTATTTTTGGACCGATTCCACAATCATTATGGGTTGGTTAAGAATGTCACCGCATTTACTAAAAACATTCGTGCAAAACCGCGTAACGGAAATTAATGAATTGACGGGCGATTCAGTATGGTTGCACGTAGATAGCAAGAACAACCCGGCCGACTTAGTGTCTAGGGGCCTTTATCTCAATGCGTTAGTAAACAATAACTTGTGGTGGCACGGCCCGGTTTATTTACACGGACGGAACTCTGATTGGAAAAACAATCGCTTTGAAATCGATCCAAAGAATTTACCCGAATTAAAAAACAAGGTAATAAGCATGCCCTGCGTTAATTTTGATGTGTTATTCGACTTCGATAGGTACTCGTCTTTTAACAAGTTAAAACGAGTGGGGGCATATTTACTTCGATTCGTAAACAACTGTCGCGGTCGCCGAGGCGCTCAAAAACGCACTGGTGCGCTAATTGTTGACGAGTTAGCCGCTTCACAGTGTTTACTAACACGACTAGCACAAATCCAATCGTTTCCCACTGAATATCGACAGTTAATTAACGACGCGAGTGATAAAACCGTTAAAAACAATAAGATCTCAGGACTGAACATATTTTTGGACAAACATAAAGTGATACGTGTAGGCGGAAGGCTGGAAAACTCGTCTAGCTTCCATTACAACAAGAAACATCCTATATTAATGTGTCGTAAGCATCGATTAACTATGCTATTATTTAGAGATCAACATAAACGATTGCTTCATGCGAACCCTCTGCTCCTTCTTTCTACCATACGTGAGTGTTGGTGGCCGTTAGGTGGTAGAAATCTGCAAGAAAGACAGTGCATCAATGCACTACCTGTGTGCGTATAAAAGGTAAAACTTTAACACCGATTATGGGCAACTTACCATCAGAGCGCTTAGAACCTGGTTTTCCTTTTATTCATACAGGTGTAGATTACGCGGGGCCAGTGTTCATACTAAACCGTAAGGGCAGGGGTGCTAAGCTGGAGAAAGGCTACATTTGTTTGTTTATCTGTTTTGCAACGAGATGCATACATTTAGAACTTGTTACTAGCCTTTCCACCAATGTTTATATTTTGGCGTTAAAACGATTTATTTCTCGCAGAGGGAAACCACTCGAAATCTTTTCCGACAATGGGAAAAATCTAGTAGGTGCTGAGAAGGAATTCCCTAAGTTTCTACAAAACGATGTACAAAAAATCATTGACGAGACTGCGATGGCTGGTAACAAATTCAGCTTTATTCCACCTTACGCTCCTCATTTTGGGGGTCTCTGGGAGGCAGGGGTCAAGTCGTGTAAATATCACCTAAGACGAATTGTAGGTAATTCTCATTTAACTTACCAAGAATTCAACACGGTGTTGACGTCAATCGAAGCCGCCTTGAATTCCCGCCCGATGACTTATCGCCCCTTACTCCTGCTCATTTCCTGATCGGGCGTCCTCTGACCGCTCCAGCAAGCGAGGACCTCTTGGACGTTCCAAATCATCGTCTCAGTCGCTATGATAGAGTGGAGAAGCTACGACAAGATTTTTGGAAGCGCTGGTCTATGGAGTACGTTTCCGAGCTTCAGCGCAGGACAAAGTGGAAAACCCTTAAGGAAGACCTCACACCTAACACTCTCGTCCTTGTAAAGGAAGAAAATTTACCCCCTTTAAAATGGCGTTTGGGTAGAATTCTACGTGTGTTCTCAGGCAAGGATAATGTATATAGGGTAGCAGAAATTCGTACTGCGACAGGAGTGATTCGACGCGCATTTTCCAAAATTTGCCCACTACCAGTGCAGCACGAAGACCGTCGAAATTCTTCGGAAGTTGAACTTCCAAAGCGGGCGGTATGTTGACGCTAGCGCCATCTCTCCACGGGCGGAGACAAACATGAAAGAGGCCTGTGAAAGAATCCTATAGACGTCGACTCGATCTCTGCGCATACAACCGGCATTAGATTCAATTATATCATTTTTAATTTATTTAATATACGTTTAAAATCACAATATACGATTTATTGGAATTACCTCGACCTATACGAAGACACGAACCCCAACAATTACTGTAACTCGCTTACACCGTAAGACACTATCACTGTAAGTCACTGATTGAAATTTTTCCTCATTTATCTTATCATACTTATACTAATGCGGTATCTTTCATTGCGTAGACATACCTTTGACATCTACACTTGCAAAATAAGTATAGTCGTATACAGTTTTGTTTAACGTATCGAGATATACAAATAAAGATAAAAATACATTAAAATTTATGATGGCGTGTCATATGACCAACTGTTATGGTGGTGTGCTGGTTAGCATCTTGGTTGCTTGAGCAAAGGTCGTGGGTTCGATTCCCACCTGACTAGGTTGATCATACAACATGCCATCATAAATTTAGATCTAAGTATTTTTATCTTTATTTGTATATCTCGATATGTTAAACAAAACTGCATACGACTGTACTTATTTACAAGTATAGATGTCAAAGGTGTGAGTCTCAATCTAGGGTTCGGGATTATTATAAAAGCATCAGTTTCTTCACATGCAAGTCACGTTTGATCACAACAGTCGCCCTGGTAAGTTTGATTTCTATGTTTAAACAGTGAAGTTCTCGAGTGGTGACCGCACCTCGAAGAACATAGATATTTTCATAGTGCGGTTTCATAATTTTATCAAATATAATTAATCCTATAATACCTTATTATCTAGTATTTTATAAAATAAATTCTAATTTTCTATGTAAAATTAGTTGAAGCATAAAACATATCATATAAAATAATATTTATCTATTTCAGCATGTCCTAATGCCAAAGTTTGATGTGATGTATCCGGTATAGGGAATCTTTTGTCATCATAATTTTTAATGCTATTTTGTTCACCGATTGGGTGCGAACCCCATGATTTTTACTGCGAATCACATAGATTTTCCTATATGCTGCAGGTGAACCCATATCAGTTATACATCTGTAGTAATCCTCACCAGATACATCATTTGCTACAACAGATCTTTTTATACCCTTTATTTTTTTAATAACATCATCATCCTCCTTCTTAATATAATAACATTTCGATCGAACTCCTATGAACTCTTTAATTATTTTACCATTACACTCATCCTTCATCATACCCACCACCTTTTTGTTGACTTGAGGAAGTCCATAAATATTATCTATAGGATAGTCTGAAGTATCAAACCGAGCCTCAAGATCCGGTTTAATATCCTGATAGAAATCATCTGTTTTTATACTATATATGAAGGAATCTGTATCGGTATACAGTAAATTTAGATGATCCACCCCATATTTTGGTAACATGTAGTTATAGTGAAAATCGTACATTAAAGTTTCAGACAATTCTAATACAGAGAAACCAACATATATAGGTTTATTATAATGAACCTTATTTCTCTCCATTTGTATTATAGTAACATCCTCATCTAATACTAAGCAGCTCTTAAAGTTTAATTTAGATATTAAAGCGCGTGCCCCCAACCGTTTTCCATGACTCTCCCAACTGCTCAACAACCGCACATCTACTCTTTTATCAACATTCTCCATCGTCTTACCAAAAACAGAGTTATTCATTAGTTTATAGAAATTTTTATCAAAGCTGTTTTTCGCTTGAGCTCTCATTTGAGTGTTCAAGTCTATATACGATCTTAGCCATGGACGCTAATTGAATGAGAGAACTCTATGAATTTTCTAACAAATGAGACCCTTTTCAATAGCCTGTTTGAGATTAATATAGTGGATAACATATCGGGTTTTATTGTCTAATGTGGCTAGTAATTTTGAAGTTTTAGATCCTCCTATTGATGGGATCTTATTCTCAGGGCAAAAGGGGTAATCGTTGTGGAGGTCGTGTAAACTCTTGGGGTAGTCTAAATCCACCTCTAAAATATAGCCTACTCGAGAGTCTGGTTGCTGTGCAAGAATAGCAAACGAAGTAATTTCAGACTCTGAGAGCCATGAAAAATTCTCTACAGGTAAGTATCTACTCATAGCGTTACCATAGAGGTTATTTACATCCAAGTATTGTATATAGATACTTTCTTGATTAGGATTATAAGATTTCATAAACATATTATTAGCCTCAGCATATATTCTATTGCATTGGCTAAACCCCCTCGTATACCTCTACTTATGAATTTAATCATGGAGATGTCTGTCAAAAGTTCCAACTCGATCCCTGTATATTTCAACATAGCGTCCCAGCTAAGCCCAGGTCACACCCCGGACACTCCATACAAACGAGCGAGAAATGATATACATACATATAACTGACGTATCTATAGGCAAGAATGCAGGTAGGGTTGAATCACACCGGCGGTATTGGTCACGAATGTTTGTTAGTTATTTACTGCATGCACACTGCAAGATATATATACTGTGCTGCAAGCAACAATCAACAGTTATCTTACATGATTAAGTAACTTACATGGATAACATTGTTCATTTGTTCTTCAAACACAGGAGCTTTTGTCCGTGAAACAATCTCATTTAGCAACCTACAATAATAGTCAATCTCAATCTATGATTCCGAGATCACATTTTATAATATTACACCACTAGTTATTTCTATACAACTCATACTTTAACACCGTCTAATCAAATTATTACAAACAATAAATAAAACGAACAAAATATCTCACAAGCCACAATAACAAACTGATATCTGGCATATGAAAAACATAAAGGAACTACATTTCTAAAAAAAAAAAGATACAGCTAGTATGAAGTTTCTTAGGAACTGATTGTTCTTAGATTTGGTCGTATAATATTGGTGGTCAGCCAATCATGATACGAGGCATCTCAGCGCCGCGGCCGCCTATTGGCGTCGAGCGGTGAGCGGCGCGCAAAGTAAATATAAGTGACGTTAATCGCGCATGCGTAGTTCGTCCTTTACGTTCGGTAACTAGTTGCTTTTTATTCCGGTGTACGAAATCACAGCGGCGCGCAAAGTGAATATAAGTGACGTTTATCGCGCTTGCGTAGCTCGTCCTTTACGTTTGGTACCCAATCTACATCCAATCTGAGTGACGGGGGGGTGAGGTCGAATTTAGAGAGCGGCAGGGAGTGTCCATACTGTACGTTAGTACTAATATATATACTGTGCCCAGGTGCTGTATAATAGTGAGCGGGGTCAAGTTGGTATGTCTGATGACAGACCTCTCGGAAATTCTCGAAGACGTCGGTGAGAAGAAGAACATCGGTCTTTAGATAGAGATCGCTATACTCTCCTAATGTTTTTATGTTAAATGCTCTCCATACAGCTTGCGCATGTTGATAATCACTATCGGAAATGTGTGAACCGGTGAGAGTGCTATAGAAACAATTTTGAGGTGGTAGCTGCGTTTCACTTAGCCTCCCCATCGAAGTAATATACTCGTAGGGGAACACACCTTTCCTCCTGACCCAACTAAAATTATTAGGGAAGTGTTTTAATACGCATTTTAACTGCTCATCTTCGAGGTTGGATGCTAATTTATCCAAGCTAGCCTGCATGAACCGCAAAGAATAGATAAACCTTAAATCTACACCTAAACTATTACTTTTTATGGTAAAAGATATAAAATTTTCCTTATTTTTAGGTATGATATTTACATTATCATATTTTTTTTAAGATTTTATGATGAAGTGTGAGTCATAGCCGCTAAGGTTATGCATAACTATGGGAATCTTATTATAAATTTTAAAATTTAAATTACATGATGAATGAGCTGCACCCCTGAAGGCACCCGTTAGATGGTCATGGTCACGGACCCTATCCTCACCCATCTCACCCCCACATATATGACAGTTTACAGCGGAGCTGTAACCCAGCTCTTCCTCCGCGGTGAGAGGGTTCATTGGGATCACCGTTCTCATAGCGGCGGTGAAAGGCGCCAACTCCTTTTCTAATGAGCGTAGAAATTCTTTTGCGCAATCCTCACCTCTATAAGATACATACTTACTAAGATCTTCATCATATACGCATTTGATATAATACCCCCAGCTGTAGGGTATGTGTACATGATGATCCTCCGTATGGGATGTCTCATCGCTTGGAGGTGGAGCACATGAAGCCACCGGTTTGAGCAGGGCTTCAAAGTCCGCGTAGACCACTACAGGTGCCTTCATCTGATGGCAGTAGTTTTTAAATTTAAGTATATTCTCCCCTTCCGTTGGTACAATTGTTCTAATATGCGAGCAATCGAGCTTTACATGTTCTTCATATTTATTCTCATCCCAAAATGTAATGAGACAACCATCACATATAAAAATTTTACTCTCATGAGATGATAATTGTGAGCGCATTAACCTACTCATGTTTTTTATCCACAATAGTGCTGCTTATCCCCCTCACCGTCGAGGAGAAGAAGATTTATATGTTTTTCGCACCTCTTCTTCGTATGATATACGGGTCCGACAATAGTCTTCTCACTGATTTCGAAGACATAAACGCTAAGTTTCAAATTTTATTATATCTTTTAAGGTCATCGGTACATTTATTCCGCTTGTGTTGAGAACAGTGTCATAGTGTGGGTAGGAGGATATTCGCTCAGAATTTTTACTAACTGGATAAAGTGCACTTACTATAGACCAAAAGAAGCATGAATCATCATCATTTTTCACATTTATACAAGCATGTTTATCTTGCAACCACTTGGGGAGCGGTATATAACTAGAGCCTCTTAGAGGTGAATATTTATTTATATTAATTTCTAAGTACTCAACCTTAGACAGGGCCCAACCGCTATCACGTTCTTGAAACTCATCGGCTTGAGTTTTAATTGCGCTCACAAATGAATCATATATCTCGTCCAAGTTATCAGTTAGGCGAATTACTTTATTCATGGTATTAAATGATTTGATCTTCCCCTTCTCTGAACCCGCCTCCTCCTCTCCATCCAGAGTCTCCGGTTTTTTGTATAATCCAAATAGCTCCATATTAATTTTAACTGCGCTCCGCCCTTCGCTGATTTTATTCTTAATAAGATTGATAACCATCTCTCGTACATCCTCTAAGAAATCCTCCGAGGTGATAAATGTTTGATTTGATAGCGAATATACTCTATAAGACGCTATACGAGTCTTGAATGCAGACTTTATTATCTCCACCCCATCTTCGAGTGGAGAACACAGTTTTTCTTTATGAAGGCGGTTCCTTTTATGAGTATGTAGATTCACCCTATGGTATGTAGGGGTATATGACTCGGAGGAGTCGTTTGGCACAGTGGTTAAGTCCATTGGCTTCTCATTATGAGGTGGTGGTGGTGTTTGATTCTCGCTCTTACTTTTATCCACCTCTCTATTAGTGTTAGAACCTTGAAGCATTATTTCCCCCGACCCTCAGCGGCGCAAAACTGTTTGGTGGGTCGCAGCATGTGATCGTCTGTCTGTCTCTCTCTCTCATAGGTACCTCATAAAACGGAAATTGTATCATGCTGAATAATGGAAAAAAATCTGCGCAGGCGCAGTCGCAGGCGGTGGCTAGCTATCAAGCGCTACTCCCAACACACATACGTCATAATCACCCATGTATATCAATATTTCAATGCAAACGTTATCAGGCGCCGTGGCTGAGCGGTGTAGCTTCCAGCTAACCAACAACAAGAGGTTGTGAGTTCGATTCTCCTCAAAATAGTCTTTTGGGGGCACACTAACGCCATCTATACATTCGTACTCGCTAACGTTAGCAATGGTTGACATTGATAGCTGTCATGTTGACACCCCGCTGACGTTGACATTCGTCACTTTTGACAGCTGACATGTTGCCGCCCACCGCGTGACGTCACACAAATGCTGGACTGTGATTGGACACCACTCTGACGTCATACAAATACTGCTCTGCGATTGGCATACCACATACCACTGAGCCAGAACCGCCACAAACCCTCTACTTATCATGTTGTACATTCACGGGCCGGCTATTATCGTGTCGGGAGATATCAGCACGGAACGATATTACACGGCCGAGAATGTCCGACACGATAATTCAAGTCCTATGTACATGTATTATCATGCTGTGCATTAACGGCTGCGTAGTAACGTGTCGGCTATTATCTACACGTACTGATATTGTCCGACACGGGAATGCACGGCCTGATAATTCGAGGCCTCTTCCTATTGGCTGAGGAACTCCCATTGCTGATTGGTCGATTATTCATTAGGCTCTCCGCAGACGACCGACTTTTTGTAGGCCCGACAATCGGTCCTACTTTTTCGCCGACTTTTACCACCGATTTTCTGACCGACTCAACGCAGACGTGCTACTTTTTGTAGGACGACTAGTGTGGGAAGTGCACGTTATAGGTATCGACATTTCGATTAGGTATCCAAGGGATTAATACAAGAATTTAAAAAAACAGGCCAAGTGCGAGTCGGACCACCATAAAATATATTATTGTTTATCTATATATTACGACTGGCATTTTACCGATTGTTACTTTCGAGCAACGACGGAGTGAAGAAGGTATTATGATGGCATAAAAAAATCCAAGTTGAGATTTTGATAGGGATCGATTGTCTTAGATTATGTAATTTGTCTTTTTGTAATTAACATGTGATAGATTAGGGTAAGGCAACTAGGTACCTACTTACTTACGTATTTTTAATTACATAAATAGGAACTTTTGCTTTCTTCGATAAAAAAACTTGCGAAACATACCTACCTACCTATGTAGGTACCTACGTACTTTTATACCTACCTACCTGCCCTGGCACTACCACGAGCGCTAGGTAGTTAAAATCTCATACAAGAGCGGACTCACTAAAAAAACGTTTGTTTGCTAAAATACTTTTGCCTTTGTACTTGCCGCCGCCACAAAGTAGATAGGTAACGTTTTTTTGCTTAAGTACGGCGCCTTTGTGTTTCTTGCCGCGACCCGCGCGCCGCCTCTACTCAAAGGATGCCGGCAAGAAATTATCGAATTTTTAAGTTCTAAAAAATATTCTGGGCAGATTTTTTAAAAAACTATGCATTCTATGCAAAATGTATATAGGACCTAAAATGATGCCATGACAAAATCTTT
The DNA here is from genome assembly GCA_947284805.1 of Coleophora flavipennella. Taxonomy (NCBI): domain Eukaryota; kingdom Metazoa; phylum Arthropoda; class Insecta; order Lepidoptera; family Coleophoridae; genus Coleophora; species Coleophora flavipennella. The sequence goes on along the minus strand of OX369309.1, from coordinate 6,569,970 downwards.
ACGATACGTGAATAATAATGGGGATATATACTGACATCGAAAAATCATGTTTTTTTTACCTTTGGAGCCGATTTTGTCAAAAAACGGTGCATACTACGCAAAATATGTTCATGGCTTAAAATTATAATTTTGATGCAGTTATAAATGGGAGGTTATACTGACGGTTGAAGTTCACTTAAAAAGGATGCCATACAAAAAAAAAAAACTTCCCAAAAAAGTCTTTTTTGCTGAGAGATTTTTTTAGTATGACTGCCCTTTTAAGTGCACCCCAACCATACTGACATCAAAAAATCATCGATTTGTTAAGTCCTAGAAACATTCAGGGTCGATTTTCTCAAAAACGGTGCATCCTACGATTTCGACGCATAGTAACAACAACACAAAAGGTCAATAAACGCATTATACCAAATACGCATAACACTAAACACGCATTTAACTAAACACCATAATATGCAGTTTGCCAAAAACGCAGATAACCAAAGATATTACGCAATATACCCAAAACGCACATGACCGAAATTTCAGCTAAGTGAATAGGCAGATTTTGATGTTATCAAAGTGAATTGCACGAAAAATAATAAGTACCTACTTACTTCAAATAAAACAGTAATGACCACTTAATTATTATTACGCAAAAAAAATTATCGTCTCCGTGGCGTAGTAGTTAGTACACACCTAGAGGTCGCGGGTACGATTCCCGGCGGGGTCTAACTTTGTAAGGCTTGTTTTGGTAAGTGGTAGGGCATTTTCTAATTTAATTCGTATTTTTATACATTAACTACATCCAGTAATCCGTTCGGATATACTGGCACTATCTGAGTGAATGGACTATACCCGACTACTTTATGATTACATACTCGTAGTACCTACCCTCTACTAGCTAAAACCACTATTTCAGGAAATATGAAAAACAATGAAAATATGTAGGTATAAAAGTTTTGATGGGTAATTATAATCGCCAAAATATTTAGTTTACGACTAATATCTCATCTGTGGTTTAGGAGCAAAAGCCGACCACCTTAGAGTGTGCAGTTGGATTTGTAAAAAGTTCATAGATTCTTTTATACCTATACAAACTGCAAAAATTACTTAGTTTTTTTATGTATATTTTTTAAAGACTACAGAACCCTGAATTGCGCGTGGTCCGACACGAACTTGGCCTGTTTTGTTCAGATCACTTATCTATTTCTTCGATATTGTCAATATCGATATCCATTGCCGAGCATCGACACGACGTCCTTCCCTAGCAAGTGCTCTCGACCGATTGTCGGTGAGTCGTGTGCGTTAGCGCATACAATTCCATACGTTCCATTTTTTCTCCGATAATCGGATCGACCGAAACCCACCGACTTTTTGCATTGCCTACTTTTTGTAGGACGTGTGCGTTTCAACATGTCTGAGCCTCGTTTAGATATGGAAGGTCCATTTACACATTCGGTCAAGTGGCAAGGCGAGTTGATACTAGTGTTACGTCTACACTATCATTTCCTCTACATTAGTTCTAGCTGAATACCTATTAATACGTAGATATTATTGATAATTGTATGGATGTAATGTAATTTCCCGTTAAACACATACAGTCGTACTGCAAAAAATATCACAAACAATGTTTTCTCATGTTCAGTTAGACAGTATATAAATAAGGAATTTTCTAAAGACATGTAAATAAACAAAAAGGAATAGTTAAAAATCAAATTAAGAAGAGTGGGTGGACAAAATTTGCCAGCTTTCAAAAAGGATTAATGATATACATCTCGTAATACCGTAAATTGGGAAGAATAGAAATCTCGGGGTGATTCGAAGAAAAAAATTAAATAAATTTTCAATGCTGCCACCGCTTCGATTTATGATCCTCAATAAAAGTAACTTTGTTAGGGTTCCGTACCCAAAGGGTAAAAATGGGACTTCATTACTTAAACTTCACTGTTCGTCCGTCCTTCTGTTTGTCTGTCACCAGGCTGTATTTCATGAACCATAATAAGTAGACTGTTGAAATTTAATTTTATTTTTTATTTTATTTTTATTAGGAGAACACAAACGGTAATGTACATTGATATTTAAGGGATGAAATATAAATAGAAAGGTAAGTCTACATTCCAACAACGAGTTCCACAATTATTTAAAAATGTAAGCCTTCTTATCAATCTACCGACAGCCAAAAAGCTGTCATATTTGTTTTAAAAAAACTATTAAATAAATTTAGAAAACAACAGCAATTATAAAAATAGAAGTAAAGAGAATACATAACTATTAGAGAATAAAAAAATCAGTAAAACTAATAATCAAAAATTTTCACAGATGCTGTATTTCTGTTCCCGTTATAACAACAAATACTAAAAACATAATAATACAAATATGTTAAGGGGCTCCCATACAAGAAACGTGATTTTTTTGCTGTTTTTTTTGCTCGATATTATTAACGGCAATAGGTAGATGCTTGATATATTCACAGAATATTTAGTTGTATATTCACTTTAAAAATAAATAGTTAAATTAAAATAAAATAAATATTAAGGGGCGCTATCATACAGCAAACATGATTGTTTTGCCGCTTTTTGCTCTATATTATAAAAAGCGTCGGTGGCTCAACCGGTAACGACTCGGTCCATCTAAAATCAAATCTGGACGGCCAATGTACCAATGAGTTTTTCAAAAACTTACGTACATATACTTACCGATTGCTTTAACGGTGAAGGAAAACATCGTGAGGAAACCTGCACACGCCTGCGAAGAAACTCGATGGTTGTGTGTGAAGTCGACCAACCCGCACTGGGCCCGCGTGGTCGACTAAGGCCTAATCGCCCTGATTCAGGGTAGGCTCGAGCCCCTCGGTGGGGACGTATATGAGCTGTAATGATGATGATGATAAAAAAAGTATTAAAAAAAGGTTAATATAGCGTCTAATGTTGTATTGATAATGGTACAGAACCCTTCGTGCACGAGTCCGACTCGCACTTGGCCGATTTTTTCTAATATTGCCAATACCTAATTTTTACATGGCATTGATAACTAAATGTCAATTCAAACAAAATGAATAGAAAAACGGCCTATGAAGTTGGTAATAGAGCGACGCGACGTGGAAAAAAAGTTGGCATTCAATTTGCAGTTTTGGCTAAGATAAGATAAAGATAAGATAAATATTCTTTATTGCACACCAAATACACAGAAATAAAATACATATGAAGTAGCAAAACATACAACAATATGCAAAGGCGTCCTTATCGCTTTCAGCGATTTCTTCTAGGATAAAGAGTTTTTAGCAGTTGAAGGTGCATCCTGAATGAATGTTTTTGTCATTTCTGTAATATTCTTCTTATATCTAATCTAACCTAACCTACCTACCTAATCCAGCAAAATTAGTACTACAGATCACTGCTATTTGTAGCCCGCTAATGAGTACCCAACCCACCTACCTTAAAAGCAAATATAACTAATGTAACTAAGAAGACAAATGTAACCAATGTTTCTAGAAATGCTTTTAGACAATATATTTTTTTTTATGCCAGTAGTGCCAAGATGACATATGTTAGCTAGAGTTGTAAGGTTATCTTGACCCTACCACACCTATTCAACCTATGACACACTTCGTACTTCTTCGTACTTTGGACCAGAGATAAGTAACTACACCACAGATACACTTTTACACGTTGGCATGTTGTGCGTAAATTCAATTAGGGTTTATCAGTCGTAAAGGGATCACGGCGCGAAATTCAAATGATTTCGAGTTTTTGTTTCTGATTGAGATATATTTTAAACATATTTATCCAATATTTTATATTAGAATCATGTAAGATATTAGTTATTTACTTAAAAACAACAGGGACAGATAAAACGTAACCCGTTCATGATGTTGGTAATTACAGGAAGGTAGGTAGGTAGCTTTGGTGTGACGCAAAGAGTACCTAAGAAGGCTTAAAATGTTCATCTGAACCATAAACTATAATATACATGAGAATACTAACTGAAATACTTAGTGATTCCAACAAAATACTAAGGGAAATACCTGCTACATTTATACGATAAACCTTCAAAAACTAGGCTTTTATTAGCTTAGAAGTAAACATACAACGAGAAATGAAAAGACTTTCGAAATCTCTATGACACTTGTCACATTAAGTACATTTTAACCATAGAGAATGTAAAGTAAGCTTCCAGTTGTAAAAGGAGATTAATTATCAATACCTAGTTGGAAATTAAAGTGCACCTTAGTCGTAATGTTATCTATTAAATACCATACAAAATACCAAGTCTGTACGTGGAAAATAATGTGAGCCAATGTAACCTACTTACGTCATACATAACCTATATTATACGCTCAGAGCAATAACTAAAGCATAGAGGGAGCGTCAAAATTACAATATATCTTTACTCTTCTCTCTTATTATCAAACATTGTACGGTAAAAAAAGATAAATATATAAGATCAGTTTATACTTATAGCTATTTGGACAATTGTCAAATGGTCACACTTGGTCTCTTTTTATACGACCAATTTGAAAATCTACCCAGTTACTTAGTCAGTCATAAGTTCTGCCAAAAACTTTTTATAAAATTAATGATACACTTTTTGATAATTATATAGAAATTATATATGAAATGAAAGGTAATTTAATTTGCAATACAATTTTATTTACAGTATTCAAAAGACCCTCCCCTATTTTGAATACATGCCCTTAATCGACGCGGCCAATCATCAATCGTAGCACGCATTACATTCATATCTATTTCTGCCGCTGCTTTTTTCTTTATGCTCGGAGAGATTCCAAATTCTGATGAGGTTTAGCGCAGACACTCACCTCCAAATGTTGCCATATCTTTTAATCCAGTGGGTTTAAATCTGGACTAGAAGAGGGCCAGTCTTCATGTCCGATAAAGTCAATTCCACGGGCGGTTAACCAGTTTTGCGTGCTTCGTGCCCTATGTGCTGGTGCAGAGTCCTGTTGGAATATCCAATGCCTGTTTTTGAACATTGTTTGAGAAAGAGGTTCCACTATGTTTGTTAGGACGGTATTTTATTACACCTCGGCACTGGTTTTTACACCTTTTTCACAGAAAAAACACCTCAGTTAAGCCTGAATATGAGACTCCAAGCCAATCCATGAGTGACGAAGGATAATATCCTCGTTGAACCCTCGGAATACGCGTGCTGGCTTCTTCACTGCTGTGGGCATACACCTTATTATTTTGTTTATTATAACTTTCTTCGATGTTAAACATTTTTTTCATTCGAAAACTAAATTTTATGATACTTTTTTCACGCGTACCGCCGTAACCAAGCGCGGGATCTATCCAGCCTATTTTTTTTCAAACGCTCGTTCGAAAAATGTCCGGTCTTCTTACGATAAGCTCGTAGTCCCAAGTCTTCATTTATCACTCTTTTGACCGTGGTTCTGCTTAGGCCCATCTGAAGAGCTAAGATTTTTTTGTTTACGAACAGGATTTCGTTGAATTCACGCCTTCACTGCTTTGATGATCGCGGGTGTCGTACAGTTAGTACGAGGTCGGTCGGTCCACTTACGATCTTCGAAGTTTGAATCTTCAGTGAATCGTTTGATAGTGCGATAAACAAATCGTAGGATTATTTTAAATTTTTGTTGAATATTGAAAATCTCTTTTGGCGCGTAACCACAGCGGTGCAACGCGATAACCGCTACTCTATCTTCTTACTTCGACACTCCATATTGGAAAATGAATGTCTTTTGTATTTTCGGCATGCGCAAATGTTCTATTTTTAAAATTGGTGAAGTTCATCTAGCCAGTATTCGAAAATTTAAATAATAATAAGGTTTTGACAGAACTTATGACCTATTTAGTAATTCTGTAAACCTTTAGGTGGTATTTTAATGTAGTCGTATATTCCATCGTGAGAGATGTAGATATTTCATATCGATATTTCGACTCTTAATTTCAAAAAGGTATCGTGTTCTGTTTAAGCATGTATTCAATCGTTGCTGTTTGTTCATTTTTTTATACTACATAATATTACTTTCAAGTTAATAAAATTCTTGTAGGACCATTAACCGAGGCTTCTATACTCATCATACTTAACAACTTTCCCCATAGAAAGTTGTTCAGCATGGTACAAGTATAATGTAGCTAGTTAGTGTCCATCTGAGCTTTGTTTATTTGCAAATAATCAAAGTATCTGAATGAAACCGCGGACGGACAGACGGACTTGGCAAAACTATACGGTTTACTAAGGAACCCTAACAAAAGGCAGATAAACAAACCTCATTTTAACTTACAATTCTTTCAAATACCTTAGCCCGTTAGCTAATATGATACCAAGAACAAAAATACAGCAACCGGTTAGGCAATGTAATTGTATTGAGTTCTATTGAATATGGCCCAGATAAATAGAAATAAATAACAACCAGATAAAGTCTCACAACCTGTGACTAAGATAACTATAATATTACTGAGTATGTCTGAACTTTGTTTATTTAAAAATAATCAAAGTATCTGAATTAAACCGCGGACGGACAGACGGACTTGACGAAATTATAAGGTTCCCTTGTTATACTAAGGAACCCAAAAAAGCAGATAAACAAACCAACCTAATTGTAATTTACAATTCTTTAAAATACTACTTAAAAATTTGCTTTTCATTTTATTAATCCTTTCATTCGATCTCATCCATATAAAATAATACACAGCAAAAAAAATTCCATATCTTTGGTAATTAAGGCACTTCACTAATATTGCTAAAAAGTGGACAACCTTGCAAAAAAAACCAAATATAATTAATATATCTATCCTGCTTTATCATACTGACTGGTTAATAAGTGTGAAGTAACTAGAATTAATTTTGACGCTCTCTCTATGCTTTAGTCATTGTTCTGAAATTATACGGATTTTTATAGGTACTTGTAGTGAGAAAATAAAAGCATTTATTTACTACCTAACTCAGAGTTTTCATCTGCAATTTTACACAGAATACAGATACATATATAACGGCAAACAATCCACTTAACATTATGTATTAAGTTCTAAAATAGTTTAACCTACTATATGACACAGCATATTAATTCACTTTTCATCTTCACACGTTTATGAAGTAGATTTGCTGTACCCAAAAATTGATAGTGTTGTTCTCCATGTAGTTATGTGGTTCTTGGCTTGAAATCTTTCTGTATAAAAATTTGATATCATTTAACCTTATTGTTAGGATTTTGAATTACTGTGTGTCAAAATGCAAAAAAGCATGATTACAAAAGCTTCGACAAATTTTCTAAAGATTATATCACTTACGGTGTTTCACAATAATAAAACAGTAGTATGCCTTAGCTTTTCTAATACAGTTAATATTTTAATCATATCATCATATCAGTCGAAGGACGTCCACTGCTGGACATAGGCCTCCCCCAAGAATTTTCACGACGATCGATTCTGTGCTGCTGCCTGCATAATGTAATTTAGCCGAATAAAACAAAAGAAGCAACGTAAAACGTTACAAAAGTAACGATCTGGCAACGCTGCGTAGTGTTGATATTTTCAACTTTTAAGCTATTGTATTGCTTTTATCGCGGGCTTTGAGGGGACCGAATCAAGAAATTTCGTAACGAAAATAAAACCTGACACCCCAAAAAAATACATATTGAATTCTAAAAAACTTACAGTGCCATCTATCTATCCATCATGATGATAATGATGATGATGGCGACGGCTATGGCGATTGATGATGGCGATTGATGATAGCGGATGATGATGATGATGATGATGAACTTTCTTAGTGTTAATTTATTACATAAACATCCCGCGCCAGGACTAAACGGTTCTGGTAAATACTGCATAAATAAAAAATAAATAAATAATTATATAAGTTGATACAAATGCTATGCAATAGCTTTACCGAGGCAGTCCCCGAGTGCCACACGTCTTTTTTTTACTTATAGTTATCAAAAAGTATGTAGTGCGTGAGGGTAAGTAGGTAGGTACGTACGTGAATCACTACACCAAGTCTATCTTCACAAATAACAGTTTATTGAAGCAGTTTAGAAGCACATACACAGCAAGGCAAGCGTAGGTAATGATAGATAGAAAGTACAGTTCGGAAATAGGAAGAATTAGAAGAACAGATAGTAAATTGATAGATCGCGAGCGAGAACAATAGCTGTAGCGGTAGCAAGCGACATGCGTCCTGCGCGGGCGTCGGTTGTAGGCGGACTGGCCGGGCAGGAACGGCGATCGATTGAATGGATCGCACGACGAAACCGGTCAGTACTGGCCAGGGCCGGCGGCAGAGCGGCAGTGAGACGGGGGTTGGTACAAGTATGTAGTAGGCACCACATCACCCCCCTCGGAGAATTTTAGGTTCCTGCCGAATAAAAATTGGGAAAATTAACTTTACGACCTGATCTAGTCGTACGAGTTTTTCGAGTGGGCTCGTTTTCTGTGGGTGAAGAAGTTGAATCTTTTTCGGTTTGATCAGTCAACATAAATGCAGGTTTGACGCGATCGATGCTAACTGTAGTAGGCCCTCTTGGCATATCTAAAACAATGGTTTTATCAGAATATTTGAGTACTCGAATTGGGCCGGTGTAAGGTGCTTCTAAGGATCCCCTCAAGGCATCTTTGCGTAGAAACACATATTCCGAGTCCTTCAATTCTTTGTGAATGAATATTGATTTATTGGAATGTCTGGTTGCTGGTGCAGGTTTCAGACGTTTAAAGTGCTCTCGTAATTCAGAGACGAAATCATTTGGTGGAACCTCGTTAATGGAATGTGGTTGTAAAAACTCACCGGGGATACTTAGTGGCTCACCGTACACCATTTCTGCTGATGAACATTGCAGCGCTGGTTTCCACGCTGCTCTCATGCCCAGTAGTACTATAGGAGGGACGTCTGTCCAGCGCCTGTCGTTGTGAGCCATAATAGCCGCCTTGAGGGTGCGGTGAAGGCGTTCAACCATGCCATTTGCAGCTGGATGGTAGGCAGTTGTATGCTGCAGCTTGATTCCACACAGTTTCGCCAGGGCCTTGAAAAGTTGAGATTCAAATTGCCTCCTCTGATCCGTAGTCACGATCTGTGGACAACCAAATCTTGAGATCCAGTGTTCGTAAAATGCTCTGGCGACCGTATCAGCTGATATGTCCTTTAGAGGAATGACTTCTGGCCATCTGGAAAATCTGTCAATAGCTGTCAGGCAATATCTGTAGTCCGACGAAGGAGGAAGAGGACCTATCAGGTCGATATGAATATGAGAGAACCTGGCTCCAGGATGCTTGAAAGTAGGATAATATTGGGCATTCTGTCCCACCTTGCGTTCGTTCGGGTGAATTGAAATTCACCCTTTCTCACGCAGCTGTGACAAAATACCCGATATTATTTTTTGTTATAGGTTTAATTATTTATCTGTTTCTATCAAATTAATACTGACGGTAGGACAGGACACCCAATATTAAGAATCGGTCTATTGCTATCAGACATTCTACCCTAGAATGAATCGTTGAATCGGATCCTAACGGCGTGCGTTTACTTGAACGCGTTGCGATCTACCGCACGTAGTTGGGAGGTAAACATGAGCGATAATTAATTACAGAGAACGCATGCGTTCAGATCGAGCATCGAGCGATCGTTTGAATTAAGTCTCTCGTTTAGTGTAAAAGAATCTTCAATATCATGTCTGAAATTGTTTAGTTTAATTAAACTATATAATATTTAAATTATTTCTAAATATTCATTTAATGTAAAACTTTCATGCTGACTATACATTAAAATGAAGTTCATTAAACAACCAAGTACACTAAATGTTGAAAAAATATGTTCATACGCAGAAACAAAAAAGTTACGACACGGTAATCTTTTACCTAATTCAATCCGATGTATAGTTTGCGGACCTTCAAACTGTGGAAAGACTAATTTAGTTATCGGACTTCTTTTACATGAAAATGAGTTACATTTTAGAAATATATACGTGTACTCGAAAACTCTTCATCAACCTAAATACATTTTTTTAGAAAATGTAATAAAAATGGTACCAGGAACGTCAATGGAAAAATTTCGCGACAATGAAGATGTACTTAGTCCTCTAAGTGCTAAACCGAATTCTGTTATAATATTCGACGATGTTGCTTGTGAAAATCAAAGTAACATGAGAGATTATTTTGCAATGGGTAGACACAGAAACATTGATAGTTTCTATTTGAATCAAACTTATTCTAAAGTTCCGAAACAGCTTGTTAGAGACAAAGCAAATCTTTTGATTCCTTTTGAACAAGATGAAGTAAACATGAGATATGTGTATGATGAACACGTTAACACGGACATGACATGGTTAGATTTTAGAGAACTATGTTCTAAAATATGGGAAGAGCCTTACAATTACTTAGTGATAAATAAAGACTGTGGTAAAAACAATGGTTGTTATAGAAAAATGTTTGATACATTTGTTGTTTTTGAGTAGATAACATATATAAAGCTTCAACAAAATATAGAAGAGTCATTATATCACGATTCTTAGCGTTGTAATAACAAAAAGATTTTATTCGGAAATGAACACATCAATGGAAAAATCATTAAAAACCGAAATAGTTAAAGCTGTTAAAGCAGTTAAAAAAAAAGTTAAAAGTATGAGAGAAATTGAAAGCGAGAATGAAAAAATCCTAGAAACCATGTTTAAACCTATTACCAACCCCCTAGAGAATATGGTTGTTTTAAATAAAAAGATTTCTGAATATGGTAAGGATAACAATCTAAAAACTGCCTCAAGTTTTGACTCTTATGATGGGTTATTACAAGATACTAAAAAGGAAGAAGAAGATACACTTGAAAGTAATAATGATGATAGTGATACTGAATCTGAATTAAATGATAGTATTAAAACCATCGATTCATCATTCCAATCAACTAAGTCAACAGATGATTTAGTAAAAAACCCTATGTGTCCAAAAATTAATGAGAATGTTTTGTATGGAGTACGATTTGAAAAAGGTAAACCAATGATGGGTATAGCTCACGTAAAATACAATGATAAGGTTATTTCTGTAGATGATCACAGTTATGAACTAACACGTGGATTGAATGAATTATTGTTTAAAAAAAACCAGAATTGTCAATGATAACTGGAGATGATTTGAAAAAATATAAATTATTGTTATTAAGTACAAATGCACATCGACGGGATTTCGACCCTAACAAACCGATAAAAAGTAACAAAGGATATAAATATTTAAAAGTAATAAAGCCTCTGTTTAGTTTAAAAACAGGTTTAGGTAATTCAAGTATTCATTTTTAAAAAAAATCTATTATACCAATGAAGAAGAAATTCAAGAGTGACTGTGATTATGTTTATTGGAATGATCCAAACGAGTTAATTGAAAGATTAAAATTGTTAATGGCTTCTAAAAATGCTGGTAATACAGGTTTAGATAACGAAATCATATCAATCCTTGAAGAGTTACGCGAAAGTGAAATTATTACATAATAAATACATAAAACAAAAAATATTTTCTTCATTTCAAGTTTATACTTCATACACTACAGCAATGAACATTGACAAATTTGGTCATCACGTACATAAACGATTACGGATATCTAACCCAAATAAAATGGACAACGTACTTAAACTTATTGATGAAGAATATAATCTAAACAAGATTCGATTAACCGGTTTAAGAATACCTACATCCTCTGAAGACGCTGTTAGTAAAGAATATATGGATAATTCTATTAAAGATTATTATACAAGAGCTCAAATAGATTCAAAGTTAGATAAAATGAAAACAGAAGTGTATCAGTTTATAGTTAATTATTTAAAAGAAAAATACTATATGAAGTATGATGTAAATTCACTTATAAACTCATTAAAAACAAAACCTTTATAAATGATGTTTTGAATAATTAATCAATATTCAACTTCAAGTAACTTTCTGAGCACAACGCGTGTCAATTATCAGTCAAGATGAGCAAGGAAAAAGTTGTTGACGAAATACATAAGGCAGCTAGAAAAAATTTTAATCGTCGTTCAGTTATACTTAAGGGAATAGATGATTTATGGCAAGCAGACTTGATTGATTTTAAGAATTTAAGTAAAGATAATAATGGTTTTAATTATATTTTGGTTGTAATAGATTGTTTTTCTAAGTATGCTTGGGCTGTACCAATTAAATGTAAAACAAAAGTAGATGTTACAGATGCATTTGGAAGCATATTACGAGAGTGTAACCGAAAACCATCAAATTTACAAACCGATATGGGTACTGAATTTTATAACGATTTGTTTAAAAGATGTATGAAACAGAACAGTATAAATCATTACTCTTCATTTTCTGTAAAGAAAGCTTCTATAGCAGAAAGATTAATTAAAACACTTAAAACTAAATTATATAAATACTTTAATACACATGGAAGTTACAAGTGGAAAGGTATTCCATTGAAAGAAGTTGTTACAAAATACAACAATACCATTCATAGCACTACTAAATATAAACCTATTGATGTCAATAAGAACAATCAAGATGAAGTGTTGAATAACATTCTCAATTACCAAAAACGATCTTATAAAATAAGGAAAAATAGATTTAAAATTGGAGATAGTGTTCGTATAAGCAAATACAAAGGTTGTTTTGATAAGGGTTATACACCTAATTGGTCAACTGAACTGTTCACCATCAATAAAGTTAACAACACTGTTCCTATTACGTATCATATTCAAGACCAACATAAACAATCAATATTAGGATCTTTTTAAGAAGAAGAATTGCAAAGAACGAATTTTCCTAATATTTACTTAATTGAAAAAGTTTTAAAACGGAAAGGTAATAATTTATTTGTGAAATGGTTAGGTCTCAGTAACGAAGAAAATAGTTGGGTATGTAAAAATTCATTAGTTAATTAATATATATTTTCATTTGTTTTCTTAATCTTTCATTATATATTATGAGATGAAGGGAGAAGGACTTCTTAATAATATAATTAACAATATTCCGTTTGAATTACATCTACCTGGATACAACTACTGCGGTCCAGGAACTAAATTACAGAAGCGATTAGCACGTGGTGACAAAGGAGTAAATAAATTAGACGAAGCTTGTATGCATCACGATATCGCATATACAGATACTGATTTAGAAAACAGACATAAAGCCGATATAAAATTAATTAACATGGCTAAACAACGACTCAAGTCTAAAGATGCTGGAAAACGAGAAAAACTTGCTTCTTGGTTGGTTAGTAAAGTAATGCAAACCAAATTAAAAACTGGTTCTGGTATAAAATCATTCAAGACATTAACATCAAGAGTGCGATCGCAAATCAAAAAACGTAAACCTAAAAACAATAGCTCAACGATAAGGACGGCATTATTAGCTGCGAAGAAATTAATTAATAAAAATCAGAACATACGTCTTCCACGAATAATTCCATTACCAAAAACAGGTGGAGTTTTACCTTTGATTCCTATATTTGCTGGGTTGTCAGCATTAGGATCGTTAGCTGGTGGAGCGGCAGAAATTGCAAAAGCAGTAAATGATTATAAATCCGCACAGAAAGATCTTCAAGACACAAAGAGACATAACAAAACTATGGAATCAATTGCATTGGGTAAAGGATTATACATTAAACCCTATAAAAAAGGTAGTGGGTTGTTTTTGAATTTTCCAAAAAACTAAATTTTTCGCTACCCGATAGAGCTCTAACTAACATCGATATCCTTAACTATTCTAGTAAGGTTCCGTATTTTAGAGGTGTTTTTATGAAAGACTCATTACCAAAGAAACCTAAATTAGTTGAATGTGGAATTGTTAACTTAGACGTATCTAAAAACCCAGGAACTCATTGGGTAGCTTATACAAAAATAAATAATAATTGCGAGTATTTTGATAGTTTTGGAGACCTTAAGCCTCCATTAGAATTAGCACAATATTTAAAAAAATGTAATATTTTTTATAATTATAACAGATATCAAAATTTTGATACTATAAAACAGGTCATTTATGTTTAAAATTTCTGATAAATTTTTGGAATAAATATATAAATTAATGTGCTTATGTTTCATTAGCTTCATTACCAAAATGTCGTTCACACTGTCAATAACAGGTAATACTTCGGTTTTATCTACGAACTATTCACCAACTCTTCAACTTGAAGGTGAATACGAATGTGCTTTACTATATTTATCAACATTTAATTTTATACCAAATATTCATAAAAATAATAATAAATTTCATTACGATGATAAAAAAGTTATAGAAATACCGGAAGGTGCATATGAACTACAAGATATTTATGATTTTTTACAAAATAATGTCAGAGGATGTGATTTAAAGTTGACTTGTAATAACAACACATTAAAAATTGGATTGTATTGTTCAAAAGTTATTCACTTCGAAAAAGATAATTCTCTTGGAGATCTATTAGGATTTGGAAGAGTAGCTCTGGAAGCGAATAAAATGCATGAATCACGTAACACAGTTAACATTCTATCTACAACTGTGGTACGAGTAGAATGTGATTTAGTTAGTGGATCATATATCAATGGAATATCTAGTCATATAATACATGAATTTGCACCTAATGTACCTCCTGGTTATCGAATTATAGAAATACCGAAAAATATTATTTATTTTCCGGTTAACCGAAACAATATTAATTGTATAAACATACGAATATTAGACATACATAATAATTTGGTTAACTTACGAGGAGAAGAGGTTCAACTGTAATTACATTTAAAGAAAAAATGAATGATTACAATAAATACACAAAACCATGTATCAAAAACATCAGTCTTAAAAAAGTATTCGCAAGAGGAACAAGTTATAAAAAACATAAACTGACAGCTGAAAATAAACTATTTTTAAAACAAATTGGATTACTAAAATGAATTTATTAAACATAACGAGTACTCCTGCTTATGATAATTCTATCGAAAGCATAGAATATCATTCGTATAAACCATACGTGACAAGTTTTAATAGAAATGATGAAATTCGTATTCCAATCAACCAACAGGATCTGTATATTCTCCCGTCAGCTAGTACATTATACTTGGAAGGTGTCGTGCAGGTTGTTAAACGAGAGACGAAAGAAAAGGTGTCTAGTGTTCAATTTACGAATAACCCTCTTCTTTACATGTTTCAAGATATTCGATACGAGCTGGTATTGAAATAGATAGAATAAAAAACGCTGGTATTACTACAACCATAAAATCTTTAATATCAATGAATGAAACTGAATCCAAAATGTCGAAAGCCTGGGGATGGGATATTAATGGCTCGAAAAATGTATATGGAGGAAGCTTTTCAGCCTCAATACCTCTATGCAATATTCTTGGTTTTGCAGAGGATTATAAAAATATTTTAATGAACTGTAAACATGAACTTGTACTTTTACAAAGTAATACTAATTTGAATGCAATAAAATTGAATACTGGTGAAGTTGTAAACGATATCGAAATACAAAAAATTGTTTGGAGAGTGCCACACGTAAAAGTTTCTGACAAAGAAAGAGTAACATTCCTTAAATTGTTAGAAAAAGACCGACCTATAAATTTGACATTTAGAAATTGGGACTTGTACGAATATCCATTGTTACCAAAAACAACTAAACACACTTGGTCAATAAAAACTTCATCCCAAGTTGAAAAACCTAGGTATATAATCGTTGGATTACAAAATAATAGAAAAAACAATGCAAGTGAAGATATGTCTCAATTCGATCACTGTAATTTGCGTGATGTCAAAGTTTTTCTCAATTCTACATACTTTCCATACGAAAACTTGAACATAAATTTCGCGGAAAACAAGATCGCTTTATTATATGAACAATATGCTAGATTTCAACAGTCTTACTACGGTCGTCGATCAGAACCATTGTTAAACGTTAAAGAATTTATAGAAAAGGCTCCTCTGTTTATCATAGATTGTTCTAGACAACACGATAACGTGAAAACTGGTCCTGTTGTTAACATTCGACTGGAATTAGAAAGTAACACAGAGTTTCCTGATTTAACAACAGCATACTGTCTCATTCTAAACGATTGTTTAATAGAATATAAACCATTAAGCAATATAGTACGAAAATTATCATGAATTTCTTCATTGTAGATGTTCAAGGATTTAAAAATAAAAAAAATGAGTTTATTATTAAAGAATTTGCTTTGGCTTACAATGGATGTACTCAAGTGTTTCTTATAAAACCTCCATATCCTTATCAAAAGTTATCTATTGAAGAAAGAAAATCTGTTGCTTGGATCGAACGTAACCGGGGAATTTACTGGAGCCAAGGTTACATAGATTTTCGAGAATTTAAAAGAATCATTAAACCAATATTATTTAATAAAACAGTATTAGTAAAAGGTCTTGAAAAAATAAAATGGCTTAAAGAATTATGTGAAGAATGTACACCTACGGATATTGAAGAGAAAGGATGTCCTAATTTAGATTCATTACATAAAAAATACTGTAATAAATTTAACTTGAATTGTATATTTCATTATAAACAATGTTCTTTGAAAAATGTTTTATGTATTATGGAATGGTTATTAGTTAATAAGATCTAACAGTGTACTTTAAAATATTGAATGTTAAATAAAGAATTGCATTTTTTTAAATTAAGATGTTTTATTGAATAAAATAAAATAAAATTAATTTAACATAAAGATAACAGAATGATTATAGTAACTATATAGGTAACATAACAAAAAAATAAATTAAATTAAAAAATACAGAGTCTTAAAAACTATACCCACAAACTTTTTTAGAAATGTTCATTATAACTGATTCAGTTTGATCTAAAATTTCATCAACGCAGTCCTTAACTATGTATTGAGCACTTAATAAAACTTTTTCACTACTGTCACTATTACCTAAATTCACCTCAGTGTCTTGTACATCGATAACTAGAATTTTTATTAGTTTGTGTCCACGATTCACTTGGTTGTTTACCACGTACGAGGACAAACACTGTGACATCTGGCGCCGTTTTTTTGATGGTGGTGTAAATTTTTCGCCTTTTTGTTCCGTCTTCTTTGATTTCCTCTTTTTAGTTAATATTCCCGACTCAGGGCTCCAAGGCTCGTTTAACCCAATTAAAGGGTCTTGAGCGGATTGTCCTAAATACATTAAGTCGTCAGACATCAGACATTCAGACATCTTAGTATCTGAAACAAAAAAAATTACAAAGGTTAAAATAATAATCATAGCGTTGACATATTAAGATGTTACGCATTAAAAAGTAGTCAGTGATAATTCAAACAACTTACCACTTTTAAATCAAGCTAAGGTAGATTTCCACAGTAGGTGCTGCTGGTTAGCGTAAAGAACTCCTTGTTTACGGTGTGAAGCAACTCGATGGAATGATAATTAATTCACCCATTTGTTACTATTTTATACAAAATATTACGTAAATATTATTGCTGATATTTTTTTTAAGTCACGTTGCAGTGTCATGTGTAACCCACATTAAATTTTTGATGATTTTTTAATAAATTTAATTTCATTTTAATTTTTTTTAATTCAATTGTAAATTATTACTATGCAGCCAGTCAACGATTAAATTAATAGTATTTATGATGTCATATTCATAGGTTTGTATGTCAATAATTTTATTAGAAGTTACTACAATAGACACATCGTCGGCAAATAGAGTGCAATCATATTTAGTCACGTTAGGAAGGTCATTAATATAGAGATTAAAAAGTAGAGGTCCTAAAATACTACCTTGGGGTACCCCATAATGGTTAAATTTGAATTCAGATCTATGAGCTGTTAAAACTAAGTCTTTGCTGAGTCTTGAAATCTCTACACATTGTTTTCGATATTCTAGATATGAAGATAGCCATTTTAATGCAGGCCCTCTTATTCCATAATTATCTAGTTTTCGTAAAAGTATTCGATGCGAAACGAAATCGAACGCCTTTGTCATATCAAAGAAAACTACTGTTGCCCTTTCTTTCACATTCAAAGCTCTTGTAACTTGGTTTATAAGATTATAACATGCCAAAGAAGTGGATTTTTTTGACTGGAATCCATATTGCACCTTACTTATAATTTCATATTTAGTAACAAATTCTGTTATTCTCTTATGCATTGCTTTTTCGAATATTTTCGATATGATAGGTATTAGCGTGATAGGCCTATAATTTTTCGGGTCTGATCTATTTCCTTTTTTGTATAAAGGCTTAATTACCGAAGTTTTAAGGAGGTTGGGAAAACAGCCAGTTTCAAAGGAGAGATTGATTAAGTAAGTCAGTACAGGAGCTAGTTCATTTTTACAGTATTTCATCACTTGTGTAGATATTTCATCAAAACCTTCCGCCTTAGTGTTGTTGAGTGCCGATATGATGTTTTAATCTCATTTGTACTATAAGGATCAAGAAAGATTGTATTTTTAATAGTTGTTTTATTTGTGTTGCCGTTATTTGGATTATTGTCACTATTATTATTAGTTAGATTATTAAGGTAATTGTTTAATTTTTCAGCTATATCTTTTGGGTCAGTTACTAAAACGTTATCAAATTGTAATTCATCGATCGTTCTTATCATATTTCTGTCACCTTTTATTATATTCCAAGATGCCTTGAATTTATTGTTAGATCTTAATATGTATGTATTGTTACGATTTTTTTGCGAAGCATCGATGCAACGCCTCAACATTCTGGTGTATTTTATGTAATAAGTTTTATTAAGTTTTGTCTTTTCTTTATAGTATTTAAATCTTAACTTTCTTTTAGTCAGGCAACTTTTTCTTATTCCTGTCGTTATCCAAGCTGGTGTGCGCTTACCAGGTTTTATTTTAATAATAAATTTGGGAAAACATAGTTCGTAAAATAATTTAATTAATTCATAAAAAATGTCATATGCTTCATTTACTTCCGAAACTTCATAAATCTCTGAGAAAGATAAACTGGCTAAACACTCACGAAATTTATTTTGGTTTTCCTGATTGTAATCTCTTTTTACTACGAAATAACTGGAGATGGGGGTTTGTTTATTTTTAACAGGAATATTTATTATCTGAGCTGTGTTGTGGTCTGAAAGCCCTAGGGGAATTACTTCACCACTAGCGTTGTCCATATTACTAATTATGAGGTCAATGCAAGAGTTCTGTCTTGTTGGTTCAGAAATATGTGAAGTCAAGTTATAATTATTCAAGATGTCTTGAAATTTGGTAGTGGTTCTATTGTTGTTTAGTATATTTATGTTTAAATCTCCCAAAATTACAACTCTATTTTTTGAGTTCTGTGATAATTTCCAAAGTAGTTCTTCAAGTTTTTGTAAAAAGACATCAATATTAACATTTTGTTTACTTGGTGTTCTGTAAATACAAATAATTATAAGGTTATTTTTAGGAATTTTTATACCACAGCATTCAAAACAAAAGTCGCTGGAAATTTCATTCAAGTACGTAAGCTCGTTGTAAGTAAGACCTTTTTTTACCAAAATACAGACCCCCCTTTTTTGTTTGTTTTTTCTATAATATAATGAAGCCATTTCATATCCGTGCACTCTGATATTACTTTCACTCCCTGCCTGTAGAAAGGTTTCAGAAAGGCAGACGACTTCTGGATATTTGTCATTTTCCTGAAGCTCTGTTAAAGCTACCTCCAGAATTCCTATTTTGTTTTGAATGCTCTGTATGTTTTGATGTAGAATTCGAAATATTTTTTGTGAATCTTTAGGGACGAAAAAATTTTGCGTTGTTGATATTAGTAATAGGCTCAGTTAAATCTTTAGTATCTTCATCGTAATTTAGATTTTCATTTCCAGATTGTCTAATACCATAAAACATAGTTCTATTTAAAATGCTGTTACAATTACAGTAGCGGGATCTTATTTTGTGGTAATAGTTAAAAAGCATCATGTCTCTCACCAAAGCTCTACTCGTGTTTCTTTTATCTACTAGATGTTTCCAAACATAGTACAATTCAGATTTATGAACATTTCTGAATATAGAACTTAAAGAACTGATGATTTTATTTTTATATTGAGTAAGTCTATTATTGGCGTAAAGTTCACAACATAAAACATTCGTATTTGCTGAAACATTGCAAAAGTTATGCAACGCGGATTGAAATTGTGCATGGTCCTTATCCTGTTTTCCGGCCATCAGAATTACAAAGTCAGATTTAGAGAAACTTTTACATGTCACAAGTACATTATTTGTTAGTATTTGGTCTAAAGATGCATTTGGTTTAATCAAAGATGTCACAATATATTTATATTCTAGTAAGTTGTCTAAAATGTTACGAATACCTCTTGCGGTTTCATCTCCAACTAGAAGAACGCGATGCTTTTCAGTAGCAGAGACTGATGTGGGGGAATCACAGTCTAGGATCTTCTGCTTTTCATTGGATTTTAATGCACTATTGATAAGCGAATCGCTAGGTAGTACTTGTTGACAACTACTAATTTGGGTTTTGGTAATTAATGGAGATCCGCTACTCTGTTGGATACCCATTATATCATCTGTGTCAGAAAAGTCCAAAGTACGGGTTTTTACTCGTTTTGCCTTCTTTGGTTTTTCCTTTTGTGAAGACTCGAGCTTGGCCGTTTTTTTTTACTGTACTTGTGGTTTTACATATGCCAGTCAACTGCTTTATCTTAAGTTCATACTCAGAAAGTTTTTTCTTCATAACGCCGTTTTCTGATAAAATTGAAACTATTTCCTCGTCTGCTGCCAACAATTTTTCCTGTAAATCTTCTATTTTTAAGTTCAATTCTTGAATATGACTTCTCGTATAATGTGCATTAATATCGGGACAACTTCTATTCATTGTTATAGATAAATCATCAAGAACCTCGTCAGTTTTTAACGAAGAAAAAGAGTTGTCGGTGGAAATATTAATTATAATTTTATTGCGCTTTGTGACGTAATTATGTGGTGATTCTGGAGAGACAACTTTCTATGTAGTTTCTGTTGAAGAAAACTCTGAAATATGACTTGCAGAAGGAGTAGTATCCAATACACACTTTGGAGATGTAGTTACTGATTTGTGCTCTGGAGTTTCCTTTTGATCAAGCTTCGGAGATGGAGTTTTTAATTTTTGGTCTGGTGTCTTCATGTCGAGCTCAGACTTTGGAGATAAATGTGCGTTATCCTTTTTTTGCTGGTAGTATTTTTCCCAGCAATTACAGCATTTCCAGGATTTTTTCCTAGCTTTATCCATAATTTTATACCGTTGAAATGATACATCAGTGCAGTTTAAGTGATATAAATGTTTACAGGTCGCACATGTAAAGTATTGTTTGTCAAGATCCGGTATGACCTTAGAGCACTTATTGCATTTTTTAATCATTTCTTTTTGTTTCCCTCCTACTTGCGCCCTCTGTTTCTTTTTTGAGGTATCCATTTGTGTGTTTAATCGTCGACTGATAGCTAGTGATTATCAGCAATTAGCTTATTATTCGCTTCAGCTACTCACCGCTAGATGGCGGCTTCTTCGACTCAACCGTATTATACCGATGTCGTAACAAGTTGTGTAGCGGCCAGCTGATTGGTCAGCTGATCTTTGTTTATGTTGTAATTTGAATACGTAACGAAATTTACAAAATGGTTTTAGTCAAAATCTTTAAGATCGCTTACCACAGACCAGTTTTACGCGCAATTTGATAAACCTTGAAGAACCATGGCATATAGTCTACAGAAACTGATATCACTCACTATATAAGCGTAGAAATCACAATTGTACTGCAAGCAACTTCAACGTTTATATTTTTTAATTCGCCACGTATTTTAAAGCAATTTCATTCTTAAGAAATAATTGAATTCAGGTCTTTACAATAAACACTAAATATTCGTAATTAGATCATGATAACTATTTTAATAAGACACTTTTCACGGAGACTATGTTTACATTAGCACACCAGTTTGCGATTTTTGAAGGTTAAGTGGACTGTATTTGCGGAGCGGGATGATATATCGCGGATGAAATATTGCGGCTATGTGTTCAATCTCAAACATACAACAGGAGACTGCTCCGCCCTGGAATAAAACGGGACATAGAAACAGAGCAGTTAAAGGAAAAGGAATATTTATCTACTTAATAAAATATAGTAACTTAGCTTACATTTTTACTATCCAGTTCTTAAATAATACAGATAACATATTAGATAAGGTAAAGGTTATACAAAACATTTTATTAAATTATGATTTTTCATATTATTAATTCACTACCCCAAGCAATTGTTGAAATGTTATCAGAGGTAACGTATCTTTTATCATCGTTGCTTGAGAGAGCGATTTTATTTACACTTCTTGTGAATATTTTATGTTTGATTGATCGAAATAATATGTTTTTTTTGCGTATTATATTTTTATTGTGAAGCACACTTTCATAGTCTGAAATATTCAAGTCACGTACTACATACGATTTAATCCCTTTAGCTTTTTTAATTACTTTATTTTTTGTTTTGATGCAATATAGTTTTGACCTTAAACCCACAAATTCTGTTATAATCTTTCCTCCCATTTCATCTTTAAAATACCCTGGGACTTTTTTATTTATCAGAGGCAAATCGAATTCATTTGGGTTATAATTACTTGTATCGAAATAGCATAATAATTTAGTTTTCAGATCCTTATAGAAATCGTTTGTTTTAATTAAATAAACAAAACTATCCGTATCTGTATAACATAATTTAACACGATTTTGATAGAACGGTTTAATTATATTATAGTGAAAGTTATACATATGAGTTTTCGATAGCTCTAAAACTGCAAATCCGATGTAAATTGGTTTATCTAAAACTATTTCTTCTTGTTTCAGTTGTACCGCTACTAAATTTTCAGTGAATATAGAAGCACTATGAAAATGAGGACTTGCAATCAAACGATCTGCAGTAGTTCTTTTTTTTGTTTTGTTGTTACTATCAGACCATTGATTGACTAAATGAATGTTTACTCTCGATTCATTGTTTTCTAGTGTTTTTCCGAAAACAGAGTTATTTAATAACTTAAAAAAGTCTTGTTCGAACGTAGTTGTAGACTTTTGTCGAAGCTGAGTATTCAAATCAATATATTTTTTAAGATACGCACTTTGTCTGAATGTGATTGCTTTATGAATTTTCCGTAAAATTAATCCATGTTCTAAACATTTTTTCAAATGAACGTAATGAATAACGTAATTATATTTGTTGTACACGTTAGCAACTAGTTTTTTATTTTTACCCCCAGGTGGAATGCACTTCTCAGGACAAAATGGAAAGTCATTATGCTCGCGATGTAAATGTTTAGGATATAATAAATCTACTTCAAGTATGTACCCATTTTCTGCATCATTTGGTACGTGTGATACCTTTAACTGTTCGATTTCTTGTTCATCTAAGTACCTGAATTTAGAGTGTGGTAACGATTGACACATACTAAAACCGTAAAGGTTATTACAATCCAAATATTGAACGAATGCACTTTCCTCTGATAGATCATAGTTAATCATGTATTTATGGTTAGCTTTGACAAATCGAAGAGAGCATGTGCAAAGTCCTCCTCTGATTCCACGTTGAATCATTCTTATAATAGACAAGTCATTGAGCAGCTCAAGTTGAACACCTGTTTTTAACAACATTGCATCAAACGATAAACTTGGAGCTGTTAAATATTAAGCAGGATCAAGACTATAATAACGTTTACATGTTTTTCGGAAATTTTGAAATATATCAGTTAGTAGCAAAACATCAGTTTTGAGGTAAAGATCAGTATATTCACCCATATCTTTAATGTTAAACTGAGACCAAACCAACTTTGCATGTTTGTAATCATCATCACTAATATTTTCATTAGTTAGTGTGTTATAAAATTTAGTTTTCGATGGTAATTTATTTTCTGAATATGATTGCCAGCTAGTCATGTTATCGTATGGATATACACCTTTACGTGTTAATAAATTAAATTCATCATCATTAGGAAACCATGATCGCAAATTCACGAAATCATCTTTTGACATAGTTTTTGCTAGATTTTCTAAACTGGTTCCTAAAATTTTAATGAATCAATGAAACGCAATTGAACATATTCTTCGTTTGAAAGTGGAAAGTGAAAAATTTGGAAAAGGAGATATAGTTCTCTTTAGTCTTAGGTATAATTTTTATTTTACCGGACAACTCTCCTAACTCTTTTATGAAAAGATGACAATCATATCCAGACAGGTTATGAAAGAATATAGGAATGAATTTAGGAGATTTGTGTTGTAAGTTACAATGACGATGTGCAGCACCGCGGTAACGACCTGTTACGTGACAGTGATCTCTCACTTTATCATACCATAAAAGATGATTACAAATATGACAACTTTTTGCATTCTCAAAATTATTTGCATCTTCTTGTGTAAACTCCATTGGTTTATTATGTGTTAAAATGGAATGAATTTCTTTTGCATCCCTGGTAATGCAACTAATAAATTTTGAGACACAGTCACCACCACGGTAGTTAACAAAACTACTTTTTGTTTCATCGTCTGTACAAATGATACTGTAAGCAAATGCTACAGGTATATGTTGTTGTAAATCATAAGTACCTGATGAGTTTGGATCTGGCTCACAGCCTTGAACAGGTTGTAGCATAGTTTCAAAGTCTGCATATATTACATATGGTATATTTTGTTTTCTTTCATAGTTTTTGAACTGTAGCACAGATCCTTTTTCGGGTAAAAAAGTAACAACACCACCACATACATGGTTGTCAAGTTCATTTTCTGAAGGAAAAAATAACAAACAAGAGTCACAAAAAAATAATTTTCCATGATGTTTAGTTATTTGACTCCTAACAAGGCGAGGTAAGTCTTTAATCAAACAGTAATGAGATGAATTATCATTTTCGAGAAACAACAAATGAACTCGCTTCGTATTACGTGGATTTGACTCCGATTTATATAGCGGACCAACAATGAACTTGTTTTTTTTTAAACCATACACATAAATACTTATATGGGGGTTGTTTTTCTCAAAAACAGCTATATCGCTAAACCTGACTGGAAAAGTCATGTCTTTAATATTCAACACATTTTGGTAATGTGGGTACGATGTGACACGTTCTGGATGTTATTTGTAGGATACAAAGCAGCTATAACACTCCACAAAAAACAGTATTCATCATTATTTTTGATGTTCAAACATGCTTTTTTATTTTGTATACACTTCGGTAATGTTATGAATTTAGATCCGCTTAGAGGTTGGTAGTTATACACCAGCAACCAGCTTTGCGTCACGTTAATGTGCACCCTTAGCAAATCTCACTAACGTGAGAGTAACTTTCCGTTAACGCTGCATTTTGCGAATGGTATAACTCCATAGGACCAGGAGTCAGTTCTGACATCGACTCCGAGCAGTGAGCTCGCCTAGCTCTAAGCGTAGAAATAGAATATTATAAACCAGTTTTCATTCTTTTTAAAAAGTGTTTCCCGCCGCCGCCCAACTTATCTGGCGCAGCCGGTAGGATATTCGCGAGTGCATTGGGCATGAGACTGCCCGGGGACTCTACCTATCGATCCTCGAGTGGTTCCGAATATCCTCGAACCAAATAAATTCGATAAAGACTTGGCGGTCCAAAGACGGTGACGTGAAAGTGAAAATTGGTGCTATTGCAAGTTGGAGTCATGGGATTGAGCTGGCCGTGAGTAGACCTTTTCACATCCTGTCTCATCCTTGATATTCCCTAATTAACAATATTACTCTTGCAACCTTAATTTTAGATTGTGTTAGGATCTTGGACAAAAATAGCCGGGAATACCTAACCGAAACGTTATCTTACCTTAGTCTAGACGCTTACGCTGCACTTGCATTGGTAGCGCTCGCGTAACATAGAGTTAGGAATATAACTAGAGTGGACTTATTTAGTTACTATAAAGATTAGGTATTCAAAATGGACCAAGTTCATCTGCAAATTATTCCAAAGGAAATAATGGAGATCATCCCTAGGTTTGAAGGCGATGACAAACAGTTAAACCTTTTTATAAGAAAAGCAGAATATGTAATCGAACGATTTAGGGGCCAGGAATATCCAGCCCAAGATGTCTACGTTTTCCATGCGGTCACGAGCCGACTCACCGGTAGAGCCGCTTCACTTTTAAGCGAGAGAGCTGACTTACACTCTTGGGATGATTTGAAAACTGTATTACGTCAACATTTTGGGGATCCTCGTTCGGAGGAGTGTATTGCGATCGAACTTGAAAACTTAAAAATCAAACAGGGTGAATCATATTTAGATTTTTGCAATAGAATTCAACATACTAGAAGTACTCTTTTCGCTAAATTAAGTGAGCGAGAGGACCCTGACTTCGAAGTCACTAAAAGGATTATTTATAATAATACAGCCTTGAACACATTTTTGTTTAACTTACCAGAACATATGATCCGTGTAGTTCGTATAAAAGGGTGCTCTACTTTAGAAAAAGCACTCAGCATTGTTATGGAAGAAGTTAACTTCAAGTCGCAATATGATGCAAAAAACACCTCAAGGTCAACGACCTCGAACACCAGTAAGCCATTTCAGACCCAATTAACATTGCCGCAAAATGTTAGATTTGGAAACCCTCCAAATGCGGGTTTTAAAAATTTCGGAAACCAACTTTATTCACAAAATCAGAGTCTTAGACCTAACTTTAACCAAGGACAACAAGGGTTTAGGTTCAGCTCACCAAACCATCAGCAAAATTTTAAATTTGGCGTGCCGCCACAACACCAAGGACACCGACCTATCCCTAATGGCGGTTTTGGTCCTCAACATGGTGGCTTTCAGCTACAGAGGCCCCAATTTGGTGGCCCTCAGCCACAGAGATTCCAGTTTGGTATCCCTCAAGGTTATCAACAACAAAGGTTCCAATTTGGCATTCCAAATACACAGGCGCGACCCAATGATAATACCGATGTAACAATGCGCACCACGAGACAACATACATTGAACGTGTCACAGGGGTTGCGACGGGGGTCGCCGACAGAAGGTCAGAGTCCAGAGAAATTCTAGTGGGGAGACAAAATTAAAGATTCAAGATTATATATATAGGTTTAATTTACTGCATTTTACAAAGAATATATAGATAGATTGGGTTCGACCTACTTTCTGTCACACTGAGAAGAGAATTTTTGGAAGGGAGAGAGGTACCGGCCTTAAATTGTCCTTATTTATGCGCAGAATTCACAGATCACACAGCGTCACAGCTTCTTCTTAATCGCAGGGCAATCACAGCGTAGAGCGGCGGATGGAGGATAGCGTCGAGGCTTCCGTGGTAGATGCACACAACAGCGTAGGGTGGAGAACGGAGGGCAGCTCCTCTGTCTGGCTTAGCGATGCAGTGTAGCGGAAAGCAGGCAGGCGGTGAAGTGGGTGATACAAACCCTGGTAGAACGAAGAACCTGGCCGTGTAGATAAAAACGCCATTAATGTTAGCTATAAATAGCTTGAGCATGAATTGAGCTGCGATGTAGGCCACATCCTCCATGTTTCCTTAGAGGCCATCTCCGTGAGGCAGGTGCATGAGGTTAGATAGATGAGGTTAGGAAGCATGGTTATAGCAGGACACGTGGGAACCACATCGCAGCAGTTTACAATGATAGATGATAATATTTAAGTGCGCAATAGTCTATTTTTTTAAGGGAAATGTTGTACAATATAAGAAAACAGCATGTGACATGGGTGACCACGCCCATAGGTATTTTACTCTAAGTTTTTAGCTATTAAGTTTTAATTTTGAAAACAATTATGTGCAAGAGCTATTAAAATGGAAATTAATCAGTTTTTGAAATAGGAACTTACCCTTTTAGAGGGGTTTTCACATAAATTTTTGGTAAAACGCCTGCTCGCAGAGCGAGCTCAAGAGAAAAAGGAATTTGACAGTTCTTTTTTTTTATATATACGAAGGCTAGTGTGGTCCGTTTTGTAGCTGACACGCACAGCGGAATTCGGCGCACTACAAAAAGGATGTGCAGCAATTCACGATGTGACAGTACCCCCCTTTTTAGAGTAAGGATTTTACCTAAGAAAATCCGCTTTAAATCTAGTCTTAATCTTGCTACTCTACATACATGCCCATCCACACATTAACTTCATGCTTACCTTTCATACGGCATTCAGTCTTATTGCCATCCATATCTCACATCCAATTTTCCTTTCATTCTTCACTTAAAGTCGTCCAAGACTAATGTCTAATAGCCAAGGACTAACACAACAGAGTACACTCTTCTTAGCTTGAGCAACTCCAGATAGCAAGAATAAGAACTTTCTACTTTAGATACATATGTAGAACTTCTACAAGACTAGAAGCAGATGGTAGGACGCCAGGTGGGTACAGAGTATCCTATTTATTTATATTATGTGAAGGAAGTGTGGCAGTTGTATTATGTAGGCTGTGTAAGTTAATAATAAAATTAGTAATAATAATGGTGTTTATTATATTTTGATTAACTTATTGTAGTGTTGAGGAATGTATGGTAGATGTGATGAAAACTGGTATCTTAGTATCGGTAATATGTTATCTTAGTAGTGTTAATTTTGTTTTAATTAAAGTGTAGTTTACTACAAGAATATATGTATACATATATATATATATATATATATTTTTTAACAAACCTAGGTTAAAGTGAAGGTTCAGAAAATAATATACTTAAATAACTGTGTAGTTAGGTACCTAGAAGGAAAATAAGTCTTGTTCCTTTAGGTAGGATAGGATTTATCAGTATAATTATGATACCTAATGAATGTATAGAAGCCAAGGACCATAATAAATTATTATTTCCCACTGTTTTTAGTTGATTAAAAAAAATGTGCTAAGGTTTATTTTCTTATCTAATTAAGTTCAGCTTATCTCTAGCTTTTTCTTTATACTAAGTTAATACTATTTCTCTAATTTGAGATTTTTCAGAATAGCTTAATCTAATTTTTCCGACCTATTTACTAATGTCTAGAGTTGGGTAGATGGGGTTAACTTTATGTCCTTAATGTGCCAAGGACCAAGGGTTTTGCCCTGCATGTCTGTAAGCTCGTATACAACAGGGGAGTTTTTACGAATTATTCTGCATTTTATATATTTAGGGGCTAACTTTTTAGAAAAATGTTTTTCTTTGTCACTTAGATAGTATGTACGTCTCCATACAATGTCGCCTATATTGAATTCAGCAGGCTTTCTACGTAGGTTATAGTTGTGACAGTTACGCGAGTGAGCTTGAATAAGTAGAGCTTGAACTCTATCGAATATCGATGATAGGACTCCTAAGTTTTCAGCATAATGATCCCTAGGTTGGAATATTAAGCTTTCAACATCAGGGTTAATGTAGTAGGATCCATCTGGAATTAGTTCTCTACCATAAACTAAAAATGCAGGTGTATAACTAGTTACCTCACTTACTGAGCTGTTCAGAGCGAATTGGATTTTTGGTATAAGTAGGTCCCATGAGCGTTGATCGCTTTCTAGGAAAGTTGAAACAGCAGTTATTATAGTTTTATTGTATCGCTCGACGGTGTTAATTTGAGGAGCGCATTTAGGAGTATAGTGGACATTAGGTATTTTATACTTGTCAAAAAGTGATTTTAGATGGTTAGAAATGAATTGGCTTCCATGATCTAGCACTATACACTGAGGGATTCCATGAATCAGGAATACATTTTCCTCCAGGATACGACCAATAATGTTAGAGTTAGCTCTTTTTATAGGGAATAATAGGCAATATTTGGAGAAACAACAGGTTACTACTAGTAGGTGTTCATTTTGCCGTCTAGAGACAGGAAGAGGGCCTACTAAGTCAATGCTTAGCATCTGAAAGGGGCGAGAACATTTTTTAGGTTGACCCATTTCACCTAGAGGTGCATGGTTAGCATGTCTATGGGCAATGCAGACATCACAAGACGATACTAATTTCACTACATCTTTGTGCATGCCAGGCCAGTAGTTTTTCAGTGTTAACCTTTTGTACGTTTTGAAAATGCCTAGGTGGCCTGCGGTGGGTTCAGAGTGGTTTTTAGGATTACAGCCTGTCTATGTTCTTGTGGAATTACTTCTTTCCATTCAAATTCAGATAGTAGGGTAAGATTACTTTTCATGTATTTGTAGAGTTTGTTATTTTTAACTATGAAGTTGGGAAATGAGGTTGGACTTTTCTGACAGCCATTAAAAATATTTAGGTACCATTGATCATTAGTAAAGATAGGGTCTGAGATGGCTGCTACAGAGCAGGCGCGCGAGAGTGCGTCGGGAATAATGTTATCAACTCCACGACGATGCTTTATGTCAAAGTTGAAACATGATAGTCTGACACCCCAGCGAGCAAGTCTTCCAGTAGGGTTATTTAATTTTAGAAACCACTTGAGAGCAGAATGGTCAGTATACACATTAAACTTTTGGCCATTTTCTAAGTAATATCTCCAATGTTCTAGGGCTAAAAGTACTGCTAGTGCCTCTCTTTCAGTTATACTGAAGTTTCTTTCAGAAGGGGACAAGGATTTACTCATGTATGCAACAGGGTGTTCTATACCATCTGTTGTTTGTGAGAGTAGAGCGCCAATGCCATAGTCGCTAGCATCAGTATGTACATCAAAAGGGAGAGAATAATCAGGACAGGTTAAGACCGGAGCAGATATAAGAGTTTCTTTCAGTTTGTGAAAGGATTCATCACATTCTTTAGTCCAAACAAAGGGTGGAGCTTTTTTACCAGAACTAGTCAACCTATTCAGAGGACCAGCTAGGGTACTGAATTTAGGTACAAACCTTCTGTACCAGGAGGCAGTTGCCACAAATCTCCTGACTTCCTTAGCATTAGTAGGGACAGGGAAATTTAAAATTGCTTCTACCTTTCCAGGGTCAGGATGTAAACCTTTAGAGTTCACCACATATCCTAAGTATTTTAGTTCTGAGCGGAAAAAATTTGACTTTTCATAGTTGATAGTTAAGTTTGCATTTTTCAGTTTATTTAATACTTTCAATAGTAGTGATATATGCGAGTCAAAAATTAGGTGAGCATATTACAATGTCGTCCATGAATGCAAAGCCTCTGCATTCAAATTCAGGGCCATAGAATAAGGAATCTACCAATCTCTGTTGGGTTGCAGGTGCATTAGTTAAGCCGAATGGTGTAGTTTTAAATCTAAAGGTTCCACGAGTAGGTATATAGAATGCAGTCTTATCTCTGTCGTTTTCTTTAATAGGGATCTGCCAGAAAGATTTGTAGAGGTCAATACTAGACAAATATTTACTATTTCCTAGGTTATCTAAGATTTCCGAAATGTATGGTAAGTGATAGGCATCTTTTTTTGTTACAGAGTTCAGTTTACGGCTATCTAAACAGAATCGTAGTTTTCCATCTTTCTTAGGGGTCAAGAGGACTGGAGAGGACCAGGGACTCTCACATGGTTCGACTACATCAAGTTTTAGCATTTCGTCTAGTTCTTCGCCGAGGATGCGTTGTTTTTCAGGGGATGTTCTATAGTAGCGCTGACGTATAGGGGGAGAATTGCCAGTGTCTATAGAGTGAGTCATAAGGTGTGTACGGCCCAAACCACGCTTTTGAGATGATATCTCTAAGAATTGCGATATGATATTGTCAGCGGTCACACGCTGAGGTTCTGAGAGGTCATCATAGCCTTTTATGAATTTCTCAGGATCAGTGTTGCGGTGATTAATTTTATTAGTGCTGATCATAAATATTGAGTTAATATTCTTAGGAAATATTTCAAACTTTTTCCAGAAGTCAATACCCAGTAGCAATGGGATTTCCACAGAAGGAATAACATGTGCATTGATTATATGAAATCTATTTTCAAATGTGATAGGTAAGGATAGGTAACCAATGGAACTTAAGATTTGACCCCCAGCGGCAACAAAAGATTTAGAATCAATTTTTTGCAAGGTCAGACCTAATTCTTTCATTAAGGTTAGGTGATAATCACCCCCTACTATAGTGACTGCAGAGCCAGAGTCCAGTAGACCACAAGTTAGTGACTCATTTATTTTTATGTTAGCATAGGGGCGAATGTCATTACTAGGTTTGTCATTCTGGATTGTTGTGACTGAGTAGCAACAGAAAAATTTTGTAATTGTAGATAGCCAGCTATCCCACTCAGACTTGTAAAATTTTTGTTTTTTATGATTATTATTTACATCACAACAACCCAGTTTATTTAGTTTTTTGATGTAGTGGGGTTACATTTTGTGCAGTCGGGGAACTTTACATCTTTTTCTCCGCACTTGAAACATACAGGGAAACGCTCAGCTTTACAATTACGAAGAGAGTGTGTGTTAACACGGCATCTGGGGCAGAAGGTGTTATGACTTACGGCCCTAGGGTAGACTACTGGAGAGGGATCAATCTTAGCAACAGGTAAATTACCAGAAGTGGGGGTAGAATGGGTGTGTGGGGTTTGATGAGGGACGTAGGGTTTCTTATGATAAAATTGTTTATTAAGGTACCTGTTTTCATAGTTAGCATTAGAATACTGCTTATTATTAGTATAGTAATTTGAGTACTGATTAGGTTTGTTGTATGTATTTTTTGAATAACTTTGTCTAGTGTAAGCAAATTCAGGTGCTAATGTACTAGGACCTGGCTTAGGGGGCTCATGGTATGTATTAGATCTGGATTTATACTTTTCATAATTTTTGCAAATAACTCTCAGTTCATCTAAGTCTTTCGCATTGGAGACAGCAAGCACTTCAGCATAACAAGGTTTAATATTATGGGATACAATATCAAATATTTCCTGATCGGTTGGAATTTTGTTTAATCTTGTAAACATCCCATTCATAATAGAAAGATATACCACAATATTCTCCGATTCTCCCTGCGTGCGCTCTCTAATCTCAGTCATTAATTTGTAGTCATAGTCGTCAGTACCAAAATCATTT
This sequence comes from Coleophora flavipennella, assembly GCA_947284805.1. NCBI lineage: Eukaryota > Metazoa > Arthropoda > Insecta > Lepidoptera > Coleophoridae > Coleophora > Coleophora flavipennella. The sequence continues at coordinate 6,537,206 of OX369309.1, read as the reverse complement.
TTAATCTTGACTAAGAGCTCTTCCCATGTGGATATTGAAGGTCTAATGCATCTGAACCAGTGCAAAGCATTGCCAGTAAAGATTTCGTAGGAAGCATTTAGTAAATTTTCTTTGGTAACATTTTTTGAAATCCTATACTCCTCAATACGTTGTAGGAATGAACGGACGCAAGAACTTCCATCAAATTTGGGCCTATGCAGGTCAGTAGTATGTTTACACTGAATGTTTATATTTGTAGGTAAATTACTATTACAAGAATCTGAGGATTCAGGGCAGTCTGTTGTAGATGGAATGCTAGTTTGCATAGAGGTAGTTTGTGTACTCTTTGACATCTCATTCAATTTCGTGTTAATTTTTTCTAACCTGCTCCTGTAAGTTTTTAGAATCTCTTTATTTTCAATGAGAAGGGGTGAAATTCTATTTAACCTGTGCCAGAGGTGATTTCTATAGGAGGTGCATCTGCTAATGTCGTTCTGTGTTATAATAGTGGGTAAGAAACTTTCAATCTCTCCTAGAGTATGTAACACACCATTCAGATCCACACTTTCATCCAAGCCAGATTCAGAAATATCTTCGGGAAGCGATTGTTTGGCAAGCAAGTTTATTTGGCTACGAAGTTCCAAACAAGTCCCGGTTTTACCCCCACGGATTAGCACTTCATATTCCAGTTCAGGCTTACGTAAATGAACATACTTAATAAGAGAGTAAGTTCCCATTTTCACAATGTCCAGATAGTAACACAGAAAATATGTACCTAGCTACATTAAGAATATATAGAAAAATACACACATGTGGTAAAGGTACTGCCACGATGTGAGGAGTAATGCCAGAGTGACAGAAAGTAAGACAAGTTGGGCGCCACTGCGACGGGGGTCGCCGACAGAAGGTCAGAGTCCAGAGAAATTCTAGTGGGGAGACAAAATTAAAGATTCAAGATTATATATATAGGTTTAATTTACTGCATTTTACAAAGAATATATAGATAGATTGGGTTCGACCTACTTTCTGTCACACTGAGAAGAGAATTTTTGGAAGGGAGAGAGGTCGGGCCTTAAATTGTCCTTATTTATGCGCAGAATTCACAGATCACACAGCGTCACAGCTTCTTCTTAATCGCAGGGCAATCACAGCGTAGAGCGGCGGATGGAGGATAGCGTCGAGGCTTCCGTGGTAGATGCACACAACAGCGTAGGGTGGAGAACGGAGGGCAGCTCCTCTGTCTGGCTTAGCGATGCAGTGTAGCGGAAAGCAGGCAGGCGGTGAAGTGGGTGATACAAACCCTGGTAGAACGAAGAACCTGGCCGTGTAGATAAAAACGCCATTAATGTTAGCTATAAATAGCTTGAGCATGAATTGAGCTGCGATGTAGGCCACATCCTCCATGTTTCCTTAGAGGCCATCTCCGTGAGGCAGGTGCATGAGGTTAGATAGATGAGGTTAGGAAGCATGGTTATAGCAGGACACGTGGGAACCACATCGCAGCAGTTTACAATGATAGATGATAATATTTAAGTGCGCAATAGTCTATTTTTTTAAGGGAAATGTTGTACAATATAAGAAAACAGCATGTGACATGGGTGACCACGCCCATAGGTATTTTACTCTAAGTTTTTAGCTATTAAGTTTTAATTTTGAAAACAATTATGTGCAAGAGCTATTAAAATGGAAATTAATCAGTTTTTGAAATAGGAACTTACCCTTTTAGAGGGGTTTTCACATAAATTTTTGGTAAAACGCCTGCTCGCAGAGCGAGCTCAAGAGAAAAAGGAATTTGACAGTTCTTTTTTTTTTTATATATACGAAGGCTAGTGTGGTCCGTTTTGTAGCTGACACGCACAGCGGAATTCGGCGCACTACAAAAAGGATGTGCAGCAATTCACGATGTGACAGGGTATGATGCTGATAACAACGTTTACTATAGCAACGATGACTTTTGTGACACCACACAATATGACGATTACTATGATAGTGCCAGCCCGTATAGTGAGGACACGGTAGTACCCCAAATAGCAGCCGAAGCTTATGTAGAGTCGAATGATGCTTCCGATAGGTCTTCTAATATGCAAGAATTTGAAAATTTTCAACAACCCGCCTCGAACCCTATGAAAACGAAGTGATACACCTAAATTGCGACAGTGCACGAAAACTACCCCATATAGAAATACCCGAGATAGGCGCGCGTTTTATGATCGATACGGGAAGTACAAAATCATTCATAAGTACAGTAAAAGCTGATCAATATTTTGCACAATTTAAATACGAAGAACCATTTGAGGTAATTAGCACACACGCCCGTAGTCGACATAACGAAGTCATATACATACCGCTTCCTAAGACTTTTGTAAGTACGATACAACACAAATTTCATGTATATGATGTAGCAACAAATTACGATGGTTTAATAGGTTCAGATTTGCTTAAAAGACTAGATGCTGCAGTAGATATGAAAAATCAAATTCTTCATACACGTGATACCAAAATTCCTATTATTTACAGTCCCCCGTGGGAACTGCATTTAGATCCGCGAACCGAAACACGAGTCAGAGTCCCGACAGTTTTGGAAAATGGTACGGCTCTCATAGACTTCCATGACTTTGGAAATGGTGTAAGAATGCCAACAGCATTAGTAAAGTGCGAAAATAACTTCGCAACCACAGTCATACAAAACGCATCTGACGATAAAATGGTTATTAAATTCAAAAACCCGATCAATGTAAATAGATTCGATTTTGATGAGGAAACAGTCATAGTTAATTCCACAGATACTACAGACTTTGAGGTAGATGAGCTTCTAAAGCAAAACTTGACTAAATTACGTTTAGACCATACCAACCAGGAGGAACGCGAAGCTATCCAAAAACTTTGTTACGAGTACCGCGATATCTTCTATTGTGAAGAATTGCCCTTGACTTTTACTAACAGTGTTAAACACTCTATCCGGACAAAAACTGAGGATCCAATTTACGTAAGACCTTTTAGACAGCCACCTGTTACCAACGAAGAAATACAAAGACAGGTGGACAAGCTCATGAAAAATAATGTTATCCAGGAGTCTTTTTCACCTTGGAGTGCTCCTGTCCACCTAGTTCCTAAGAAGTTAGATGCGACAGGAGAAAGAAAGTATCGCATGGTAGTAGATTATCGCCAGTTAAATGACGTCACAGTTGACGATAAATACCCACTACCCAATATCTCAGTCTTACTGGGAAAACTAGGTAATTCAAATTACTTTAGTACCATAGACCTTGCCAGTGGCTACCACCAGATTGAAGTAGAAGAAGCAGATAAACCAAAAACAGCATTTACCACCCAATCCGGTCACTACGAATTTACTCGCATGCCTTTCGGTTTAAAAACAGCCCCCGCTACATTTCAGCGGTTGATGGACAATGCTCTCAGGGGTCTTCAAGGCGTTCATTGCTTAGTATACCTTGACGATATCATTATTTATTCAACCAGTCTAAAAGAATACATAGATAAACTACGCCTTGTCTTTGACAGACTCAGGGAAACAAATCTAAAGGCCACTCTAGATAAAAGTGAATTTCTACGTAAGGAAGTACTCTACCTTGGACACCAGATCACCAAAGATGGCCTTAAACCAAACGATGATAAAATTAAGGCTGTCCTTGATTTTCCCTTGCCACAAACACAGACTGAAATTAGAAGCTTCATAGGTTTCGTTGGCTATTATAGGAAATTTATTAAAGATTTCTCTAAAATCACTCAGCCTCTAACTGATTGTCTTAAGAAAGGTAGGAAGGTCATAATTACGAACGAATTTAGAACGGCATTTGAAAAATGCAAAGAACTATTGGTCAACGCCCCATTGCTCCAATACCCTGACTTTTCAAGGCCCTTCGTGCTTACCACGGATGCATCAAACTTCGCGATAGGTGCTGTGTTATCACAGGGCCCAATAGGAAGCGATAAACCCATAGCTTACGCTAGTCGTGCGTTGAACAAGGCTGAAACGAGATACAGCACTATAGAAAAGGAGCTACTCGCAATTGTATGGGCCACCAAATATTTTCGCCCGTATCTCTATGGTCAGAAATTCACCATATATACGGACCATAGACCATTGGTTTGGTTAAGATCAATCAACGAACCAAACAGCAAATTAACAAAGTGGAAATTGCGTTTAGAAGAGTTTGATTACGACATAGTGTATAAAAGTGGTAAACAAAATACGAACGCCGATGCACTGTCACGTATCAAGCTCAACGTTTTAGGAGATTCTGATGACGATGACGCGTCAATGCAAGTGAATATTGACCATGACGAGCAAAGGGTACAAGATTACATGCGAGAACTTGTAGAGAATATTAGCAATTTAGGACGGCCCCCAGACCCAACAGACAGTCCCCCTCATAGATCGAGCCCTATACGTGCTGACACTCCTATCCTGATCTCAGATGACAATAGCCGTACAGAGAGCGTACATTCAGGAATCTCAAGAGTTTCATATCCGATACCCCCCTCTTCATGTTCGGAAACCTTGACAGCCTCAAACTCTGGCACTATGACAGCACACTCTGCAAAGGAAGTTGACGTTGACGGCATACCTATACTTAGAGAAGCAATTGATAATAAACCAAACCAAATCTTGATCTTCTTTTGGAACCGTAACGACATGACAATTAAAGATCTTAGTAGAGCAAAACAAAAGGTATTAGAGGTTCATCTACCGATAAATAGACCCGATTTGGTAAAGCAATTTTTAAAAGAGTACATAAGACCTAAAATTAAGCATTTTATCTACTTTGAGCATGAGACTCACCGTAAAGAATTCACAGAAGGAGTCATATCGCTATTCCGGAAGGGCACCGTAAGGTTCTTTGAATGCACCGAGCGAGTAATTTTTGTCGAAGATGAGAATGAGCAACGCGCTATTGTCATCAAGTACCATGAGGGTAAAACTTGTCATCGAGGCGTCAAAGAGACTTTGATGCATTTAAAACGAACATTCTTCTGGAATAATATGGACTTGACTGTAGCTAGTATTATCAATGCCTGTGAAATTTGTAAGAGGATGAAGTACGATCGAAAACCAATAAAACCACAACTACAACTTACTCAGACTCAGACAAAACCATTCCAAGAACTTTTCATCGATCTGTTTAGTATTGAAGGAACCTACTTCTTAACAATAGTAGACGCATTTAGCAAGTTAGGACAAGCTATGAAAATCCCTAATCGTTCCACACCAGAAGTAGTCAGAGCTCTTATAAAATATTTTTCAATCTACGGAGTTCCTAAAAAAATCAATGCAGACCCTGGTGCGGAATTTAATAATGCCCTTTTGAAGGAAATGTTGACATTCCACAAAATAGAGATACATATTGGCACACCTCATAACCCCAACTCGATGGGTATAGTAGAGCGTTTTCACTCTACTATCCTAGAAATCTATAGGATTGCTAAATACGAACATAAACTCACTGACGCTGCGTCCGTTATGACTTATGCCATCATGTCATATAATCAAACAATTCACTCCACAACTGGACTAACTCCGTTTGAGGTAGCATTTGGTCACACGGACGCAAATGAAGCCTTCGAAGTTGATTTTGACAGACAGTACACACAAAATCTAGTTAGGGATCACGTTAAAAGAACTCGGTATTTGTATAAGTACCTCACCGATAAAATGACTGAGAAAAAGACGAAGATCAGGGAAAATCGCGGAGGGGAAACTGACTTTAATGTAAAAGAAGGAGACACTGTGTTTGTTAAGGGTGTTAACACTAGACGTAGCAAAGACAGTTCGCGATATCAGAAGGCTAAAGTTACGAAGGATATGGTTAGAAATACAGTGCCAGTAGTTATACGTGGAAGAGACACTAAGATACCCATTAAAGACGTTAAACGCCCTTCACAGATTCATCCTCCCTCTGCTGATGCAAACCCTGAAGATCCAGGCCCTTCAACTTCAGCAAATTGAAGGAGACCACGGCGTCCTACCAATTAAAGAAGGTCCCGCAGTGGTTAGCTACGATAAATGGACTATAGTTAAGATCTTAGATATAAACCTACTATATAATGATTTAGAGTTTAACATGAATAGATATACAAACCTAAATAAACACATCTTAAATTACTACGGTAAAATGGGATTAAACTCGGAGTTAACGAACGTGAAGCTCCAAGTTGACCACGTTAAAAATATAACAGTAGATAAGTTATCGCAATTAGTTCCTTTGCGTAGAGTAAAACGTGGAATTTTAAATCCTTTAGGATCAATAATTAAGTTAATAACTGGCAACCTTGACAACGAGGATGCCATTAGATATGATAAGTTAATTACTAGCATAAAATCTCGACAAGACGCGTTCACCAAACGATTCACCTTGGTTACTGAAGTAATCAAGTCCTTTGTTAATATTACAAACTCCACAAGAGAGAATTTTATCCAACTAGACACAGAAATATGGGAAATCAGAAAACAACTCAATGATACCAAAACTTCTCAATTGGTTAATAAAGTCATCAGCACCTATAACTTATTTTTACATAATTTTCTTCTGCTCTACATCAGGTTTGACGAAATTGAAACGGCTGTAGCGTTGGGTCGGTTGAGAACATTACACCAAAGTGTGATAGATAGGGATGAACTGTTAGAAATACTAAGAGCTATAGAAACTAGAGATAAGTTAGTGTATCCAGTTAGTGATAGAAATTTAGTAAAAATAGAGCAGTGCATGGAGTTAAAAGCTTATGTAAAGGATAATAAGATAATGTTTCTGTTGGAAGTCCCAGTCATTAGAAAGGAAGTTTTTTACCTATTACAGAGTGTTACCCTTACCCAGTATAAATTCCCGAAATTAAATAACCCTTGTCGTACCTGATCATCCCTTTGTCCTAGTGAAAGGGTTGAAAACCTTACCAGTTGCTCAGCCGTGCAAAGAGATAGATGAGAACTACTTTCTCTGTCAAGAAGATGAAATACTTACCCTGACTGAAGACAGATGTGTAGCAGAGCTGATGAGATTTAGTACGAACACCAGTTCCTGTCATTTGGTTCCTGTAGAAATTCTTCGTCTAAAAATAGAAAGCCTTCACGAAAATCAATGGCTGATATTCACAAGAAAACGTCAGACCCTATCAAAAATTTGTGAAACGGAAATAACCCGTCAAAGCATCCTTGGGACTTATATACTTACCATAGATGATAAGTGTGAAGTGAAGATTGAAGAAAGGGTCTTGAAACAACGTCAGATAAGAGGCAAGGACGTCCAAATACCGAAGTTACCAATCATAAATCTCCCAGAGATCGGAATCGAGATGACAGTTCCTGAAAGAAAACCGCTTAACCTGGATGGAGTGAGCCTGGGGGACCTCAGGCTCCTACAGTTTGCGTTACGTCAAAGTGAAAGTGAAATAGTGGAAAAGGGCAATGAAAGTGTAATTAATATACGAAACATAAGTGTCGGAACAGTGATACTCTATATTTTCATAATTTTAAGCTTTTGTATTCTCTTTAGCATTAAATATTATAAGAAATTAAATTGTTTTCAAAATCATCAGATTCAGGCTGAAGATCAACCCCCACCTGATGATTTTGAACTTATGAGGGGAGGAGTTATACACCAGCAACCAGCTTTGCGTCACGTTAATGTGCACCCTTAGCAAATCTCACTAACGTGAGAGTAACTTTCCGTTAACGCTGCATTTTGCGAATGGTATAACTCCATAGGACCAGGAGTCAGTTCTGACATCGACTCCGAGCAGTGAGCTCGCCTAGCTCTAAGCGTAGAAATAGAATATTAGAATATTATAAACCAGTTTTCATTCTTTTTAAAAAGTGTTTCCCGCCGCCGCCCAACTTATCTTGGTACTTGTTAATATTTATTTCAAGATGAGAGTTGTGTAAATATGTCCAACCGCTATCTCTTTCTTGAAATTCTTAAATTTTTTTTGTTAAAATATTTTCCACATTGGAGAAAATTTCATCAAATTTGTAATTTTGATGAATAGAAAAATTTTTTGTCCCGAAAGATTTCATGTCATTACTATCATTTTTAAACATGAAAAACATCGAAAACAACTCAAAGTTAACCTTCACGTTTGTATGAATTTTTAAAGATTTATCTATCAGAAACTTTACTTTTTCTCGAACTCTATGAAGAAAAGATTTTGTAGAGTACACTTCTTCACCATTGTCGCTTTCAGGCGCTAAAATTTTATAACTTGCAATACGACCGCGGAATGCTGTATTCAATAACTGTACGTTTTCATCAATAAAAGTTGATACTTCGTTATTTTTATGTGATTTGCTTCGTAAATGACCTACCCATTGTCTTTTACTTATATTTAAATTACACACTTCACAAATCGGCATTTTAAATCAGATATGTACTAAATTTATATAATAATAATTATATATCACTTACCTGGTAGTATGAAGTAGAAGTTAAAACTAAAAAAAATAATTATTGACAGTTAGCATGATAAAAAATAATAATTTTAAATGTTTTTAGTTATTATTATGTAAAAAGTTTACTTATACAAAAACCAATATTGATACTAATAATAGTTCTACTTGTGTAAAGGTATAGTTCGAGATGAGTTCCTCATTACGTATAGTAAGTAGCAGTTATATAGTGTTGGTGGTGTACTTAAAAGATAGAAAAAGTGTTATGTTCTTTCTCTTGTCGAACTGTACCTTTATCATGTATTTCTAACTAATAAAATGAAAAAAATCATAAATACAGACAACTAATCTGTAATTATTGAATACTTTTAATCTGTCTTTTACCTACTTATTTGAAATGGAAATAAAATAAGCAATCAATTGAATATTAATAAAAGAATAGGGTAAATTTAATATTTATTGATAACTGCTTCATAACAAATAAAATGTTGAAAAATATTCAATACTGATAAAAAAAACCTTAATTAATATAATACGATGTTAATAAATGGTTAAAATAGACGTTTTATATTCATTTTTCGTTAAAAAATGATGGTTCTGCCTCTTGAAAGAGCAAACTTGCATCCTTTACGAAGCGTTGCAGATGTTCCCACTGCGTCGAGTCATCTTCTAGGAAACAATAAAGACGTAGAATTGCCTTTTTCCAACGTTCATCGGTTTCTGGGCACTCTGCGTCTTCACGCGTGAATACTTTTAGTTCAACATAAAATTCCCCGCTCGTAGGATGACACCTTCGCTCTGCTCCACCGCTGACTTTAGTTACGATGTAAGAGGGCAGCACTCGCGTGGAAACACTCTTGCTATCCCTTGCTGTAGAGTCTTCCCTGTCAGAATATAGTCCAAAGACGTTAGTCTTCGGTCTCTTGTTGCACCTGTAATGTAAAAAAAAACAATATTACCATCTATTCAAAAAATCTAAATTTAATATCTATAAATACCTAGTAGCTGTAATATAATTGGTGTAGGGCCCGTTAACAGGAGGTTCTACTCATCATACTGAACAACTTTCCTCAAGAAACCCATAGTCAATTTTACCCATAAAAATTTGATCCTCCCTACAAAAATGCATAAAATTGGTAGATCAGCTGATCGGTTTGTATAAAGACATCAATTTTTTTTTAATGATTTCAGTAGTCATAGAACAAAAGTTGTTGAATAAAATAATAAGTTGAATAACGTAAAAATAATTTAGTTAACCAGATTTTAACTTACTTTGAACTGGTTGATGTCACTGGTTTCCTCTTACTTGTTGCTGATACCGTTTTAAGCTTTTTGCTCACAACCGTACTCTTCTTTGGCAAAATAGTCTCACACTCTGAGTCAGACCTGAAAATAATAAAAACATTTTACATATCTATCTACAATTACACATAATTGAAAACAGTATATCAGTCATAAAACGTTCACTGCTGATCATTATCCTCTCTAAGTTGAGGGTTTCGCTGTAATCACCACCAATCCTTATGTTTGCTCCCTGACAACACTGATTGAAAGACATGGGGTGGTGTTATACTTGAAACACACCACAAACCTAATTAGACACTGTATAATAAAAAAAGACTGTTAGTTATTAAAATACTCACTAACATTTCAATATGTAGTTTAGAAGTGATGGAAATAAAGCAATGCTTGTAACTAGCGGTTAAATATTTTTATTTAATATTTTACAAAAATTATGTGGCACAGTATATGACGTAGTAGCGGTAAGAGATAGAAGCGCCCGGCAGTTTTCCACAGCTAGACGTTGTTGTAATAGTTTGCTCAGCGCAAAGCTATAGGCGTTTGTGTTCTCATATTCCAACACGCCCCTCTGAACACAAACCCATTGCATACATGAATGCCTGGTGCTTCGGTCGTGGCAGTCCCTTGGTGAGAGCATCGGCGACCATTTCTTCAGTGCTCTTGTAGAGAACAGTGATTTGCTTCATTGCGATTCGCTCTCTGATAAAGTGATAACGTACATCGATGTGCTTGCTTCTCGCCCGCCATGTGTCGTTATCTGAAATGCTGATAGCACTCTGATTATCACAAAATATAAACATTGGTGTACCTGACAACATGGGCCAAAAATCTTCCTCTAATTGTTTGAGCCAAATTGACTCTTGTGTGGCCGTAGCAAGTGACATGTACTCTGCTTCGGTACTCGACAGAGCTATAGTAGGCTGCCTCTTTGATCACCAACTAATGGCAGCACCCTGAAAAATAAAAATGTATCCGGTACATGACCTCCTTCCTGTCTTCAGTATCAGTAGCCCAATCTGCGTCACAGTACCCCATAATATTGGCATTGTTCTTCTTGAAGGTAAGTTTTGTTTCCATTGTACCCTGTAGGTATCTTAAAACTCTTTTTGCAACTGACCAGTGTTGTGCAGTTGGCTCATTATTAAATCGACTTAGCTGATTCACTATGTAAGCTATGTCCGGCCTGGTTCCCTGTGATAGGTATAGCAAACATCCAATTAGTTCATGGTATGGTATATTTCTATTTATTTCCTCTTCATTTTTAGCCTTTCTTAGTTGCAAATTAGCTTCACACGGAGTATAGGCAGGTTTGCAGTCGCTCATATTAAAACGTGTTAGTATTTTCTTGATATACAAAATCTGATCCAGTGAAATTTCATCAGTTGAATTTTGACTAATTTTAAATCCAATACAACACTTAGCTGGTCCCAAGTCCTTCATATGAAACTTCTCATTTAATTTACTCTTTATCATTGTGACTGTTTGTTCATTGTTATAGACATAGACGGCTATAAACAATATGTCTTGTTCATTTATAATTCTGTAGTAAATACATGGATCTACTTTTGATCTTGTCATTCCTATTTCCAATAAAATTGTATTTAACTTTTTGTTCCATTGCCTGCTCGCTTGTTTAAGGCCATATATAGATTTATTAAGTTTACATACTTTTTGTCCTTCTTCAAAATATGGAGGCTGTGACATAAAAACATCTTCTTCAATATCACCTTGTAAAAATGCAGTCACTGCGTCCATCTGGTGGATTTTGAGGTTATATTTTACTGTCAATCCAAACAGGTATCGAATAGAAGAATACCGCACCACAGGTGCATAAATCTCATGATAATCTATGCCCTTTTTTTGATGAAAGCCTTTAACAACTAAACGTGCTCTGTATCTTGTAACATTGCCATTCTCATCGGTTTTAGTTTTGTAAACCCATTTGCATGGAATAATTTTCTTATTCATCGGTGGTTCAACCAGTGTCCATGTTTTATTATGAAGTAGAGATTGATATTCTTCCTTCATTGCTTCCATCCATTTGTCTGCCTTATTGCTTTCAAGTGCTTCGGAAAGGCTTTGTGGGTCTTTGTCTAAGATCCCCATAGCTGTCTCGCCATTCATGCAAATAAATGAAGCTTCAGTTTCGTTATTGTTTTCATTTGTTTCTGAAAAATAAATTTCTTCTCGTCGATTAGAATGTGTCGTTTGAATTAAACTTTCATTGATCATGCTTGAAGTTGAACTGTCGTTTGATGGCACATAAGTTTCATCATTAGGATCAGTATAGTTCGATGAGGTTGTCGACGAATTCCAATTCTCATTACTGTTAGAATTCTCTACTTCGTTATTCTGCACTTCGTCTTCAATTTGGACTTCATCTGGTTGAAATAATGGCAAACAAATTCTATCTGACAAAGGTAAGTCATTATTTGTATTATTACTTTTATATGTATTTTCTTGTTTGCCTGTTATTACTTTTTATGTGTTATTAATTTTAATTTTTTCTTTTTCAGGTTCATTATCTTGTTTTTCTTTTTCAGATACAGATGATTCATTTTTAATAATATTTTTATTTATAGCGGTTTCCAGAAATGTAACATCTCTACTCATTAAATTTTTAATATAATAATAAATTTTTATTTCACAAAAAAGTTTACAAGTTAGAAAAACAAGGTCTTAATTCTAGTTGTACATCTTAACTTTAGATAATGGAACTCTGGCTACTAAACTAGGCTAGAGAAAGCCTGTACCTTAGCAGTCAGCGAGCGAGATAGGAACAAAATATGCGATGTCAACCGACAACTTTAAGTGAGAATTTAACAAAATAAAAGTCAACAAAATGCATGTGCAATGTGTGTTAGCGTGTTTGTGTGTGTGTGTGTGTCAGTCTGTGTGTGTATGTGTGTGTGTGTGTGAATGGTGATGTGTATGTGTAGATGGTTAGTAAAATAAATAAATAAATTGTATGCCGCAATTAAGTAACAGGTAGAAGTAACTGTTCAGTTTCTTGATAGTTAAGGTTTTGGATCCAACAATGAACTATCTTTTTTAATTTATGTCTGCTTAGTAGATCTATATTTAAATGTTTATGTACTTTATTGTAAAGTCTGGAGCTAAGAACTTTATAGTGTTTGCTAGCTAGGGTAGTTCTGTGTTTTACAACAGGGTATATAGGGGTGTTACGGCGTTTGTTTAGAACAGTTTTAATCAGGGGATCAGAATGTTTTCGCAGAATAGTTCTTAGGATGTAAAGCTGTCTAACCGTTGGAACTTTACAGTCACAATAAAGTTGATCAGTAGGATACCTAAAGGGTTTAAAAGTCATGACTTTCAAAATTGCTCTCTGAGCTCTTTCTATTTTCATAAAAACTGTTTTGGACGCGCCACCCCAAACTGTGATACAGTAGGTAAGAAGTGTCTGGCACAGTGAAATATAAATATTTTTTAATGTGATGCGATCCACAGAATGACGCAGGTTTTTAAAAACATATATGAGCCTTCTAATCCTAGAACTCAAGATATCTAACTGAGCATTCCATTTTAGATGTTGGTCAATATATACACCAAGGTATTTCATGGTAGACACGCGTGACAACGATAAGCACTGACAATTTGGTGACTGCTTATTACAGAAGTGTGATTTAATTTCAAAGTTTAAAAGAGGTTGTGAATTTGACTTCATTGAAAAAGGAACGTACATGGTTTTCGTTAAATTTAAAGTCAGAAGATTTTTTTGTAGCCATTTCATCACAGTTTCAAAAGAAGTTTCTGCATGGTTTTTAACATCAGCCCAGTTAGACCCACTGACTAGGAGTGCTGTGTCATCTGCATAAACAAAAATTTCACAGTTTGTAGGCTTTAAGTAACAGAGATCATTTATGTAAATTTGGAAAAGAGTTGGTCCCAAGATACTTCCCTGTGGTACACCATACTCCAGGATTTGTTCATCACTAAGATAATTTCCAATCTTGACTTGCTGCGTTCGTCCTGTCAAATAATCTTTAAATATGTTAAGGACCATTCCACGAATACCAATGGCTTCAAGTTTTGAAAATAGAATTGGTATGCAAACCGTGTCGAAAGCCTTAGATAAATCGAGGAAGATCCCTATGCACTTCTTTTTATCATCAAGATTAGTGACGATAGAATTAACTAAGTCGGAAACAGCATCCTCAGTTGATACCGCTGCTTTAAAGCCATACTGATTTTTGGCAATTACATTATGATGATCAAGAAATTTAATGAGACGGTTATTAAGCACTCTTTCAAGAATTTTGGATAAGGATGTTAAAACCGAAATCGGGCTATAATTAGTGACACTTGTTTTTTCTCCTGTTTTATATATTGGATGAACAATAGCTTTTTTAAAAGCTACTGGAAAAATTCCGGTGCTGAGCGACAAATTCACAATGTGTGTAATCGGAGGAACAAGCACTTTCCGGCATTTGTTTATCAACATAGAAGATATACCATCCCAACCAGTCGCACAGTCTTGTCGGAGATGTATGATAATATTTTCTATTTCGGATTCGTCGACCTCAAGTATTGCCATAGAACTAAAATTACCTGTTGAAAAATGATTGTGCAGAGGTTGTGTATTTGTACGTATTTTGGAAGCTAGATCTTTTCCTACATTGGCAAAAAATGAATTAACATCATTAACAGATGAAATCGGATCAGCAGATATTTTTAAAAGTTCATTGGGTTTTGAGTGTTTGTAATTTGTTTTATAATTTTCCATAGCGCTTTAGGATTATTTTTTGATTTTTCAACTTCCGATTTTTCGTAAGCTCTTTTGACCTTACGCAGTAAGTTGGTACAGAAATTTCTGTATCTGGTATATGTTTGCTGTAGTACTATATTGTTAGGGTGTCTCTTCAGATTTTTATGCATCTTGTCCCGGTTCCTTATACACCTTAACAAGCCTGGAGTTATCCAGGGTTTTATGTTTCTGTTTTTCTTGGGAGGTTTGATACAGACTGTGTTTTTAAGAATAAGATTAGACATGACTGATATGAGCTCATTAACAGCTGAATTCGGATCAATTATGTTAGAGATATGGGCAAAGCTAGTAAGATTCAGTTCATTTATCAGATTTTCATACTTTATTCGGCCAGAAAAATATGTCTGTTTATATGGAATTTGTTTTAGATCTATACTGAAAGCTAAAGGAGAATGATCTGTTAATGAGGATTCAATAATAAGAGTGAGCGAAGGTAATTTAGACTTTAATAGGACATGATCAAGACACTTTTTGTCTCTCGTTGGAAGTTGATGAGTAGGTATTAAACCATGAAATGCGTTTAATACTAAATATTCTTCAGAATAATTTTTGTTATTACCAATAATTATATCTATGTTTATATCGCCAATTAAAGCTATATTATTAAAAGATTTAAGACAGGTGAACTGATCATTTAAGCTGTTTATAAAGTTATCATGATTCTCTCTAGTCTTGTAAGATGGGGATCTGTATATTGCCAAAATAGCTAACTGATTACCTATAGTGCATACTAGGCAATTTGCGTCCTTAAAAGAGGGTTCAAATACTAGACATTCAAGGTCGGATTTTGTGTAAATAACAACTCCTTCATTTTGATTGTGTATGTTTTGTGTACTGTTAAAATTATAGCCATGCAGTATGGGGGGGTTAACTACTTTGCTCAACCAGCATTCTGTCAGAATAATAAGGTCAAAATTTGTTTTAAGAGTAGATAGTAGAGCAATTAGGCCATCGAAGTTTTTATTTATACTGCGAATGTTTAAATGTAATATTCGAAGGGATTTGTCAGACAGTCCTATTTCATTAAAACAGTTTTCCGGCTCACAACAACGTCTTAAATGTAGGCATGAGTCTAGCTCATGATAAATATCATCTATATTACCCATTGTTAGAGTAATAAACAATCAAAAAAATGAAACTCACAGTAAATAAAAAGCAATCAGAGTTTTGTGTGAGCACAATATTTTGACGAAAGGCCATTGGGGTAGCAAAGCTCTCAAGTGGTGACCGCGCGCCGGGGAACGCAACGCAAGGAGGTTCTCCCAGTCGACGGACTGACGACCGGGTCGCGGCAAACCGCACGATGTGGGCAGCGCAGCACTGCTCGCTGTTGAGATCCTTTGGGGCGGGGCCCATCCAGCGATGTTCGTCCATTGGCCGATATAATGATGATGACTTTAATTTGAATTCCTGACAAATCATATTAAAAACAAAAGACATTGAAAATTGCATGCAGACGCTATGGAAAAAGGGTTCAGTTATATATTTAGAGTTGAACACCCAGTAGTTTGAACATGGAATGCGTAGTATTATGTGTGTGTGTGGTGGAGTTAAAAAATTGTTAGTGTATTTCTGAACAGTGTGATATTGTAGGTACATTAGAATTAAAGCATGCATACAAAGGTGAAAAACAGTGTTACAGTAAAGATATGTATTACCTATAATTAGCTATGACTATAACTACGATAATAACTGTGCCAGAGTGTTTCATTGCACTAAACAAACAAAAGGATTACATTTTTCCCGAGCGCCCAGTCCTTATTACCTATAATTATTAATAAAAGTTTATTTACTTCTAAAAATAAATCTCCTACACATTATAATAGGCGTTTTGTTCTCATTTCCTCGCGCTGCGAAATAAGGTCGCTTGCTAGGTAGGTAGGTAGGTACCTACCAACTATAAAATATTTCCATCCGTCTATAGATGTAACGAGCCTCTCGCCACGCTGCTGGCTAGCCGTACCCACAGCAGTACCTACAATGTCGGTACATTACATACATAATAGAAAAAATACAAGTAGGTAGGATTAAAATAAAATATTAGTATTAAAGTAGAAAAATAGGTACCTTTTTATAATGATTATACTTATTTTCGCAGCTATCTTGGGGCAATAGGGGATGCTAAATCTTACTATACTTATTTAATAATATGCTCAATAATGAAATTAAATGAAAAATAATAATAATATCCATCTAACGAGCTAAACGTCGCCACACAGAATAGTATAGGTATATATATATATATATCTTCCTGGGGCGTGTGAAAACAGGTTAACATGAGTACTTAATAATTATGATCCTATACCTACTAAAATCTGTGCCTACTAATTAAATAGGTAGGTATATCATTTTATGTTGTCTTGTAAATGTTGCAAGTTAAGTTCCGAACGGACGATCACTTGTTTGTCCCCTACATCCTTACGAAGAAAAATATTGCCGTTAGAGGACCAGCAGAACTTGTAATTGTTCGATTTCGCAAAAAGTCGCGCCTGATAAAACAGTTTTTTGATACTAGGCGGGAGATGCTCTGATATGTAGATATCCTTGCGCGCCCCCGGAACTCCTACAGACTCCGTGTTCAGCTTGGACTCTTTAGATTGTTTTTTGTTGAATTCTCGCACTGCCGAAAGCATAGCTTGTTTAGCTTGAACTGAGGAGAACTGAACAACTATTGGTTTGTCCGTGTTAGGTTTGGCGGGCTGCCGATAAATATCACGTATGCCCGCGGTGGGTATGGGAAACCCCACAGCTGATGCCACTTTATTTACGATTGAGGTCAGGTCTGACACGGTTTCTTTATCTCTCGAAGGAATATTTCTTATCTCCACGGAAGAGGGGCGGGAGGTCAATTGGAGGTCTCTGATTTTATTTTCCATTTCGGATATAGTTTCTTTTGACTGTTGACGCTCAGTATCCATACGCTGTATTTGTTCTTGGATGTCATCATATTTTTCATTCATGAACGTTATGGATTTCTCGATCTCGACATTTGACTTTTAGATTTGTGCATTTTGGATTTTGAGCTCAGATATGTCATGAATTAGTTTAGACATAATGGTGTTTTGTTCCGTGGCAAATTTAGTAAGGAATTGTTTAGTAAGGAATTGACTTCCAACTCGCAAGCATTTCCGAAATTTCACGTTTTAATTCCTGGCAGCAGCTAGTGCCACCAGCAGTAGGGGATTCCATCCGTGGTCGTTTGTTTCTTGACAAGGTATTAACATTGGAAACCTCCTTAGCCTGAGCTAGCGACAAATCGGGCTCGGATCGTGTCTCTGTTAAGTTATCACTAGGTGAAATTAGAGACTTTGAGGGCGGGGTGCGTTCCATTCCGTGTTTGAAGAAGAAAGGCAGTTATAAATCTCATAAGCACAGCACAACACTCGCAGAGGTGCCGGTAGTTTAACGCGCCGGGCAGTGACGTCACCGGCTGGTCGGTCAGGTCGGTAGGTACTTGTTTCGATATTATAAAGTTCACATCACAAACAGCGCGTTGAATGCAGGTAGGCACTGGTAGGTACTAGGTAAATCGGCACACGCGACAAGATTCACTGAACATCACTCGAAGGTCACAAAAGGGTCGCTCTTTATGATGGGTATATAGGAAAAGTATTCTCTAACAAACGGTCATAACGAGTGCAATAAAACACCCAAGCAAAAACAGCCTATCGCAGATATGCGTACACGTCCGTCCGCGACGGCTGCATCGCCGTAATATAACTTTGATGCTGGCCGGCTTGCCTGACATTTACAATTTACTACAGTTGACTCACCGGACCCAACAGCGAGCATATTCCATACGACAATACCAGTTTACGCAATCATCATATTTGGTACACTTGCACTTGCTATATTGTACGGACGCCGCCACACACTAAGAAACCTAATAAAATTCAACTAAGAAAGACATTCTGACCAATCTTCACGCAACGCGACGACTCTAGAAGAAAGAAAAGCTGCAACATTTTCTCTCAAGCTTGGCCAATAGTCTTTCATCTAGGGGCGGAGGAGTTACGAGTCTGTCACCTCGTACACCATCATCATGGAAGCTTCTGGATCACACAATGACTCAATGCAATGATGATTGCGAAACAAAGTTAATTTAAGGGACGGGCACCGAGACCCGCCGCCTTTCTATCGCACCATCGCGGTAGCGCTTGGACATAATTTACATAATTAGTATTTATAATTAGCTATTAATCACATTATCTACTATTAAACTTACTTTCTCATATTAAACTATTTTTAAAAACCCTCCACCTGCGGCCTAAACCATAACTACTGCCATAACATTTGGGTCTATTCTTGTGATTGTTTTGATTGTGTATGGAAAGTATTTGCTAATAAGTGTTGCGATGCCTCGTTTCTCTTTTGGTTTCTTACCCCTACATAGGATCCATTCGTAGTTGCTTGACGTGTATGTACCATTGGACTTATGTGTTTCCTGGATTCCGGCTAGAGGTATTATACTCGTAGTCTATACGTCTTTTATCACTAAAAGATGCGCATCCACGGACGTTCCAGGTCGCTATGCGTGGTAAATCACCTTTCCTCTTGCCTACATTTAATTCTGTTGGTTTAGGTGAGTTCCTGATTAGCCTGTACCCTGTAGTGTACGCTACTTCCTCCGATGAGTTCCTACAGCGTTGTGATTGATTCGCGTGCGCTACTGACGGCTGTATCAGTGGGGCTCAACATTTGAAGAATATGGTCACCCTGAATGGTCGTGTTGGTCAGGTCAATCGATATAGGTGCTTTCATTAGGTATTTGTTGACTGCTTTCACGTTTTGGAGAGCCGTTCTCGGTTTCAGCGAATATGACACTATCATAGTGGTTAGCCTCGTAGTGTAGGTGGATGTTGTTTGTAGTCTGACTGCCTATCGGGCTGTATACCAAGGGGTTCCTGCCAACGCCGTGTACATATACGTTTACGAAAAAATGGTTGGCTGCCGCTATGACGATATCCTCGCCTCCCCAGAAGCCCTGTTCAAATTGTTTCTTGAGGTAGTTTTCCAATTTAGTTTCCATGCAGCCATCGCTCTGTGTGTAGGTGTCAAGGACATTGTTCATAGTAATCTGACGTATTATTTCATCATGGCATTATTGTATACATATTTGGCCAAGTCTTTTCTTACCGCTTCGTGAGAAAAAGTAAGACAAAATAGTATGTTTATTTGGTGCGCAATTGCAGTGTATAGATAATTTCCGTCCTTAGCTGTTTTAACTATCTTCATGGCTTCTATTGTTCGGTATCCCTTTGTTCTAACGAAAACAGATAAAATGTTGTTGGTAACAAAAACAGATAAAACGTTGATTTTCGGAGCGTTCGAGGATTCTGATGTTTACTAGATAAATACTTATTCCGTCAAGGCGTAATGGAGTTGTAGCATTATTGAGTTAATGCCTAATACTTCAATGTTATATCTGTGTTATGTTGGATCAATCAAGAATGAGTCTACAAATGTAGCAGTGCAAAATAACTTAAATCCCTTTCGCGGTTTTTCTGTAAGAAGACAGTAATAGGTATTTTTAGGGGTTCAATGTTACGGGGGCCTTGTCTTTCTGTCTTATCCTTAAAATATAAAGGCGTTCAAGGTTAATTAATTCAGCGGGTTTAGAGCTTTCGATTGTATTGGTGAAATGGGTATAAGTTTGATCTACTCACGTGTCAGGCTACTAAAACTTTAACATTTGCTAAATACAACTATTTATCACGCTCTTCAAAACAAAGAAAATTAAGAAATAGGTTGGTAAGAGGCTGTCTGAATCCCTAGGAATCTTCAAAAACAGACTTCGAGATCATTATTTAAAAATCTGCAATTATTCTTAACTTTTCCTACTCTATTTAAGTGTAACCTGTGTTCCTCCTAGTTTATATTAAGCATTCTTTGTGTGCATATATTAATATATATTGGTAATAGTATATATTTATATTTATTTATGTATTTGTAATTTATAGATTTATTTATTTATTTGTAATTTACCTTTATTATTAAGTATTTATTTTTAGTTGCACTACCCGCTATCGTTCCACTTTCTCGTCTCCTCCATTCACCAAAGGTTGGATGGAAGAAATCGCTTAAAGCGATAAGTCCGCTATTGCATATCATTGTTTATTTAGCTAGTTAATAAGTTTTTTTATTTTTGTATATTTGGTGTGCAAAAAAGGATTATTATCTTATCTTATCTTGATAAATAGTTATTATATGTACGAATTGTTGTAGTTTGTGTCACAGTCAAAGATGACCTAATTTTAATTAGTATTTAAGTCTATGCTAAGTTCTATAGATTATGGCGTTTCCTCTGTCTTGTCGGCTTGCGTCTTTAATGTCTTTCTTTTTTACTCAAACCTCTTATTAAAAATAACCACGTCCAATATCGTGTTTGATTCATCACACTCCTCCAAGTAAAACATGGTGTCAGAAGTGAGCGAATAGATAGGTAGAAGAGTCATAGCATATCGACCAAGGACTACGCAGGTAAATCCAAAAAACCCAGTCAACATAGCATTAGCATATAAAATGGCCACCTCAAATTCCACTGCGCAACTTCTACAATGCGGCTACATGCCAAAGTTTACTCCAAGCGAGAACCTTGCTAAAGCCTGGAAGGACTTAAGCACGTCACTGCAGATTTATACGACTGCAAATAACAGCAAAAATGAGTCTGATCAGCGAAAAGTCGCTATCCTTCTAAATGCTATGGGGCCAGATTCCCTCAAAATTTTCTATTCCTTCGATGTCAAAATGGACAAAATTTCCTTCATAGATTGACTGAAAAGA
Organism: Coleophora flavipennella; assembly: GCA_947284805.1. Taxonomy (NCBI): domain Eukaryota; kingdom Metazoa; phylum Arthropoda; class Insecta; order Lepidoptera; family Coleophoridae; genus Coleophora; species Coleophora flavipennella. The sequence goes on along the minus strand of OX369309.1, from coordinate 6,515,958 downwards.
TTCGAGGAATACTTAATGCCAAAGGTCAACATATCGATGCAACGTCACAAATTGTTTAACAGAAAACAACGACCAGATGAAGATATCGAGTCATACGCTACAGACCTCAAGAATATTTCTCTGCAATGTAGTTTCGATACTTTAGCAGACGACCTGTTAAAAGTTATCTTCTTGTGGAATTTAAATAACAGCGCAGTGCCTACATAAGGGAACGAATACTAATTGAAAAACCAAAGACATTCGATGAAGCTGTAACCCTTGCAAAAACTATTAGAAATACAAAAGTTGATGCGAAAAAACTCTGAAGAACCTGTGGTGACAGGCAAGATAAATTTCAGTGCGAAAAACAACTCACCAAAATTATTATTCCAGCTCAAGCAACCGACGTCCAAGGAGTAAGTCTAGATCCAATAGCCAACCTAGGACACAATATTCTAGGTTAGAATTAAAAACATGTCATCGATGTGGGCAGATTCACCGCTTCAAATGTCCAGCCAATGGAGTCACATGTCGCATCTGTAACAAGCTTAATCATTTTGCGTCAGTTTGCCGTTCTAATAAAATTAGTAATGTAACCATGTCTCAAGAAAATGAAAATCCGGTAACATATTTTCTAGGTCAATTGTATATTGTGAATAATTGCAACATAAATGTTAGAAATCCTTAGCAGACAGAATTAACTGTAAATGATAAATCCACTGACTTCTTATTGGTCACAGGTGCAGACAATAACATTATGTCGTTTAACACATTCAAAAAACTTGTCTGTCAATTGATATTTTGGAAAAAAGTATTCACAAATTATCTACATTCAGTGGAGAAATTTTACCCAGTGTTGGCAAATGTCAACTCAATGTAAAACACAATAACAAAGTGTACAAAACAATTTTTCACATAATCCATCTACCTTGTCAAAATATAATTGGTGGTAATAGCTGTGACGAAATGCACTTAGTCCGACGTCTTCATTCTTTCAGTTTTGATCATAGCCTACCTAAAAAAGAAATAATAAAAGGAAATTCAGAACTTTTTGAAGGAATAGGGTGTCTAAAAGATTTTGAATGTCACTTAACTCTTAAACCTGATGCAGTCCCATCGGTAGATGCCTGCTGTAGAATTCCATTCAGTCTTCTCAACGACCTGAAAAAAGAACTTGAAACTTTAGAAAAGAATGAAATAATAACAAAAGTAGAAGAACCTACTGATTGGGTTAGCTCTATAGTACTTAAGTCTAAAAAAAATGGTTCCCTGAGACTTTGCATAGATCCCCGTAAATTAAATAAGGCCTTTATGAGATCCCATTATCAATTCCCAACAATAGATGAAATAAAGTCTTGTCTATCAGGAGCTCGTTACTTCTCCACACTAGATGCAAACAAAGGTTTCTAGATGCTGAAGTTAGATGAGAGCTCATCAAAGCTCTGTACTTTCATTACACCACAGGGTCGTAACAGATTCCTAAGACTTTTATTTGGAATAAATGCAGCGCCAGAGATCTTTCACGCTGAAATGTGTAAAAGATTCACTGATATAGATGGAGTGAAAATCATGATGGACGATTTGCTGATTTATGGCAGCACAAAACAAGAACATGATGTTAGGCTACAAAAAGTTTTGTCTAGAGCTAGGGAAATTAACCTAAAATTCAATTTAGGGAAGTCACACATTTATCAAGATGAAGTTACCTATTTAGGCCATGTTTTCAGTAAGGATGGTGTGAAAGTCGACAAAAAGAAAGTTAATGACATGCCACCACCCACCTCAGTTACTGAAATCCAGCGTTTTTTAGGAATGGTAAATTATCTAGGGTCTTACACAGAGTTGGCAATTTTTTAAACAATTGTTTAAAACACTGGAAAAAAAACAAGCCTATTTAAAACATGTTTTAAAACATATTGTTTTAAACACGTTTAAAACATACATAAAAAACATATACCTACTTACACTTATTCATTTATTTCATATAGTTTTTTTTGCCAATTTTGCAATATATTTGAGGTTGTGCCGCCTCTGTGGGCTGGCAACACTCACTCACTCTACATAGTTTTTGGTTCTTACGGGGATTACCCCTTGCTCGGTTTTTACGGGAATTCCCCAATGGGGAGAAGTATTTAGACTGTTGCGTCAGACTGCGTCACTTAGTTCAGTTGCGTTGCGAGTTAGTTAATTACGGTACGACAAATATTGCATAAATTGTGATTGCTTCCATTCTTGAATAAAGATAAGAAATGTCTACGGGGAGAAGAAGGGACCCGCTTTGGCAGTATTTCTCGGAGCTGTCAGGAGAAGGTGGTAAAACTCTCAGGGTGAAGTGCAAGTATGGTAACAAGGATATGGTGGGCCTAATCGCCCGAATGAGGGCGCATCTAACAAAATGTTCAGATTATAAATCAAAGAAAAATAATTTCGGCGCATCGACCACCACAATAAGAAATGACAGTGACTCAAGCGATGATGGTAAGTAATAAACAAGTATTTATAAGTATCAAGTATAGGAATATTTTATTTTTAACCGACTGTGCTTCCCGTGTGATCCCATGTTAGGGACTGTGAAATTAAATAATACAGCCGATGTAATTAGATTTATATAATGAAAAGAAACTTGGTGACACCATACAGCGCATCGAGAGAAGTGACCACAGACAGTGATTAAACCAATAGTTTTTTTTTTAAAGCTACGTTTAGAAACTTGTTACAACACTCTCCCGTAAACAAAGCTTTATAAAAAATAAACGAAATGAAAAAAAATAGAATTTCTCATTTTATACCCCCTATAAAAGTTACATTCGAGTTATGTATGACCCTAAAAATTATTAACTCTATGTTAATTACTAATACTTAGTGAAAAATAACTCACTTTTACACAATTCTAGCTAAAGACACTATGCCTTAACATACTTACAAGTCTTACAATAACCTTATGACATGATAAATAAATAGGATGATATAGTAATATAATAAAGAGATAGAGTAATTATTATACTGTCCCTACATTTTCAAAAAAAAAAAACTTCTAAGTGTGCGATCCAAGCCTTAAAGATGGGTAGAATATAAGAAAATCACTCATTATTTTATGTATCTACCGTCGGTTTTGTTTTGTGATCCTAGCCAGTGCCTATACATCGGCGTGGCAGTCGTGCATCGGACACAGCTCTAAATATACCTATCGTATATGGTGTTTTTTAATTTTCCAAAAAAGGCTAGCCTAGATTTCGCCGTGCGTTTTCTGTTGTGGTGCCTGGACGTTCCGGAGACCATCTCAAGGCTGGCTGTGGATGCTGGAATGGTGAGTGATTTGTTTTTACCTATCTGTTGGCAAGGATCTCACTTACTTCCTAATTTGATTTTTTAGCTCCTTTGATAGCTAACATTGGTCCTTCGAGCCGGATTCTGGCTATTTCCCTGATTTTCCCGCGGAAAATCGCTAAATTTTCGTATAAAATTACCCAAAAAAAATTGGTTAAAATTGGATAGTTCATTGTTATAACAGCATATTATACCTATCGTCTATACATTAGGATTATAGTTTATATGTCTAAAAAGTTACCAGTTCAATACTTTACTAAAAATAAAAAGTAAAATAATTGTAAAACAAGCGTTCAGTTAACTAGTCGTGTTGCGCATTATTCAATATGGCGGGTGACAAAGACAAACCTTTGTCATCGGAAGAAAGAAATGCAATTAGTCAGTTAAATATGCCTTGAAACAAAGATTATTTTCTCAAATTCAACAGCTTTACGATACATCTAAAACATTAAGTTCAAGTCCCGAGCAAGTAGACATATTTATGATTCGCTCAGCTGAAATTGAATCATTACGTAACAGATATGAGACAGTGACCCTAGAAATTTATGAATTAGAATTGGTCTGTGACCCCATGAAGCAATTTCAAGGCAATGAAATTGATAGTTTTTATGACTTATATTTTCGCGTCAAGTTAGCGAGAGCTCCCTACGAAAACAGTATGACCACCTTGCAACCATCCGCGAGTAACAACGGCGCGACTATGGGCTTACACGGACAAGCCTCCGAGTGCCGGCCGCGATTGCCAAAGCTTGAGCTATTTTCATTTGATGGAAATATTGAAAATTTCACAACTTTTTATGAAACCTTCTGCTCATTAGTACACAACCAAACAGGAATGTCAAAAATAGACAAATTCCACTACTTATTGTCATGTACAAAAGGCTCTGCGCTGAGTATTGTAAAAAGTGTTCCAATATCAGCTAACAATTATGATGTAGTGTGGCAGGCGCTTCTTGATAGGTATCAAGATGAACGAATTCTTGTAGGTAAATACCTTGATAAAATGCTAAACTTTACACCCTTGTCTAAAGAGTCAGCCACAAACTTAAATCAGTTTAATGAAGTTTTTGAGCACTCATATAAAGCTATTAAGGCTCTAGACATAAAAAAAATTACGAGCTACATATTATGTCACATTGCTCTTCGAGCTCTTGATTATAATACAAGAAAATTATTTGAACAAAACCTGGATCAAAAAACGATACCTACTTATGATCAGTTAATGTCCCATGTACATAATCACATCAAAGTGCTTGAGCATACTGCTTCATACTCAAATAGTCCGGTCGTATCCACATCTACTTCGTCGTACCGAAGCAAACCGGCTTCATTGAATTCCAATAAGCCTGCTCGAGATAACGTTCGTAAATGTTATTCACAGACCCAATCAAAAATGATTTGTACTAATTGCGGTGATAATCATATGATTTTTAGGTGTTCACAGTTTCGTAAACTCACACCGACTCAACGTATTAGCCGAGCTAATTCTTTGAATTTATGCCACAATTGTTTAAAAACAGATCATTCGTCTGTCAATTGCAAAAGTGATTTTAAATGTTTTACTTGCAATAAATCTCATCATGCGCTTCTCCACGTGGACGCCCGCATTGCCGCCGATAAACCAGTTTCGCAGGCAGCTATAGCGATTGCGCCGGCTTCCGCACCGCCGCAAGTACATAACATTCCTTCGCCGATCGCAACTTGTGATCCACCTCGCGTCAGCGAAAATGAAGTAAACAATTGCCATGCGTCTTCATTATTAAATAAATCTCATGCCGTAGTGCTAGGGACCGCCATTGTTCACGCAATCGATTCCTTTGGCTGTGAACAGCCGTGCCGTGTTTTGATTGACTCCGGAGCACAGTCAAACTTTATAACAATTAATTGCTTAGAACGGTTAGGGCTGTCACGACAAAAATGTCCATTAAATATTTTTGGACTAGGAGGCGAAAATATTAAAAATTATGGTATGACGTCATGTACTATTAAGCCTCGTTTCAGTACTAACCCAAGTTTTAGTATTGATGCAGTAGTGTTGCCAAAAATTACTTCAGATCTACCTACAATTGAGATTCCGGAAAAAATTGACAATCAGTACAAAAATCTGACACTTGCTGATTCATATTTTTATCAAAAGGGTCCCATTGACATTTTATTAGCTGCAGATGTTTTTCCCGAGATTTATGATGGTAAAAAAATCGTTATCAATACCTCAATACCAGCTGCTCTCAGTAGCATTTTTGGCTATGTTGTGATAGGAAAATTCGAAGTACCGTGTACTAATGTCACATCCAATATAGCCACAAGTATGGTGTCGTACACCACGGATAATGATTTGATAAATAATTATTTGAAAAACTTTTGGGAGATTGAGAACTCACCATGTGGGACTCCTTTAGATCCTTTAGATAAGTTAGCTGAAGATATTTACACGTCACGAATTTATCGTGATGAAAACGGTCGGTACATTTCACCGCTATTGCTCAACCCTAATCGCGAGCCGTTAGGTGACTCATACAGTTTAGCACTGAAACGCTTAGTGCAAGTGGAGCGCCGCCTCGCGCGCTCACCTGATTTGCAAACTGCCTATGCCGACTTCATGCGCGAATATGAGGACCTAGGCCATATGGAGCCCTACACCGGAAGTACACCGTCACAGTACTTCATACCACATCATTGTGTGATACGTACTTCGAGCACAACTACGCCACTACGTGTAGTTTTTGACGGTTCCGCAAAAACTTCCAATGGAGTTTCTCTTAACGACTCACTCCTAACTGGCAGGAAATTACATCACGATATACTGAAAATACTTTTTCAGTTTCGTATGTACCCTGTGTGTTTTACAGCTGACATAGCAAAAGCTTACAGACAAGTGTTTATTGACCCATCAGAAAGATCATTTATGCACATTCTGTGGCGAGAATCTCCATTGGAACCGGTCAAAATCTATGAATTAAAAACAAATACCTACGGATTACGAAGCGCTCCTTATATAGCAGTTCGTACACTGCAGCAGCTCGCACAAGACGAGCGCGCGCCGGGCGCGCGATCACAAGCTTGTGATATCGTAATGAATGGTTTTTTTGTTGACGATCTGTTATGGTCAACTCAAACTTTTAATGAAGCCTGTATATTACAGGATGAGTTAATAAACTTGTTAAAATCAGGTGATTTTGACTTGCGCAAGTGGGCAAGTAACTCACCGGAATTATTAGAAAGAGTAGATGCGGGCCAAACTGTGTCCATTGACTTTAAGGATGACTCGTTATCTCCTTTAAAGGTTTTGGGTCTGAAATGGTTGCCAAAGGATGATTGTTTTTCATACAATTACAGTCTTAAGGATGACACACTCAAAAAACGTTCAGTTTTAAAGCTATTGGCAAGCATTTTTGACCCGGTCGGATTCATATCGCCATGCACTTTTCTAGCAAAGTGTATAATGCAAGATTTGTGGAAACTGAGTTTAGGCTGGGACGAGCCTTTGCCTAGTGATATACGTATCAAGTGGGAAAAATTCATCTTGAATTACCTCTTTTATCTAATCTGCGTATCGAACGTCATATTTTGATACCTCACTTCGAAAACGTCCAACTTATAGGATTTTGTGACGCATCAATAAGAGGCTACGCTGCATGTGTATACCTACGTAGCGTTAGTAAAAATAATGAAGTAAAAACTCGACTTCTTATAAGTAAATCTAAAGTGGCCCCAATGTCCCCGCCCCACTCTGTGCCTAGACTCGAACTGATGGCAGCCGTGCTATTATCAAAACTGGTTTTATTTGCAAAAGAAAATGAAAAAGATTTTGAGTATCCTGTGTTTGCATTCAGTGATTCTAGTGTTGTACTAGCTTGGTTACAAACACCACCGTACAAATTGAAAACCTTTGTCTCATGTCGAGTAGCTAAAACCATACAAATTATACCTCCGAACTGTTGGTATCATGTTCACAGCGAAAATAATGCAGCTGACTTATGTTCTAGAGGTGCTTTACCTAAGCAACTGATTGATGAGTCATCACAGTGGCTGCACGGGCCGACTTGGTTACAAAATGATATGCGTTTGTGGCCAGTTAAAACATTTTACGTTAAAAATGAGTCTGACGTTTTAGAATTAAAATCAAATAATGAGACATTTTCTTTGCCGTCTCAAATAACAAAAGATGAGTCTAACGATGACCTTGAAAAAACTTATGAAAGATTTTCGGATTTCCGAAAATTACAGCGCGTGATGGCATGGTGTCAGCGTTTCGCAAATAATACGCGTAAAACAAAGGGTCAACGTGTGAATGGACCTCTTAGTACAAGTGAATTACAGACGGCACACGAATTGATTGTGTCAACCATCCAACAAAAGTATTTTTCATCGGAAATTGCTGACTTAAAGGCCAAGAAAAACTTTATACCTTCTCTGAGAAAACTTTCTCCCTTCCTGGATGAAAAACATTTTCTCAGGGTGGGGGGCAGAATTTCCCAATCTGAGTTGCCATATGGAACTAAACACCCACTTTTATTGCCAAAAAGGAGTCATGTGACTGCTTTATTAATTGATCACTTCCATAAAACCTACTTGCATGTTGGATCTCGCACGCTGCAAGGAATTATATGCAAAAAATACTGGATTGTTTGTGCTCGTAGCATCATACGATCAGTATTGTCAAAATGCATGATATGTTTTAAGTGCAAACCAAGTACTATGCAGCCGTGTATGGGTGAATTGCCTGCGCCTCGAGTACAAAAGGCTGGTAAGGTTTTCGATCATGTCGGATGTGACATTGGCGGACCGTTCTACGTAAAGGAACACAACCGAAGAAATGCTAAAATACAAAAGGCATATTTATGCTTATTTATATGCTTTTCTACTAAGGCTGTGCACCTGGAGGTACTAAGTGACCTATCGGCTGATTGTTTTCTAGCATCATTAGACCGTCTTGTTGCGCGCCGTGGTCTATGTTCCTGCTTATACTCAGACTGCGGAACCAATTTTATTGCAGCAGGAAAACATCTAAAGGAAGTATCTATTTTTTTCCTATCTCAGTCAAATAAATACAGTATAGCTAATGGCTGTGCTGCACGTTCAATTGATTGGAAACACAACGCTCCTAGTGCTCCCAATATGGGTGGCCTATGGGAAGCAGGTATAAAATCTGCCAAACATCATTTGTACCGGGCTATAGGTGAAAAAGCTCTTAACTTCGAAGAGCTTTCAACATTTTTTTGTAAGGCGGAATCGGTTATGAATTCACGCCCATTATGTGCTCTGTCAGATAACCCAAATGAGTTTGAAGTACTCACAGCAGGGCATTTTCTCATTGGTCAGAGTCTCTTAGCTGTTCCGGAGTATAACCTTGAAGACATTCCTCTAAACAGATTGTCTCGATGGCAATTTGTGCAGAAGGCATCTCAATCCTTTTGGAAGAGGTGGTCTAATGACTACTTACTTACTCTCCAGCAGAGAGCAAAGTGGCAGTCATCCCCTCCAAATTTAAAGATACTGATCAAGTCAGAACTTACTCGGCCATTGCAGTGGCCCATGGGCCGCATTGAGCAAGTTCACCCAGGGCCCGATAAGATTGTAAGAGTTGTTACTTTGAGAACACAAAAGGGCATTCTTAAGAGACCGGTTAATAAACTTTGTCCATTGCCATATGTCAATTAAGTTTAATAAGTAACATAATATATATATAAAAAACTGAACACATGTTCGTTAGTTTTAATCTTACTGATTTAATTATTTTTAGTGAATTAAGTCTCAAAGTTCGTTCGTAAAAACGTGTTTATATACTGCTCTCTTAGGTTTATTTTTTCTTTTTTTTAGTTAAATGTTTTATAATTTTAAGAGTTTTATTTTATTATTTCATTTTCCTATTTTTTTGTAGTTTTCTTTCTTCCTGAGATCATTACCATGCTCTCGGTGGGGGGTATGTGCGATCCAAGCCTTAAAGATGGGTAGAATATAAGAAAATCACTCATTATTTTATGTATCTACCGTCGGTTTTGTTTTGTGATCCTAGCCAGCGCCTATACATCGGCGTGGCAGTCGTGCATCGGACACAGCTCTAAATATACCTATCGTATATGGTGTTTTTTAATTTTCCAAAAAAGGCTAGCCTAGATTTCGCCGTGCGTTTTCTGTTGTGGTGCCTGGACGTTCCGGAGACCATCTCAAGGCTGGCTGTGGATGCTGGAATGGTGAGTGATTTGTTTTTACCTATCTGTTGGCAAGGATCTCACTTACTTCCTAACTTGATTTTTTAGCTCCTTTGATAGCTAACACTAAGTATAAACTATTACAACTTACTTACTAATAGAGCATTTAGAACTCTCTCAGTGACATGTAACTTAAACAACTATTATGTTTTATTTTATTTAGTGGCTTTGTCAAAACATCAGCTGGCATATCCTCTGTACATAGGTATTTAATATTAATTAAATTATTATTCAATGCCTCACGTATGAAATGATGCCTAACATCTATATGTTTTGTTCTACTATGAAACATCTGATTAGAGCACAACTTAATAGCCGACTGATTGTCATTATACAACATAACAGTGTTACACGGTTTTACATTATGTAAGCATTCATCAATGAAATTTTTAAGGAATAGAGCCTTCTTTGTGGCATCTGAAATAGCCATATATTCGGCTTCAGTAGTCGAAAGAGCAACCGTTCTCTGTTTCCTGCTTTCTCATGACACCACAGAATTCCCTACTTTGAATAAATAGCCTGTATATGATTTCCTATCAATTTCATTAGAAGCAAAATCCGCGTCTACGTAGCCAAAAATATTCATGTTGTTTTTCTCAAAAACAAGACAATACCTTTGTGTACCTTTTAGATACCGGAGGACACGTTTTGCTGCTTTCCAGTGAGTCTCGCCGTGGCAGTCATTGAACTGGCTCAGCACACTCGTCGCATGTGCTATGTCTGGCCTGGCGCACACTGCAATATACATCAAACATCCTACTAAGTTTCTGTACTGAAAATTAGTGGAATTTTCTTCAGTTTTCACCAATTTCAAACCAGGTTCCAGGGGAGTTGATACAGGTTTACATTCTGTCATATTAAACCTGTTTAGAATCTTCTGTATGTACGTCTCGAGATCCAGATAGATTTTTCCATCTTTTCGCCGTAGTCTCATCCCCAGAACATGATTGGCGGGTCCTAAATCTTTCATATCAAAAGCTTCCATCAATTTATTTTTCACAATTTTCTTTTCTTGGTCACTGCATAATTGGAAGAGAATTATGTCATCTACGTAGAGTGCCAATATCATGATGCTTTTGAATGTTTTCTTTAGATAAACACATGGTTCACAAGATAATTTTTAAAAATCCATATTTACCAGAGCTGCGTTGATCTTTTCATACCACGATTTTGACGCTTGTTTCAGTCCATAGATAGCTTTATTCAGTCTGAATACCTTGTTTTCAGTACCTTTAATCTTCATATATTCTGGGTGTTCCATGTAAACCTCCTCTTTCAAGTCTCCATTCAGGAACGTGGTCTTCACGTCGAGATGGTCTATGTCCAAGTTGTATTCAGCAGCTAATGCCAATAATATTCTAATTGTGGAATACCTTACAACTTGAGAGAATGTCTCTTTGTAGTCAACGCCTAATTGTTGCGTGAAGCCACAAGACGCGCTTATATCTTGTCAGTTTGCCCGATGAATCCAACTTCTTCTTGAAAACCCACTTGCATTTGACTGGTTTCTTTCCATCAGGTATGTCCACCAAGGACCAAGCCTCATTTTTCTCAAAGGAATCATACTCTTCTTTCATTGCAGAGAGCCACTGATCCCTCTCAGATCCAGTCAATGCATCCTTCACGGTGAGTGATTCAGCATTTTCATCTGTAGTGTACAGAAAAGAAGCAATGTGTGACTCACTTTTATCAGAGCTGTCAAGATCTTCAGGCGTAGAGTGCACCTGCCTGGTGCGTGCCCGCGTGTTGATCCAACGCTCAGGCGTCAGAGCATCTTCGAAGCCTTCAGAAGTTGAGGAGTTTACATCATCAGGTTCTGGTAACCACGTGACATCCGATGAGTTACTTTTCGAAATTGAGCTCGTAGTTTGGTTCAAGCTTTGTTCTGAAAATTCATTTACAACAGTTGAACTACTATTTTCTACAGTAGGTGATGAAGTCCCCATATTTTCTGCTGTTTGTTCAGTATTTTGCCGATTTTTATCATTTTCAGGTGATTCATTCATAATCACGCAGTCAGTTGTGAGTAAATCTGAACCCACGTACTCCTGGCCGGTTTTATAGTTATACGAAAAATAATTTTCAATAAATTTCACATCACGAGCTTTTACAATGACACCTGGTCTGCTAGGGTCTACTAGTCTATAACCCTTTGTGTCCTCACAGTACTCTACAAAAATTAATTTCCTACTTTTTGCATCTAATTTTGTCCTGTGAACCTTAGGAACATGAACATAGGCTACGCAACCAAATACTCTAAAGTAACTCACGTTTACTCTACTCCCTGTCCATTTTTCCTGTGGTGTCATGTTCATAACAGCTTTAGTGGGCGAACGATTTTTGATGTATGCCGCAGTATTGATTGCTTCTGCCCAGTACTGCTTGCTGAGACCAGAGTCCCTCAGCATACATCTCGCAGCTTCCACCAAAGTTCGGTTCGCTCTTTCGGCCACTCCATTGTGCTCGGGAGTGTGTGGTACCGTAGTTTGGTGACGAATACCACATTTCCTTAGCTCCTCCTGAAATTAATTATTTACATATTCATTCCCGTTATCAGATCTCAACACTTTAATTTTTAAATTTGTTTCATTTTCTACCATTGACTTAATAATTAAAAATTTATCATAAGCTTCACTTTTAGTTTTCAGAAAATAAACAAATATTTTTCTACTAAAATCATCTATGAAGTTCATGAAATATTTTGATCCACCAAACGATGTTTCTGGCATAGGGCCACACAGATCAGAGTGTATTAAACCTAATTTTTCGGTTGCCCTACTACCTGACTTCTTAGGGAAAGGAAGTCTACACTGCTTGCCTTCAATACAAGCTACACAAGGCTGAAAATCTGAGTCCTGATAGTCAATTCCAAGAGCCATACCTTGTTTTAGAAGTTTCATACTTCTCACGTTCAGATGCCCAAGGCGCTGATGCCATAATTGCTGTGGCACTTAGCAGCACTGTGATATGCAGTCGCTGAAGCCTCTGTAACCGTCATGATTGCCGAATTCTCCACATCCAGCCTATACACTCCGTAGCTACAACTGCTCCACCATCCATGATGTGGCATCCATCTTTGTCAAATGAAACCTTCAGTCCATTCTGAACCATCTTGCTGACAGACAGCAAGTTCGCTGCCAATCCAGGAACATAAGTGACTTTTCCAATTGTCTTGAGATCTCCTTGTCTTAATTGTACTTTTATGTCTCCTTTTCCAACAGTTTTCAAGACATTTTGATTTGCCACTTTCACATCTTGTGATGTACAACTTGTGTAGTTACACATGCCGTCTTTGGAATTCGACATGTGAGTGCTAGCCCCAGAGTCCACATACCATGCATTTTGTTTGATATTGGTAGCAAGCGCAGTCAATAATGCATTTTAAGTTTTCTTCATATCAACCTTTTTGTCAATATTTTTACTAGGACAGTCTTTCATGATATGCCCTGCTTTCTTGCACCGATAACATTTCACTTTGTGTGATTTGTTTCCGCCAGCACGCTTCACAAACAATGCAGTGTCCTCACTAGACACATCACGACGTATTCTTTCCTGCAGTAGTTTACTTTTCACCAAGTCGCTGCCCAATTTCACTGTAGTATTTTCTAGGGCCATTATCAGTGGGTCATAATCAGCAGGAAGCCCGCTCAACATTATCACAGCAAGAAAATCATCTTCTAGTTGAGCATTTATGTCCATCAGCTGTTGAGCTATTTCCGATATCTTTGCCAAATAGGCTTCCATTGTAGGAAATTGTTCAATTTTAAACCAAACAAAATACGTAGCAAGCCAAGCCGCCTGCAAAGCCCCTTGTCTTCGTATGCGGCTTTGAGGTTAACCCATGCATCAAAAGCTGTCTTCGCATTACGCACATATGGAAAAGAATTGGATTTCACGCTCAAGCAGATCTTGGCCAAGGCTTTTTGTTGTTTCCTTTGATCAGAAACCTTAGGCTCATTGGCATCAATGGCCTCCACACACTCCCACAGGTCCTCGTGAATAAGCAACATTTTCATTAGGAATTTCCAGTTATTGTAATTTGAAATACCTTCTAATTTTTCGATCAGCGGTAACGTTGAGTTTGAAGAGGTGGATTGCAGCACGGACACACCTATGTTGCCCCCGGTAGCCTGATTTTGCGGCGCGAGAGCACCGGTTTCCACGTTGCGTCCGTCGCTGGTCATTTTTGTAAAATACGTTCGATTTTACCGAAATATAACCTCTACTTGTTTTTGTCACTCGCGCTGGGCCCATAACCGATGTTAGGGACTGTAAAATTAAATAATACAGCCGATGTAATTAGATTTATATAATGAAAAGAAACTTGGTGACACCATACAGCGCATCGAGAGAAGTGACCACAGACAGTGATTAAACCAATAGTTTTTTTTTTAAAGCTACGTTTAGAAACTTGTTACAACATCCCATCTGTCTGTAAATTCTGGTACGTCACCAGTAGTTCCATGTTTCCCAGATCCAGCTAAGGACAAAGAAGAATCTACAAAAAAATCACCGCAACGTTCTGAGACGCCACCAGACCCGCAACCAGGTACCACGGCACTAATTAATTCCTGCGAGGTACCTGATGGTAACATTCCTGCTTCTGTCATCGAAGGTACAACTTCACTCCCTGGAAACACTCATGCGCCATCTATCGTGATCAAAGAGACCTATAAAAATCACCAAGGACAATGCAAGCAACCTGCTCCAACGAACACCTCCACCCACTGCATAGAGGGCGCTGGAAACAACGATAGTACTCAATCCCAAGTACAGCGTGAACTGTGCATTGAACAAAATAAGTGGTCCTCCGCTCACACCACAGATGCCACTAGTAACCTCAAAACAAAAACGATTCACGTAATAGGAGATGAACAAATACTTGGATTATCGGCTGCCATTAACTTATCAAGATCTGGAAAATGGAATGACGTGTATAATACATCCGGTTTCATAATAAGCAATGCACCAAGCTCAGAAATCTTAAAATACTGTAAATGTCTTGCTGATACGCTTTGTGACAACGACATTGTTGTTTTAAGTATAGGGTGTCATGATAAAAATCCAGAAATATTACATTTTAATCTTAGTGTCTTGCTTGATTTGTTAAAGAAAGCCACTGTTTACATTCTGCCAATTAGAAAAAACCACTACATATAGATTACTGTAAATACATTGACATGAACTATGATTACTTTGATAGATACGACTACGTACAAAAAATATGTTTCAAAATTAATATTGCTATAGATTCAACTGACTACAAACGAAGGTTCTTAAATTTTAAGAACTTTTGTTCTCTGGCATTGAAAAATCGGTTGTTTCAGATCAAGTCTCATGAGGATCGAAAGGCGATTAAAAGAGGTACTATTCCTTTCTATTTTCCTAAAATCGAAAAACAGAACGTAATTCTACTACAGAATTCTTCGCCTATCGCCGACAATAGTGGATCAAATTCTGGTTCAAATTCTGACAAACAGCTTTTTCGTCCCTAAAGTAGAAAATACCTCCACTTTTACTGTTTTCCACCAAAATATACAAGGTCTAGTGTCGAAAAAGGAACTTATCGAAGTCACTTTGTCTAATATTAACACAGACATAAGTCCTGAGATACTTTGTTTTAGTGAAACTTTTACTAAACTTGGGGACGAAAAAAATATTCACATTCGTAACTATGAACTTGCCTCTTCTTATTCACGTAATAAGAAAAGAGGGGGTACTTGTATATTAGTTAGAAAGGGTTTAGCGTGGAAAAAAGTGGATATTTTCAATGACTTAGCCAGAAGCTTTCATTTCGAGTGTTGTGCAACTCTGATCCCGTCGAGTAATGTTCTTATTGTGTGTCTATATAGAACACCATCAACCACTAAAAGACATTTGGATTGCTTTTTTGAGCAATTAGACATACTACTGTACAAGTCTGTCAAAAAATATTCTAAAAAGAAAATAGTGTTAGTAGGTGACTTGAACATAAATATTTTGGAAAGAAATGGTTCCACTACTCGCTTAACAGATACTGTTAACTCATATAATTTTAATCTACACATTAGGGAACCGACCAGGGGAAAGTCTTGTATCGATCAAATGATAAGTAATATAAATGAGGCGAAGGGTAGGACGCTTTCACTTTGGCTCTCTGACCACGATACGGCCCAAGTACTCCAGTTCACGGTCGACTCTAAAAAAATACTATCCTAGACTTATTACATTTTTAAAAGGTGCTATTCCTATGAGAACATCTCAAAATTCTTAGAATGCTTAGAAAAACTTTCTTTTTCAGATGTGTATTCAGAAATCAACCTAAATAAAGCATTTAATGAATTTCACGAAATGTTTTGCTTGTTTTACGATCTTTGCTTTCCAATTCAGAAAGTAAAAACATCGAGCAAACCTTTCCTGGGTTGGATTTCAAAAGGCATAAAAAAGAGCTGTAATACAAAAAAGGCTCTTCGGTATAAGTATTACTCAAATAAAACGAATCAGAATAGAAATGCGTATCTAAATTATGCACATCTGTACAAGAAATGTATCCATAAAGCTAAAAAAATCAATAATACAAAATATATTGCTAGGAGTAAAAATATTGTAAAAGCTACATGGGATATAATAAAATGTGAAACAGCACAAAATGACATGAATAAATATATTGACATAATTCAAAATAATAATACAATAATTAATGATCCTTATGACATAGCAAATGCTTTTAATGATTATTTTATAGACATGACAAACACAATAGACAATCCTGAATTCAATAATGTTTTGACTAACTCTAAGCGAAAATTACAAAACTCAATTTACCTATCACCTGTAAATGAAATAATTATTGAGAAAGCAATAATGTTACTAAATAGTACAAATTCAGTGGGTTATGACAACATTTGCACTAAAGTCTTGAAGGCATGTAGAACTAAAATTAGTAAGGTACTTGCATATCTAATCAACCTTTCAATAGAATCTGGGACCTTTCCTGAAAAATTAAAATTATCGATCGTAAAACCGCTCTTTAAAAGAGGCGACAAAGATTCGATGAAAAATTATCGTCCGATAGCTCTCATACCCATTTTTTCAAAAATTTTTGAGAGAATTCTTCATGACCAACTGGTATGCTTTTTCAATAAACATGACGTAATCAAGGAAAACCAGTATGGCTTTCAAAAGGGGAAATCTACCTCTCTTGCGGCGTTCAACTTAGTTAAGGAAATCATGCAGGGATTAAATAATAAGATGTACACCACAAGCCTGTACTTTGATATGTCTAGGGCTTTTGACAACGTGTCACATGATTTACTTTTGTCCAAACTGGAACACAATGGCATAAGAGGCCCTGCCTTAAATTGGCTCAGATCATATTTGAGTAACAGAACACAATGTGTAGAGGTCTTGAAATTGAATGAAAAACATGAAACTGTCTCATGTTATTCAAGGTCTAGAAATAACAGTGTTGGCGTCCCTCAAGGAAGCATACTGGGTCCTTTGCTGTTCTTAATTTATATTAATGACCTACCCGAGGTGACAAATCAAAGAAGTATTCTCTTCGCAGATGATATTTCGGTAGTAGTAACGTCAAGCAAAAACATGACAATAAATCAGCATGTGGACGACATAAATGATACTTTAAAAAACATAATTTTATGGTTACTTAAAAATAAATTGACACTTAATATAAATAAATCTAAATTCATTAATTTTAATAGCTACAATGACATGATTAATATATATTACGACATTGGAACCCTCGAGAGTGTTGATAAAATTAAATTTCTAGGAATAATGATGGATCAAAAGTTAAACCGGAAAGACCACATTGACATAGTTTGCACCAAACTAAACAGATTCATTTTTCCTTTGTATAAAATAACTCAAGTTGCTTCAAGAACAACAGCTATGACTGCATACTTCGCGTACATCGAATCGGTACTTAGGTATGGACTTATAATTTGGGGAAATAGCACAGATGTAGGAAAAGTTTTTGTGGCTCAAAAAAAGTGCATACGTGCGATTTGTGGTGTCGCTCCCGACGTGTCGTGCAGACCATTTTTTAAAAATCTGCAAATTCTGCCCCTTCCGTGTTTGTACATTCTTGAGGCAGCCACATTCGTGAAGATGTATCAAACTAAATTCTACATTGAGGCTAAAGACGCAACAGCTAACACTAGCAGTAGAAGATACCCAGATAGGCTAGTTTACGATGAGGTACCAAAAAGCACTAGGTACCAGAAAAACTGTTTCTGGATGTGCAGAATAATTTATAATAAGATACCACAATTTGTAAAAGAACTTCCAATAAACAGGTTTAAGGTGGAACTAAAAAGATGGCTGCTACTGCATACATTTTACTCGGTCAAGGAATTTCTGGATTTTAAATTTATAAATAATGACTAAATTGAATGTTATTTATTTATTAATTGTAATGTAACTAGTTTTTTTTTCCTCTTTGTTTGCATGCTATCATTTTTATGGCTGAGTTTGGCGTTTCAACAAAGATTTTGTACCACCTAATATTATGTACCCAACTCAAGGGCAAATAAACGATTTCTATTCTATTCTATTCTATTCATATTATAAATTTTATCGAAATCAGTTCAGTAGTTTTTGAAATATAGACTTAGTTACGAATTACGATTGAATTCGTTTGTTTTTAACGTGTTTAACGTTGTCAATTATACTATGTATGACTATTAGTTTTATTTATTGGATGGCAGAGCCGCCGGTGGTGCCCGGCACTCGCGCGCACGCGACACGATTTTGATGAAACTTGCACTTTACTCTAAATTAGCTGTTACTGCACCGATTTGGATGCGATTTCCACAAATTTACGTTATTTATCAGTGTAGTGTCGAATAGAGCCCATTGTAAATTAATTTATTTTTCCACAGATAGTCACATAAGAGAATTTCAGGACGAAAACGTGGAAGTCGTGGACGTATGACGTAGAACCAATTGCCAAGAAAATGAGACAGGATTCGTCAGCTTAGGTCAGCTTCGACGTCAAGTCAGTCAATAATGTCACAGTTTGTAGTAAAAACGCCACAAAAAGAAAAGCACAAAATAGATTTGCAAGTAGCTAGATACTTCTATGCAACAAACACTCCATTTCGACACAGTGAACATCCAGAGTTTATTAAACTAATGCAATTATCTCGGCCAGGCTATTCGCCACCTAACAGAAAAAATATGGGTATATATTGACGATTTGGATACTTTTCTGTAATGTCAGTATTTCTATGAAATAAATGAAATGAAATGAAATGAAATGGGTGGAAAGTTGTTAGATGAAGTGCATGCTACGGTACAATCAGACATGGAAAAATACCTGAAAGGTAAAGTAGTATGTATGGCATTAGACGGTTCGAGCAACATACGGAATGAGCCCATCGTGTGTGTTAGTGTAACTACTACCAAGGATGGTGGTAAAGTTTATCTTATAGATACAATAGACACCGCTGACAAAAGCCACACTGGTGAATATCTACTAACACTGGCAGTAGACAGCATTAAAAAGTGTCAGAGTTTTGGTTGCCAAGTGCGTAGTTTTGTAACAAACAACGCCGCTAATATGGCAAAAATGAGAAGAGAATTGATGCAATTGGAAGATGATGAGATTGGTGATGTCATCACATACGGTTGTTCCGCTCATTTATTAAATTTATTTGCCAAAGACATAGAAGAACTAGAAATAAAGAGTAAGGTGAAAAAAATCATAAAGTACTTCAAATACCATCATTTTCCAGGAGCAAAATACAAGGAACCTGGCGGAAAGGCACTTAAACTGCCTCAAGAAGTACGCTGGAATACATTAGCTGACTGTCTTGAGTCATATGTCAAAAATTGGCATTGCCTAGCCAGAGTATGCAGTGAACACAGGTCTTTATTAGATTTAGCAATCGTGAGGCTTGTTCAAGATGTTGAGCTAAAAGAAAATGTTGAGGAATATCTTAAAAAACTCAAAAAAATCATCGGACTGGTCGCCGACAGATGAAGACAAGCTCAAAGCAAGATTTAACGCTGCTATGACTCCTGCACATTTTGCTGCTTATATATTAGACCCCAAATATAAAGGTGAAGGACTATCAGAAGTCGAAGACACAGTAGGTATGGAATTTAAAGACGCGATCAAACCGCAGGCCATGAAAGATGTCCTCACGTACCGAGCGATGACTTTTCCATTTAAGGACTATATGTTCAAGGACGACCTATTAAAAAAAACACATGCGTCGGTGTGGTGGAAATCTTTAGGGAGTAAGTTACATTCCGGAACCATAGATTTAACAAATCAACTGTTTACGGCCACTGCATCTTCCGCCGGAATCGAACGACTATTTTCGACTTTTGGATTAGTGCACTCAAAAACACGCAACCGACTTCTTGGTACAGAGAAGGCAGCAAAATTTGTCATGATCATGAGAGCGCTCAATCCAAAAGAAAAAATAACTGTGGACGAGTTGGACGACTTAGATGTAGCTGGAGAATAATTAGAGTAGGATAGATATGGATGGAAGGTGAAATGAAACATGTTGATTTTTGATTTTCCTAATGTAAAGTCATTACATTAATTAAAGATTAGTAGTTAAAAATGATTTCAATAAATACTTCTGATTTATTAGATTTATTGGTGTTTCACTTGACTATGGGTACGTTCCACTTAACGCCCGCAACGCCATCGACCGCGACCGCTGAAACTGCCGTTCCACTAACGGAAAAAGGCCGCGGGTGTTGTAGGCGAATAAACATACACACATATACACACTCACAAATTTTCGCCTTTATGTTAGTGTGATATGTACGTTTATCCGACGCTCTTACGGTGAAGGAAAACATCTTGAGGAAACCTGCACACGCCTATGAAGAAACTCTCAGGGTGTGTGTGAAACCGACCAACCCGCACTGGGCCCGCGTGGTCGACTAAGGCCCGATCACCCTAATTCAGGGTAGGGTTTAGCCCCTCGGTGGGGACGTAAATGAGCTGGTAATTTAAAAGTTATTTAGGTTAAATTACTTACTTATTATTGAATTAAGATTATTACTTACCATACGATTTTTTAACCCCCGATGTAAACAGAGTAGTGTTATTAGCTTAACGTGTGTATCTGTGTGTCTGTATGTCTGCATCGCAGCTCCGAACATATGGACCGATTTTGATTTAGTTTTCTTTATTGTTGAAAGGTGAATTCATTAAGAGTGTCCGTAGCTATGATTAAGAAAAGAAAACTGTTTAGCCCTCTTCAAGATCATCAGCTCTTGTCTGTATTCATGAGCAATATTGCAACTAAAGTAATCGATAATTGTGTTTAATTGTAAAGTATCTAATTAATTAGGTGTCGAGTACTTTTTTGTTTAGCTAATTACAGTTAATAAAAACACAAAAATATTGTGACCCTAGCTAATTATTTAATAAAATGATTACGACAAATGTTTATCTTATTTCCCAGTCAAACCTTTGCAATCAGATAGAAATAGTAATTAATAAACAATCGAGTCACCGTAATCTGATCTCAAGCTTTAGAAAAAAGACTTTCCGCCAGAACTGGCGTCTCTGGTTCATCAGAAACTGCACGACAAATTTTATTAAGCCCCAGAAATACCGTTTTCATATCTTCCCGTTGCTAGCTGGTAGAAAAGTATTCAGTAATGTAAAAAGTATTGATTCCTACTCAGTATCGTACTAAAAAGTATCAAGTAACAAAATACTTGGTATTGTAATAAAAGTATCGAGTAAACTCAGGTATCGATACTTTTTTCGGATCCCTACCACGTCACGCAGTAACCCCTATGCAAGTAATAATGGAGGTCACGGTCAGTGCCCCCGCAACCATCCATATGCGCGTGATTTTGTTTGTTTGTGATTTAGTGAGTAGAAATTCGATACAGTAATGTGGTGTGGTGCTACCTTCTACGTTGAAGATGGAAACAGTGCAGCAGCTAGGCGACTTTTTTTAAACATGCCAGTCATACCTACCGCAGGTACTTTAGTAGCTTGATAGTTTTTCTGTGATTTCTGTGATACTGATATTTCTTTTTAATTTTCTTATTTTTAACTTCTGATATCAACTAAATTACTTATGTAGTCCGACTGCTTGTCTGAAGTCTAAAAAAATATGGTAGAAAAGTTGAAATAAAGCGAAAGAAGAGAGTGGCTCACAGGTGTGGTATTTCCAGGCAGGGGTGACACACTCACACCGTTAGTAGGAAATTTTTGTTTATTTTTGATTAAGATGAAAAAGTTTTTTTTTTATATAGTTTCTTTGGGAAAATTGTTCTTTGTCATGAGCACATGCATACCCTTTGGTATCAAGAACTAATTTGAGGTCACCCTATATATTCACTGAAAATTTAGTAGCGGTACAACTGAAACAAGAAGAAATAGTTTTAGATAAACCAATTTACATCGGATTTGCAGTTTTAGAGCTATCGAAAACTCATATGTATAACTTTCACTATAATATAATTAAACCGTTCTATCAAAATCGTGTTAAATTATGTTATACAGATACGGATAGTTTTGTTTATTTAATTAAAACAAACGATTTCTATAAGGATCTGAAAACTAAATTATTATGCTATTTCGATACAAGTAATTATAACCCAAATGAATTCGATTTGCCTCTGATAAATAAAAAAGTCCCAGGGTATTTTAAAGATGAAATGGGAGGAAAGATTATAACAGAATTTGTGGGTTTAAGGTCAAAACTATATTGCATCAAAACAAAAAACAAAGTAATTAAAAAAGCTAAAGGGATTAAATCGTATGTAGTACGTGACTTGAATATATCAGACTATGAAAGTGTGCTTCACAATAAAAATATAATACGCAAAAAAAAACATATTATTTCGATCAATCAAACATGAAATATTCCCAAGAAGTGTAAATAAAATCGCTCTCTCAAGCAACGATGATAAAAGATACGTTACCTCTGATAACATTTCAACAATTGCTTGGGGTAGTGAATTAATAATATGAAAAATCATAATTTAATAAAATGTTTTGTATAACCTTTCCCTTATCTAATAAATTATCTGTATTATTGAGGAATGGATAGTAAAAATGTAAGCTAAGTTACTATATTTTATTAAGTAGATAAATAACTGGTGTAAATAGATATAAGAATTTTCTAAAATAAAAAATACATAATTTAAGTAATAATAACAGTTTTATTTACTTATTCACAAGATATAAAATATCCATGCGAGCGGAACCGCGGGCAAGTACTAGTTAATATTATAATTGTAAAAAAAATATTTGTTTGTTTGTTACTCAATCATGTTTCAACTACTGAACCGATTTCGTTGAAATTGAGTATTAAGCTAGAGTATGGGGTGGAAAATGATATAATACTTTTTATCCAGGAATAATACAAGGTACATGAGGGATCTTTAAAAAAATCTATTTCACGCTCGCAAGCCGCTTGCGGCTCGCGCACCACATCCTCGATCACTCTTTTAGAAATGATATCCATGCAGGCGAAGCCGCGGGCAAAGGTTAGTGTAAATTATTGCTGACTATTCTTGAGATCGATCAACTTTGTCATAGTTGTTATTTTATTTAGAACACATTATCATAATGAAACGTTGCAAAAAAAAGAAATATTTGCAGAAAAATTGTTACAATGTAGTACCCAACGGAGGTTGTTCAACTATACAAGGTATTGCTGACACAAAATTTGTAAAAAAAGTGGTTAAGAGTGAGTCAGACTTTTTACGAACAAAAACTCAGTAGACTTTTACTTGTATAAATCTGTATTCATTTACAATACCCAAGCACAAATATTGGAACTTCCGTCGACTGATCTCATCGTAGACTGACTACCAACCGCTCAGTCCGTGAGCAGCAAACCTTGAGAGAGGTAGGGGTGGGGAAGATCCCACTCCTACACAGAGCTGAGCTGATCACCAGCGCATGACGGCCGACAATAGTGAGCAGTGTTGCCAATATAAAATTTGATTTTTCAACTTAAACAATAAATCACGACATTCGGCCATCCGCTTCAGTGCAACCCCCGGTGCACGCTCACAAAATAGTCAGTTGGTCTTCGTCAACAATCCTAACATTTATTGAAAGTCATATTTTACAATCTCACAAATTCTTAGATTTCTTACAACAATTATGATTTGAAATTAAAATCACCGAATCTCACAAATTCTCATATTAAACAGTTTTGATTGGGGTAAATATATCTAGTAAACTTTAGCTGATATGAGAACCGACACTTTTACATTAATTAAATCACGACATTCGGTTAAGACTCAAAATTAGATTTATAAAAATGTATACCTCCACAATCTACATTGTCTGTGTCATTCCACGGGCCTTCAGGAACTTATTTTTTTTAACAAGTCTTCCAGTTCTTCACAATTTAAGGCTATCTCAGATTAATTTTCTATAGTGTCATTGAAATACAATCTAAGACTGCTTCTTGAGATATCATAATCTATTAATCAAAGTAAGTTTGTCATAGAAATATTCTGACCAATAATTAAAGCTGATGTAAAAAGAATTTCCGAATTTAAAACAGCAGTTAGACGATTGAAGAATTTAAAAAAATAGTATAAGCCACGATACGATACCAGTAAACTTTTTTTTTTTTAATCAAAATAAGTAAAAATATATAGAGCGGAACGTTTAGTTTATTTCCAAAACTTGTGTATTGATAAGATGTTTTCCCGGACGATTTAGAAATAGGCCATATTAATCCTAATTGGGTCTTTGACTGCATCAAAAATAAATTATGAGATATAATTAACTAAGTAGCTGTCTTTCTGTAAATTCAGAAAAGCTTGTTCATTCTTTTTACAACATTTTCAATTACTTATTTATAACAATCACATAAATAGTACGTCAATGGTAATGAAAAATTATGACGACATAGTTAAATACATTTCAAACATTTTTAGAAAAAGTCTTCTTTTTGACAGTTGATAAAAAGGAAGTCAGATGACTAATAAGAAGCAGCTGCCGGAATCCGGTATTGTTAAACTAATACAAACTATTATTTAAACTTTTTTTTTATCACTGGGTATTTTTTTTTTATAATCTTACGAATAAAAATGATGACGTCACCGGCATAAATACTATGAGAAAAACCGTCACAGTTAGTAAGTACTACGATTATAGAATAAATTCTGTTAATTTGTGGTATTAAATTACTTTTTACAGTATGGAATCGTCATGTCACCAAAGAGTTTTTTTATTTTATTTACACGCTTCATAAAAACGGAACAATGCCAATTGTATTTTGTGTGATCTTACTGCTTTTAATAAACGTATTTTTTTTTGCTATTTATAAAAAAAGGATCAAAAACAACTAAAGACCAATAGCAAAGTATTAGTACTAACGCCAATAGCGTTGTTGCCAAATTTCTCTAAAATACTTGAGAAACTCTTATATAACTAATGTGATTTCTCAACTTGTAAAACATATTAAATTCTAATAATTAAACTAGTTACAAAATTGTCAAGGCCTTAACTGATATCTAATTATCATGAGTTTGGTTTCATAAAAACAAACAAAAGCTTAGTTTCAGCTATATTTTTTTTATAGTGATTTGTATTTTATATATTTATATAAGTATATATGTATTATTTAGTATTTTTTCTTTTTTTTTTATCTGCAGCCACCCGCATTTAGCCTTTTACCTACCAACTCCTACCGGTTACCTTAAGGTTGCCTGGAAGAAATCGCTAAAAGCGATAAGGCCGCCTTTGCACTGTACATTTTTAAATTAAGTTTTTGTAAAGTTTTTTTGGTATGCAATAAAGAATATTTATTATTATTTCGATATATAAAATTTCAGCTACTCTGCTAACTTCGCACGAGGCGAAGTGGCAGGAGCACCTCCAGCGGAAGCACAGTCGGCTGGAGTTCAGTGCGACGGGGAGAGAAAGCGTCGAACTATCCGGGCATTATCGAGGAGGACTGCTTTTTGCATTGCTGCAATTATTGGTCTGCCTCGGAGATCCAGCCGCCTTAGGTGACGTTCAAGGTCGGCTGGAATTAGCCCGTTCACGGACAGGACTATGGGGATGATTTCGGTGGATTCCACTCGCCACATATCAGTAACCTCGTGTGCCAGGTCCAGGTACTTGGTCCTTTTATCGGCATCAGCCTGCACGAGGTTTTCGTCATATGGGATAGTGACATCAACCAAAAACACTCTTGACTGCGCCCGATCCATCAACACGATATCAGGCTTATTCGAAGGAATAGTCCTGTCCGTGATGATGGGTCGGTCCCAGTAGAGCCTGGCGCGGTCGTTTTCGAGAACCGGCTCCGGCGTGTACTTGTAAAATGGCAACCGTCGAGATATGAGGCCATACTTAAGAGCGATCTCTTGGTGCAGGATCCTGGCTGCTTGGTTGTGCCTGTGCAAATACTCAGTGTTGGCAAGCATGGAACAACCAGAGGTTATATGACGCAGGGTCTCCCCTGGTTGACGGCACAACCGACAAACGTCCAAGGTGCCATCTTTAATTATGAACCTCCTATAGTTGTTCGTCTTGACCACCTGATCCTGTATAGCACAGACAAAACCCTCGGTCTCCGCAAAAAGATCTCCGAAGCGCAGCCAGTGCACGGAGGCCTTTTGATCTACGAAGGATCCACAAAGGGCCTTGAAGAACCTACCGTGCAGCTCTTTGTCTTTCCATATGGCCTCTCGATCAGTAGTGCTAAGTACAGCCGGTGCCTGCCAGTTCTCTTGGGCCATGGATAGAGGGGTTAGTCCTTTATCACACGCTATGACAACTCTATGCAAGTCACTACCGATTTTCGACAGGAAGTAACTTCGTAGGCTGCATATCTCGCGGTTATGCATTTGTTTGGCATTGAGGAGGCCACGACCGCCACTCTTCCGCGGGATATACAGCCTCATCAGTGACGACCTCGGATGATGCATCCTATGGAGTGTCATAGTAGTGCGGACTTTTCGATCCAGGGCGTCCAGTTCGGTCTGTGACCATCTGAGTATGCCGAAGGTGTACAAAAGAACAGGCATGACCCAGGCGTTGAATGCTTGTATCTTGTTAACGCCCGACAAATAGCTCTCAAGAACTTTTGTCAGCCGCTCCCAAAACACGTCACAAACCGCCTGTTTCACCCCTGCCTCGTGAACACCAATACTCTGCGACATACCCAGATACCGGTATGTATCAGTTTCAGAGAGGGTGCGGATGTTAATGGAATCGATATTGACTCCATCTGAGTGAACCACCCTACCCCTGTCCACATGAAGAATCGCGCACTTATCCACTCCTAGCTCCATGTTGATGGAACTACTGAAATCACATGTGATTTTCAGCAGTTCCTCCAACCGTGTTGCATTTGGAGCGAACAGTTTGAGATCGTCCATGTAGAAAAGGTGGGTCATGCGTGAATCACCTCTCCGAAACTGAAATCCCGTCCCTGACTTCTCGAGCAGAAAGCTGAGTGGATTCAGGGACAGGCAAAACCAAAGTGGACTCAGACAGTCGCCTTGGAATATTCCCCTCTTAATCCAAATCCGGTCCTCCGCATTCGACAACCGCTGACCATGGAGACTAAGGATCGTACTCCATTGCCCCATACACGATCCGAGGAAGTCTCGAACTGTTTCATCTATCTTGTACAGTTCGAGGACCCTCTTCAACCATGAGTGGGGGACCGAGTCGAAAGCCTTCTTATAATCAATCCAGGCAGCGGAGAAATTGCGTCGATTGCGGTTCACCAATTTACCCACGACCGCATCAATCAGGAGTAGCTCCTTCGTACCGCGACTACCGCCCCGACAGCCATTCTGAGTTACCGCCATGATAACATTCGCCTCAATAAACGCGTCAATTTTGGCCTTCAGAATGGATGTCAGTGTCTTGTAGGTGGTGGAAAGACAAGTGATAGGGCGGTATTGACTAGGGTCAGCGGTATTACTCGACTTAGGAGCTAAATGAGTGATCCCAGTAGTGAAGAAGTCCGGGACCTGACGCTGCTCGAGTGCTTGCTGGAACTGGCTAGCCAAAGTCTCGTGACTCGCATGAAACCCCTTGAGCCAATAGTGGTGCAGTCCATCACTCCCTGGAGTTTTCCAGTTCGGAGCCTTACGGACCGCTTGCAACACATCATTGGCACTAATGGTCACGGGGTTCATGGGTTCGATGCGAGCACACGCCTCCTCCAGCTCAGCCGTCCATTGCCCCTCGTTGTGTTGCACAGGCCGGGACCACAGGTTACGCCAAAAGGCAACAATACCCGCATGATTCGGTCTCTCGCCTGTGTTCAACACAGCAGGTCGGTCCAGTGACCTGTAGAACTTCTTCTGATCACTCATGAAGAGGCGATTCTGGCGAAATCGGTCTACCCGCTCCGAGTATCGCCGAATACGGTTTGCCCACGCAGCAATCCGTTGCTTCAGGTCGTCGATGCGCTCTGTCACTAACCGCATGGCATTACGTCCTGCGGGATCAAATTCCGATCCCGCAAATGCGAGCCTGACAAAGCGCATCACTCGAGGCCTACTATTGCCTGACCTAAAAGCAATCAGTTTGCCAATGAGGACTCTAGCCTCAGCAATACGACGCTCAATCCTTTTCTGCCATGCCGGCTTTTCCCGCGGACGGGATGTGCGAGTCGGTTCTGGCAATTTGGCACCAATAAAACGGCAGACTGCCATTGCAGCGCCAAAAAGGATTGAGTTCGTATCACTGAGGTCGCTGCTGTTCACCAGATATTCTGGCAGCATGCGGTTTATGGCCTCAATGACATCCCGATTTCGGACGCTAAGGGGCAACCGTGGAAGCCGCGGCCTCTCCTCGGGAGGCAAAATACGGAATTCCTGAATCGCCTCCTCTAGTGTACTCCTGATTCGCTCCAATTCCTGGGAAACCGTTTCCGTCTCACAATCCTCGCCAAGAGATGGTGGTGGCGGTTGGGCTGAAATTGGCTCAGCCACTTGCGGCACATGTGCCGATAATCGGCGCGAGCCATTTAATGAGGATCGTGAGGCGGGAACGACCTCGCGTCGTAGTCCTTCGAGTTCGGTCACGCTAAAGATGTTCGAGCGCAATATGTACCGAACTCGATCCGCAAGGTTCTGCTCCGAGACAGACAATGCAGGCTCTAATCGCAAGAACTCTTGGTGCAGCCTCGCTCGGTAGCCCGTCCGACGGGTTTCTCCCCCCGTCGCACTGTAGTACGCACGCATGAGGTTCGTATTTTGAGAAGTAGTCCATCTCATGCGACGTACTCCACCAGCGGCGGGCGCCGCTTGCTGGGCCTTATTATTATTATTATAGTGACCGCGGGTGATTTTAAGTGCAGCACCTGGTAACCGGCGTCTATCCCTTGGATAGCACGGCCAATTGTACCACACGATAAGAGAGAGAGAGAGAGAGAGAGAGAGCGATAAAATAGAACAGACCGGGATGGATATGGAAAACAAAAAAATAATGTATTAAACTCTTCTTAGATTTGTTCAAAGCTTTCGAGGGTGTATTATGTAAATCATTGTTCAATCAATTAATAACTATAGGCACACTTGGAATTTGATGTTTAAAAGTTAACAAAATGAAAGTTATCAATTTTACTAAATTACTGTGACTTATGTGGACCTCGCGAAAATTAAATCTTTTTTTGTTTGTTTAACATACAGTATAATATTTTGGGAAAATTCTATAAACATTCAATCTATATTAGTGCTACAAAAGCAAGGTCTTCGAATTAACTTTAATAATTAAGCTGAAACACTGAGGACTATATTACTTACTGAACAAAAATATTATTGTTGAAGTCACAAACTATACAGAGGTAGGAGTGTATTTACATACTAGAAATTTGAATATTTTTAAGAAATAAAAGTTAATATTTTAGGAAAACAAACTAAATTATGAGGAATTTACGTTCTAAATATGAATAATATTTATGTTCTGTGAAAGTGACTTCTTACATCTATATTTATATAAATAAAAATTAAGTGCAGTCCCTCGGTAAACGCATCACCCGAAAACAGCTGAACTGATTTGGAAAACTTCTTTCGAACATTTGCAACAGTTCAATCAAGGCTCATATCCAGCATAATATACTTTGAAACCAATTTTTCATTTGAGGAGAAGGGGACAAAATTCACAATACTTCGTCGTAGGCAGAAACTCCACTGCCAATTTCTTTACTGCCGTCCGAAAATCAATGAGGTGTTGACGTGGCTGATGTACTGTGACCGGCCTCTTCAACCATCCAAAAAGTCATCGGAGAATCTGAGAGCTTTGACGGTATCTAGATATTTTGTCGTAACGTTGGTGACGGCGATGGAGGCCTCCGCCGCCTCCGCTGTTGAGTTCGCCCTCGTCCTTGCTTATCAAGATCCTCCATTACCTCGGAGAGATTTAAAAAAAGGCATTAGACGCTAGTTATATTATTATACAAGTAAGAAATGTGGCAATTGCAGGTATGTTGCCATTTCTGCCGAGGCATAATATAGGTATGGTGCTTCTCTCAAAAAAACAAACAAATAAATTAGAATAATAATAAAAACTGAAAAACCGCAATTACCTCAGAAAACAGTTAAAGATATCGGAAATCTGACTGCTTTTTTAAGGAAAACAAAGACCAGCCTATATTGGACGTTGTCTGTAACTACTAAGCAGTAATAGTGAACGGTTGACAACGTAATGTCAAGTTTTGTCCTATTTTCAAAATAGTAAGTATTTCATTATTCAGATTCCGATTCAACTAACCAGGATATAATGGGTTTCGCTTTGCGTATTTTCTTATCTTTCTCAATAATGACGGTATTTTCACATATGCTCTAAAATAATCATTTATAACCAGGGGTTACTATTAACTTACTTACTTAGAAACTTAGTTAGTTAGAAACTTGGTTACTGTTAATCTGTTCGTTTTGGACACGCTTGGCCTTGAGTTTTGAAATACCAAGCCTTTAAAACAAATCCATAGGCGTACCGAGTTAGAAGTTACATATCTAGCCAGTTGATGCATATCCTACAGAGGCTCACTTGGCCCGAAATTCTTAGACACACTTGGCCCACAGTGACATACCTAGCCACTGGTTGCTATATAGGCACACTTGGCCCAAGGTGGCATACTTAGCCACATATCTACTTAGGCACGCTTGGCCTAAAGTGACACATCTAGCCACTTGATAGATATCTACATATCTTATATAGGCGCACTTGGCCCACCACGTACGACGTAGGTACGTCACGACTAGGTAGTAATACCCTAGCTTCGATATATAAATAAACATAATAAATCGATAACAGCAGTAATAAAATCGCAAGTTTATTATAGCACATAAAATATTAAGTCTTTCAATAATACAGTGTTGGCTGGAACAGATCCCCTTTTCGGATAAGTCTGCTTTCGTACAAATTTATATTTAGTTGTTCTTGTACTGTAATAAGAGTTTACAACCAAACAAACAAGTCTGACATACCTTCCGAGTATAATTTAATAAAATAATAATAAGTAATAGTAATGATTATTTACTATCTTTTTTATATTGCAGTGTGGTAATGGAATTAAACTTTCCGACCAGAATAACATTCTAAAAGAGTTTCTTTAATGATATACTCGTAGTCCACAAATGACGGTTTATTAAACCAACGGGTTATACCTTTCCTTTTTAACCAATGCAAAATAATTTCGAAGAACAGTGATGTTTGTTAATTATTTTTTTTGACATCGTTTTATCAAAACAGTTTTAACATATCCTAAGAAATAGCTAGTTGTAAAGAAATATTATTTATTTTTGTTGTTCACGTTGACGAGCAAATATCACTTCACTTCCCACTTCCAATCTGTCGTGAGGCAAATCATTGTTTTCTCCGATACAGGTATTTACAATAGTTTCAAGAATTTTAAGAGACTGACTTTCCGCTTCTAAGGTATTTTTTGAGCCCATTAATTTTATTAGGTATCTTACTATTCTTATTTATACCAGAGATTACTAAATAGTTACTTTTTATACTTCATTTTATTATCTTTCGACTGGTCCTGTCACAAAATGAAACGAATTAAAAATGAAACTAAAACGCGATAATTGTATAACAGGATTATTGCACATAACTAAATTCCAACTTCCAGCTATAAATAAAATAGGAACTGCCCACCTTTGACGAAGTCCTAGGTTTGGCATACATAGCCCTATACATGGGCACATTTGGCCCGTCTCAGTGACATACCTAGTCACTGTGACATCAACTAAACTGTATCTATGGGCTGCTTAGTTACTTAATCAATATGAGGACTCACCTGGTCCGATATGTATGACACGCCTGGTCAATATGAGAACTTACTTAGTTCAATATGTATGACACACCTGGTCATTAAACTCGTCTATGCCATGCCTAGTTATAAATAAACTAACTTTGAAAATAACCATCATTTTAATGTCACAATGTCTTAATTATTTGTCATACCCTCAGTTTCAAATTTCAAACAATGTGCTTTTCTCAAATTAACAGCAATGCAAGATGCTATTGAAGAACAGTGGCCCTTACAATTACATTTACATCGTTTTCCAGACTAAAGTTGTCAAAGAGTAGCCTTGCGCAACGATAGTCCGGCAATTAGCAATTTTAAATAAGTAGGTTATTAGCCGCCATTCGAAGTTTGTGCAATATATTATTGAAGAACAATGGTCCTTGCAATGATATTTACACAAACCTACCAGAACAACGTAGTCAATAGAGTAGCCATGATCAACGCTGATCCGATTATGACGAACAATTACCCGTTTCTATGTTTGAATTCGAATAACTAAAATACATTTATGCAATATATCATCGTAAGACAATGGTCGTTACGATCAAAATTGCAAAAACTTACCGGAAAAACGTTACCAAAGAGTAGCTTTGGCCAAAGTTAATCCGATATACGTAGTTATTCAAAACGTAACACTAAAATTTTTTATTACGGGCAGAAGGTATGACAAAATAACTAATTAATAAAACACGTGCACTCATATCTTTTGTACAGTTTAAAAAGTTACATACCTTTATGGGCTGAGGGTAGTGTCCCGCTTCTGAGTTTTTACGAACAAAAACTCAATAGACTTTTACTTGTATAAATCTGTATTCATTTACAATACCCAAGCACAAATATTGGAACTTCCGTCGACTGATCTCATCGTAGACTGACTACCAACCGCTCAGTCCGTGAGCAGCAAACCTTGAGAGAGGTAGGGGTGGGGAAGATCCCACTCCTACACAGAGCTGAGCTGATCACCAGCGCATGACGGCCGACAATAGTGAGCAGTGTTGCCAATATAAAATTTGATTTTTCAACTTAAACAATAAATCACGACAGACTTATGTACACAAGGTTCTGTTCAAACATTTTTATTACCTACCAATACTAATCAAATTTTAACTTTCTATTTAAAAAGGTATCGAGCATAATCAGACAGACGAATGCGTGTGAGATCTAGTAAGGTTTCGTTTTGTTCTTATCGGATAAGGAACCTTAAAAATATTAAAACTGACTCTGCATCATCAAAAATTTAATGTGGGTTACACATGATACTGCAACGTGACTTAAAAAAAATATCAGCAATAATATTTACGTAACATTTTGTATAAAATAGTAACAAATGGGTGAATTAATTATCATTCCATCGAGTTGCTTCACACCGTAAACAAGGAGTAATTAACGCTAACCAGCAGCATCTACTGTGGAAATCTACCTTAGCTTGATTTAAAAGTGGTAAGTTGTTTGAATTATCACTGACTACTTTTTAATGCGTAACATCTTGATATGTCAACGCTATGATTATTATTTTAACCATTGTAATTTTTTTGTTTCAGATACTAAGATGTCTAAATGTCTGATGTCTGACGACTTAATGTATTTAGGACAATCCGCTCAAGACCCTTTAATTGGGTTAAACGAGCCTTGGAGCCCTGAGTCTGGAATATTAACTAAAAAGAGGAAATCAAAGAAGACGGAACAAAAAGGCGAAAAATTGACACCACCACCAAAAAAACGGCGCCAGATGTCACAGTGTTTGTCCTCGTACGTGGTAAACAACCAAGTGAATCGTGGACACAAACTAATAAAAATTCAAGTTATCGATGTACAAGACACTGAGGTGAATTTAGGTAATAGTGACAGTAGTGAAAAAGTTTTATTAAGTGCTCAATACATAGTTAAGGACTGCGTTGATGAAATTTTAGATCAAACTGAATCAGTTATAATGAACATTTCTAAAAAAGTTTGTGGGTATAGTTTTTAAGACTCTGTATTTTTTAATTTAATTTATTCTTTTGTTATGTTACCTATATAGTTACTATAATCATTCTGTTATCTTTATGTTAAATTAATTTTATTTTATTTTATTCAATAAAACATCTTAATTTAAAAAAATGCAATTCTTTATTTAACATTCAATATTTTAAAGTACACTGTTAGATGTTATTAACTAATAACCATTCCATAATACATAAAACATTTTTCAAAGAACATTGTTTATAATGAAATATACAATTCAAGTTAAATTTATTACAGTATTTTTTATGTAATGAATCTAAATTAGGACATCCTTTCTCTTCAATATCCGTAGGTGTACATTCTTCACATAATTCTTTAAGCCATTTTATTTTTTCAAGACCTTTTACTAATACTGTTTGTCTACGCATCTACAATCAATGAGACCATTTGACCAGAGAACCCTACTTTCGCCTTTTTATACATCTACCGTCACACTTCCACTTCAATGCAAAATGGCTACTAGCTCTTACGCTAATTTGTAATTTAATGTCTAAATAATTAAAAATACGTGGATATTTACGCAAAACAACAGTTTAATTTCATCACCAACATAGTGGCGACCGTCTAAACTAATTTCCGAACCATCTTCGGCCAAAAGAAGTCAAGACACCTGGAGGAACCGCATTCCAGCCGCCCAAGCACCACGCCTGGGAGCCTATAAACCAGCTAAGTGTCCGATATCCTTTCAAATTATACCCAATCATTTATCCAAAATCCATTTCCAGCTATTTATTGAGCCTACAACCAGTGCATTTCTTCCCTAACTCGCAAACAAGCTAAAGGGCAAAGGTCGAACTCCATCGACTTCGTATGTGCATAGTTCTATAGTGTATTTTTGCCTATAAACTTATTTTTTCTTGCATAACACGCTATAATTGCCTTAATTACGCACTAAAATACATTTTTTCCATAATTTCTCGCAAATATTGCATAAATCCACGATAATCGTAAGTATTTTTATTCGCCATATTGTGTTAAGTTAACTCAATCAATTACCTAACTGTTAGTAGGTAGGAAGGTCCTAACAAATAACAAGTAGATACCTACGACAATCAAGTTAATTATAACTAAAGCCCTATAACAAGATATTAGCATATAGCTTACCACTCAGCGGTACAATCCTTAAAAAAACTGCAATACCACTAAATTCACTTTGATTTCGTACTTTGTACTAATTTTTGTCATTTTCACTATTTAATTCACGGAATTGCATTTGTATACGCTATAAAGCACTTTTGTTTCAATAATCAAGCATTACACAAGCTATTTTTCCTTTTAAGTGTGTTAATTAACACGATTTCTGTATATTTTATGCCCTATATAAACTTCGATCTCCGTAATCGATTCCAGGAATCAGCTGATCAGCTGAGTTCACACCGCTGCGCCAGCGACGCGCCGGTACCTACTCAGTGCAGGTGGCCTGCCGATGCATTCAGTGCAGCTCGCAACTCATTAGCATAACAAAGGAGGAGCGTAAGACTGTTCTACATTTTATATTCTAATCTTGTTACGGAATCGGATAATACAATATTAGGTACACATTCAGCTTATTAGAATTAATAATTTTGTACTAACAATTAATAAGAGATTTAAAAATGGCAGAAATAGTAGACCTTAAAAATAAACGTAAAAACATCAAGGGACGCCTAACTAACTTTAAAAATTACTTAGATACAATTAAGGATGGGTCTAGTCTCACCGATGTACAAATTAACGAATTAGTTATCAAAACGGAAAAAAATCAATCAATGTTTAATGAATTTGATAAAGTGCAAGACCGAATTGAGGAGTTAACGCCCGAAAATTCAGATACTGAATTAACTGAGAGGGATATCATTGAAAACTCTTTTGCTAAATATATTGCGATAGCTCAGTCTCTCATGCCCAGAACAACAAAAGCAGAGGTAGATAGCAATTCTTTTCATTCACAATGCCTTAACAATACCATCATGTCTACCAAGACTTCAGTTGCATTTAAACTTCCACAAATACAGATAGCCAAATTTGACGGTTCATATTCCCGTTGGCTCGAGTTCCGAGATACTTTTAAGTCTCTTATTCACAGTAACGAGCGCTTAATGGATATACATAAATTTCATTATTTGCTTTCTTACCTGGAGGGGGACGCCGCTCGTGTTCTCGGCAATCTTGAGGTTTCAACCGCCAACTATACTGAAGCCTGGAGTCTATTGTGCGCCCGTTATGACAATAAGAGACAGCTCATTAAAAATCACCTCAACTCTCTGTTCAATATTGAACCCATATATCGTGAATCTGAAAAATCACTGAGAGCGTTGATGGATAACATAAACAAAGATTTAAGAGCGTTGTCTAGTTTAGGCCAACCCACAGACAAATGGGACACACTTATTATCCATATGGTATCGTCAAAATTAGATAATCAAACTAGTATGAAATGGGAAGAGCAACGCAACGAGATGCCCACTATCCAAGAATTTTTCAAATTTCTTAAGGATCGTGCTGATGTCCTTGAGACCTGCAATCAAACTAAAGCCGAGAAATACAAAAGAAATATTTCTAGTACTACGGTACCTAACCCCTATAACAATAAGTATGAAAAGTTCCATACAAAATCATTCTCATGTACAACTCATGAAACTCCTCAAAATAGTCAATCTCACTGGACTTGTGTAGTTTGCAAAGGAGAGCACAATATTTATGATTGCCCAAGCTTCCTTTCCAAATCTCCCGAGCAAAGGATTGAAGAGGCTTCCAAGCTTAAGCTCTGTCACAACTGCCTAAGAACAGGTCATGCTATCAAATATTGTCGCTTAGGTCCGTGTCGTGAGTGCAAGAAGAGACACAATACTCTCCTTCATAAGATTCCTTCTTTGCACCCAGTTAACAAAAGCGTTTCGGCCCCAGCTCAAACAGATGTCGCTGTCAATTTTTCCAGTCAGCCTACTAGTCACGTCATGCTGTCCACAGCGATGGTTCAGGTTTTCAAGCCGTCTACCAAAGGCTCAGTTACTGCACGCTGTCTCCTGGACTGCGGAAGTCAGTCAAGTTTTATAACCAATGACCTCAAAAATAAATTAGGCCTCGAACCGATCCCCACTAATACTATCAAAGTTTTTGGGATAGGGAATACCCCGTGTAACTACATAAATGAACGTTGTATGGTGCAGCTAAAATCAATGCAATCTAATTTCAATATTAATGCAACATGCTCTATTTTACCTGAGTTGACAGGAAACATTCCCAAAAGCTCTATCGATACGAGTCAATTCCAACTGCCAAAAAATATAAAGCTAGCTGACCCTAAATTTAATGAATCTGCTCCCATTGATATTCTTATTGGTGCTGATTTATTTTGGCAAATTATAGGCAACGAGCAGAGGTCGCTAGGCAGCAACAAGCCGTTTTTACGGAGTTCTCAGTTTGGCTGGGTCATCACCGGTCCTATTATTTTAAACTGTGAACCTAACAACATACAATGCAATTTTTCAAAAACCGAGTACACCGATACTAAAAATCTTGAAAACCAAATCTCTAGGTTTTGGGAATTGGAAGAAGTTCCAAAAAAGTCACTTCTAAGTGACAGCGAGAAAGCATGTGAGGAACATTTTAAAACTCACACTGCTCGCCTAGAATCAGGACGTTTCTCTGTCAGGCTCCCTCTAAAGGAATCCCCACAGACTCTAGGAGAGTCTTATGAAATATCTAAAAAGCAATTTCTAAGTTTGGAACGTCGTTTTCAAAAACAACCAATACTAAAGAAATCCTATTGTGAGTTCATCCAAGAGTACATCGATTTAGGTCACTGTTCAGAGTCAGATGTTCAAAAACCTAACCCATCGTATTTTTTACGTCATCATGCTGTGTTCCGTGAGCAAAGCGAGTCCACAAAACTTCGCGTAGTCTTCAATGGCTCTGGTCCCACATCAACAGGCGTTTCCATCAACGACCTCCAAATGGTTGGTCCCACAATACAGGACTCACTGTTTTCGATACTGTTGAGATTTCGTCAACATAGGTTTGTTCTCTCTGGTGACATTGAGAAAATGTTTCGACAAGTCGCTCTAAATGAAAATGACCGTAACTTCCAGCTGATACTGTGGAGAGATGATCCATCCAAACCTATCACTACGCTCAAACTAAACACAGTGACCTATGGTTTCGCAAGCGCAAGTTTTCTCACTACAAGGTGCCTACATCAATTAGGCCAGGAGAGTTCTGATGAAATAGTCCAGTCATACAAAAGGACTTTTATTGCGATGATTTGCTCACAGGGGCGGACTCAGAACAAGAACTTGTGCATATTCTAAAATTAGTGACGTCCAAACTAAAATCAGGTTGTTTTAACCTCAGAAAATTCAGGTCCAACCTACCTACAATATTTGAATCTTCTGAAATTAATTTGGAAGGAAATTTAAGTCTTAGTGACTCTTCTAGTGCTCTAGGCTTGGGTTGGAACCCTAATACCGACAATTTGCATTCTATCATTGATGTGCCAAAAACTGTTAATCCCAATATAACTAAACGCCAAATTTTGTCTACATCTTTCAGGATTTTCGATCCCCTGGGTCTCCTGTCTCCTTGCACAGTGCAGCCTAAAATGTTGGTGCAGCAACTGTGGATTCAAAAATTAAATTGGGACGAACCAGTTCCCCATAATCTAAGACAAGAGTGGGAGAAAATGCAATCTAGTTTCCCTTCTCTTTCTTCGATACAGTTACCGAGACACGTATTGTGCGATACTCCCAAGAATATTGAATTGCACACATTCTGTGACGCATCCTGCCGCGCCTATGGTACGTGTATCTATCTGCGTTCTTCGGACATTGAAGGTAGGTAGGAAGATAAAACGACGCCAGGTGGCGCCTGAGTACACATCGACTCCGTAATAATTTTGTTCGTAAAAATAGAAAACAGAAGTAAAATAAGTGTAAACAGTAAAAATAGTTTTAAGAGTCTGCGATAATGTTGTGAAAATGTGGGTTTTAAAAAATAGCAAGATAAAGTAGTGAAAATAGGTAACATAAAATTAAAGATTTTTTGAAAGTGCTTAGCAATGATTTTTTGCAAGGATATCTGTACCATATGAAACTACTGTGATGTGTGAATAAAGCAGTGAAAAAACTTTTTGTTAATATCGCCTATAGATGTGATTAATTTTAAATATTATTTTATAACGGACTCTGAACGGACAGTTAAATAAGTGTTAAAATTGGACTTTGAACCCGAACGTACACTGGATTCTAATAGACTTGCTTGCTTTGACTCATACACTGCTGTTATAAAGCTTATTTCACCACACCAGATATGAACTCAGTGGCACAGTTAGAATTGTGTGGTATGGGTAGGTGATGCAGGTTCAAATCCAGTCAGTAACGGAACTTTTTTTTTTTTTTTTTTCTCTTTCTTTTTACCTATTAATATATACCTGACTAATAATTTAATTACTTGAATATTTTTTTTTATGTGAAAATTAAACTAAAATTTATTTGTGTGAAAATTATTTGATGACACAAGGACTACCTTAGCTTAACTACTCCACACCAGACGGCGTAGTTGTTGGATACACTGCCATCTGGAGGTGAGTGGTCAGCGTTCACCGATTCAACTCAAAATGGCTCATAACATCAAAAAGAACCAGAGAGTGCCGGCAGGCGGGCGATCCATCGAGATGTTTACCAAAAATGTATCACCACTTGAATCGGACTCTAGCTGTATAAAATGCAATCAAAAGGTTGCTATTAAAAGACTGCTAAAATGTTCAAAGTGTGGCCAAATTTACTGTCAGAATTGTACTAACACGGAAAAACTATTCTATTTATTAAAAAACAAGCAAACGTGGAAATGCACAGTTTGCTTAAGGGAATCACCTGTCAATAATTTGTCTAATTCAAATGTGACTCATAGAAAGAAACTTAATAAGCCTAAAAATAGTACCAATCATCGAGAATCTCAAGAGACAGTAATACTACCACAGATCTCTGTTCCACCTACAGAAGATTGCTTAAAACCTAAGTATCATAAAATGCACAGTCCTGATTGCTTGAACTTGATGTCCGCCCCACCATCATCTGCCTCTAAAAATCCAGAACTCAACACAAACAAGAACATCATAGAAGGGGACAGCACAGAGTTATCAACGTCCTTTTTAAATACATCTAATTTTGAAAATTATGGGATAGATCAGTGTGGAGAGGTAATAGTAAA
Organism: Coleophora flavipennella; assembly: GCA_947284805.1. Classification (NCBI taxonomy): domain Eukaryota; kingdom Metazoa; phylum Arthropoda; class Insecta; order Lepidoptera; family Coleophoridae; genus Coleophora; species Coleophora flavipennella. The sequence continues at coordinate 6,476,000 of OX369309.1, read as the reverse complement.
CATTCCCACCAAAAATTCCTTCAGTTCGTTGCCTTTCGAAACAGATACGGTGCAGGAAGTTATCAATGAACCCGCTAAAGAGATATGGAGTAAAGACCTATGCCTGAGCCCTATCAGAAATAAACATAGACGACAGTCTCTGTCCTGTACCGAATTATTTGTAAATAGTAACAAAATGACTCATCAAAGTTTACCTGACGCGTTAGTGGATATTGATGAAATAAATTATTTACGGGATAAGGTTGAGCTATTGAACATAGAGTTAGAAAAAGCAAATGATATGATCGAGGATTTAAGCTTAGAGAATTTAGAACTGACCAGGAAAAATGATCATTATGCAAGGATCATCCAAAATTACAAAACAGTTGGAATAGGCATAACAGCACCAAACACCTTTATTTCACCAAAGTATAGAAATTTTAAACAAGATTCAACTTCCCTGAAACCTGAAATATTGCAAAATATCAAAGACCAAGAGCTGCATGACCATATGGATGACACCATGTCTTCAGATAAAAAGGTAAGTTTTGATTCTAGTGTTGATCAAAACCATATTCTAACTTCTTCACCTGAAATGAACCCCAGCACTAAGAACGACGCCCGAAAGAAAACCGTCAACTCGAAATCTGAATGCCGAAAGATGTCCACAGTATTACCTCCTCCACCGCCGGAAACACCTGAGAGGATTTGTGAGCTAAATAAGACGCATGATTGGGAGCATAACGTTGCTATTTATGCAGGTGAAAATGGAAGAAATATGAGGAGAACATTGCAACGTCTATTGGGTGAAAAGTACAACGTCACTGCCGTGCTTAAACCATATGCTTCTTTGGTTAATATATTGGAAAGTTGTAGTAAGGACTGTAAGAATTTCACAAATAAAGACTTTGTTATTATTCTTCCTGGTGCAAACGACACAAATCCGTCTGCATTCAGAGATTCACTGCATGAGCATGTGTCTGCTCTATTTAACACAAATGTACATATTGGTGAGGTCTTTCGGAATGTGAAAGGACTCACAAAACTCTTAAATGAGATGGTGAAATTTAATTGTATGAACCTAGTAAATACGAGCGCTTTTGAAGTTTTCGATTTACCTTATAATTCGCAAAAAATAAGTAAGTTAGAAACATGCAAATCAATCTGGAGAGCTATAATGCATGCAAAATTCAATACAGCCAGGTTGACTGTTGAGTTTTTTCGTCCCTCAAATAAAAATTAGGAAAAATAATATTGACTTAACACCTGTGAACAATGACATTCAAGAATCAAACTTGAGTATTGCAAATTCTGTAAATAGTAATGATGACAATCCAAAAAAAGACTTGAATTTTCTAAATATATACCATCAGAATGTATGCGGTATAAGTACAAAAACTCAGGAATTAGAATTGTATCTGGAAAGCAATATTAACATTTTGGACTATGTTTGTTGTACAGAACATTTTTTAAACAAGGACTCAATTAGTGTATTTTCTATGACTAATTACTACCTAGCATCACATAATGTTAGAGATAAAATGAGACGAGGCGGCAGCCTTATCATGGCCTCTACTGATCGTAAGTGTGATAGACTTGAAATCTGTGATAAGTTATACAAGCGGGAATGTTTTGAAATTTGTGGTGTTAGAGATCTACTTACAAATGTAAATATCTGCTGTTGCTATAGAAACACGAGAAATGCAAACTTTGAGCATGGTAACTTTAAATCGTTTATGGAGAGGCTGGAAAAACTGTTAGAGCACTTTTTTAGCAAGAAATGCATGATTAGTGGAGACTTCAACATTAACTTATTAAAACCTGGTAAAGAGCGTGATGAACTCTTGACTCTGCTAAAGTGTTACAATTTTAGGCATTTAATACATACAGGAACTTACCTGTGCCCTCGAAACAATACAACAACATGCTTAGATAATTTTTTAACAAATATTCTTGATAAGAACATCTCATTTGCGGAAGTTGACTTTAACGGTCTTGCAGATGGACACGCGGCGATTACCACACAGGCTGTTTTTAGGGACCTAAGTCATCCAAACGAGGAATGGTACTTCACTGAAGCTAGATCATATAGTAGTAAGAATACTATCGCTTTCCGGGAACAAATAAAGCAAGAAATTTGGGAAACCATGGGCATTAACCAGTTTATAAAGCGTTTCACAGACATTTATAAAACAAATTTCAGAAAATATAGGAAGAAAGTAAACTCTATAAAAATGAACAAATTAAAGTGGGTGACAAAAGGAATTAGAACATCAAGTGTTATGAAAAGGGTTCTAGGAAACAAAAACAAAACTCATTCTAGTATTAATGATTATCGGAAAATGTATATAAAAATTTACCGTAGAGTAATTAGGAACGCTAAGAAAATCGCGGTTCAGACAGACATAGAGAATGTGAGTGGCTCTTCCAAGGGTATCTGGAAAGTGGTAAATAAATGCACAAGTAAATCAAAAACATCAAATCTACGTAACAGTATAAAACTAAAAGTGAATAACGAGATCATTCAAGACCCATCTAATATTGCAGATACTTTTGCTAAACATTTCAGCAGTCACTGTACTGAAATTAATGATACAAGTGTAGCGGAACAATACTTGCAGGAATGTACTGATAGAGTTAGTAGCAACATGACTTTCCGGGAAACAAACTCTGGAGAGATCACAAAAATTGTTAAGACTTTGCAAACAAAGAGATCCTGTGGATACGACGAAATCCCTATTAAAGTAATAAAAGACAACATCGATATACTTGCTAGACCACTCACACACTTTATAAATAATTGTATTGAACATAGCATATTTCCGGATCAACTCAAAGTAGCACGCATAGTTCCAGTACACAAGAAAAAAGTTACGACAGATCCACTAAATTACAGACCTATTTCACTGCTGCCGGTACTGTCAAAAATTTATGAAAGGATTATTAAAAGAAGACTTACTTCACATTTAGCTGAAAATAAAATCATTGATCAAAGGCAGTTCGGATATCAGCGTGGTGTATGCACCGGAGACGCAATAAATACTCTGATAACTGATGTTTATGACGGTCTCGATCAGAAAAAGAAGTTAGCAGCTCTGTTTCTTGACTTGAGCTCGGCTTTTGATAGCGTCGATCACAGTATCCTATTACGAAAGTTGGAGTATTATGGTGTGCGGGATAGGTCTCTGAATATTCTTTCATCATACTTGAGCAACAGAAAACAATATGTAGAAATAACATCCATACAGAAAAATATCGAGAAAAAAGTTTCATCAAGGTTTACAATGCTCTCGCGAGGCGTCCCACAGGGTTCGATTCTGGGACCGATTCTATTCATCATTTATACCAATGATTTGATAAAACACTTGAAAAACAGAGTGCCATGTGCGGAGCTTGTAGTTTTTGCTGATGACACGAATGCTGTCATTGGAGCCAGTAGTTTAGTCGAGCTCAAAAATAAGGTCAATGAAGCTCTTCTTGCCTTTCGTGAGTGGTTTGAATTTAATAGTCTTCAATTAAATGCTCAGAAAACGAATGTTATTCTTTTTAAAACGACTTCACGGAGCACTGAAACTTTAGACATTGGTTTAATGGGTGATAAAGTCGAAACAACTAACAAGGTAAAGTTTTTGGGGTTTTTTATAGACTCTTTACTAAACTGGAGGGATGAAGTAAATCGTGTTGAAGGCAAAATCAGCTCTGCTTGTTATGCTTTGAGGACGCTCAGAGACGAACTCACGGAAAGCCAGTTGCTGATGGTTTATTATGCCTTAGTGGAGTCTCATCTAAGATATAGTGTTGCACTATGGGGAAATAGTTATCAATACAATATGCAAAAAGCCTTTGTCATACAAAAAAGAGCAATACGCACTATTGTCAAAATACCGCAATGGGAGTCTTGTCGATCACATTTTGTTAGGTTAGGCATACTTACAGCTCCATGTCTTTATATATTTGTGCTGCTCTTAAACTTTAAAAAAAAACTGTTAGGAGAGGAAACAGAACAGGACAGGGTGCGCAGAATCAGTACGCGCAGGCGGGATGTGGAGCGCAGTGCGCTGCCGCCGCGTCTCGACGTGGTTCGCCACGGTACACGCTATAATGGGGTGCGTCTTTTTAATGCACTGCCGTTAGAGTTCAAGGGTGACGTCACGCTGGCTAGTTTTAAGGCAAAACTTAGGGCTTTCTTGCTGAGGGAGTGCTTTTATTCTTTGGACGATTTTTTTAAATATGGCAACTAATATTAATCATCTTAGAATGTTATTTATTACTAATATTATTTATCTTAGACTATTGTAATCTTAGAATTTTATCTTTAACATAATGAATTGTACATACTCTATTTTCGAACACAAATATTTTTGTTAACGAAATGAATAAACTGAAACTGGTAACGTTACCGTAAAACTTCTTTGTGCTAAATCCAAGGTGGCACCTGTCAAGCCTAAAACTATACCTAGATTAGAGCTGTGTGGAGCTCTGCTTGCAGCTCGCCTGTGCAAAGTCGTGTTAGAGTCTCTTAGGTGTTCCATATCGCGCTGCGTTCACTGGTGTGATTCGAGTATCGTCATTGGCTGGCTGAATACTAGCCCTAATAAATTAAAAACATTTGTAGCAAACCGTGTGGTAGAGATAGCTGAGATGACCAACTTATCATGCTGGCGTCATGTGCCTACCTCTTCTAATCCAGCCGATCACATCTCCAGAGGCGTTAATGCCAACCAGTTTCAGGATCTTCAGATGTGGTGGTCAGGACCATCATTCTTGTCCAATGACGAGTCTGAATGGCCAGCAATGAATAAGTCAAAAACAATAAATGACCTACCTGAAATTAGGTCCCATGCTGTACAAACACAGATCGATGAAACTATAATAAAATTCGAAAACTATTCTAAGTTCACAAAACTGCAGCGTTCATTTGCTTATGTCCTAAGATACATACATAATCTAAAAGTACACAAATCAAATCCTGAAAAGAAACATACAAGCTACCTAACAGTCGATGAACTATCTAAGTCATTTTTGAAACTGGCAAAATTTTCCCAGCAGGAATCTTTTCCTAAAGAATCCCATGAACTATCAAACAAGAAGACAGTTGGTGTGAAAAGCAATATTTTGGCACTAAACCCGATTCTGGATGAACACGGAGTAATGAGGGTAGGTGGAAGATTGGATATGTCAAACTATAACTATAATAAAAAGCACCCTATTATATTACATTCCAATCACCATCTTACTAAATTGTTTTTCCAGTATGAGCACATCCGTCATATGCACGCGGGTCCCCAACTGCTGCTATGTGCTGTAAGAGAAACCGTATGGCCGGTCTCCGGTAGGAACCTCGCCCGACGCACTGCACGAAACTGTGTGACTTGCCGTCGTCACAAAGGTCAAACTGTTTACCCTATGATGGGTAACTTATCCTCACAGCGTGTAACGCCTGCCTTCCCATTTCAAACTGTAGGTATGGATTTTGCAGGTCCATTTTCAATATTGAACAGAAAGGGCTGCGGTGCTAAAACATCGAAATGCTATCTATGTCTCTTTGTTTGTTTTCGGTATAAATGTGTGCACTTGGAAGCGGTCACAGAGCTATCTAAAGAAGCCTTCATTTTAGCGCTTCGAAGGTTTATTTCACGTCGTGGTAAACCTCTAGAAATTTTTTCAGACAACGGCCGTAACTTTGTAGCCGCTGCCAAAGATATTGGTAGTTTTCTAAAACTAAATGCGTCATCTATATCCGATTTCGGAGCAAACGAGAATATAAAATTTAATTTTGCTCCAGCTTATGCTCCTCATTTCTCTGGGCTGTCTGAGGCCGGCATAAAGTCTGCAAAATATCACATAAAACGTGTTATAGGCAATACTAACCTAACATACGAAGAAATTTCAAGTCTTTTCGCGCAGGCTGAGGCGATCATGAATAGTCGCCCAATTTGTCCTATGTCTTCCTCGCCTCACGACTTCCTTTCTCTTACCCCAGGACACTTTCTGGTGGGGCGTCCACTAACGTCACTTCCATCGCCTGCCCTGGAGGACTACAGCTTGAGCAGTCTATCACGCTATGCAAGACTGGAACAAATCCGCCAACATTTTTGGAGCCGCTGGCAGAAAGAATATATTAGCGAACTTCAACAAAGAACCAAGTGGCGCACAAATCGAGCCAAACTACACATCGGTGACATGATCCTTATCAAGGAGGACAACGTACCACCTCTAAACTGGCGCCTGGGCCGCATTTCAAATCTTGTTCCCGGGCCCGATGGAATATCAAGAGTAGCCGACATTGAAACAGCACGTGGTTCCGTACGAAGAGCTTTGACAAGAATTTGTCCGCTCTCTACTCAAGAAGAGTTAGATTCCTAACTCTAAAAAATACAAAGATTTTCTACTACTCCTAATGAGTTAGAACCAAGAAACATGAAGACTTCATGAAAGTTCAGCCTTCAAGGGGGGCGAGTATGTCTACGCATCTACAATCAATGAGACCATTTGACCAGAGAACCCTACTTTCGCCTTTTTATACATCTACCGTCACACTTCCACTTCAATGCAAAATGGCTACTAGCTCTTACGCTAATTTGTAATTTAATGTCTAAATAATTAAAAATACGTGGATATTTACGCAAAACAACAGTTTAATTTCATCACCAACACTGTTTTATTAAATAATATTGGTTTAATGATTCTTTTAAATTCTCGAAAATCTATGTAACCTTGGCTCCAGTAAATTCCCCGGTTACGTTCGATCCAAGCAACAGATTTTCTTTCTTCAATAGATAACTTTTGATAAGGATATGGAGGTTTTATAAGAAACACTTGAGTACATCCATTGTAAGCCAAAGCAAATTCTTTAATAATAAACTCATTTTTTTATTTTTAAATCCTTGAACATCTACAATGAAGAAATTCATGATAATTTTCGTACTATATTGCTTAATGGTTTATATTCTATTAAACAATCGTTTAGAATGAGACAGTATGCTGTTGTTAAATCAGGAAACTCTGTGTTACTTTCTAATTCCAGTCGAATGTTAACAACAGGACCAGTTTTCACGTTATCGTGTTGTCTAGAACAATCTATGATAAACAGAGGAGCCTTTTCTATAAATTCTTTAACGTTTAACAATGGTTCTGATCGACGACCGTAGTAAGACTGTTGAAATCTAGCATATTGTTCATATAATAAAGCGATCTTGTTTTCCGCGAAATTTATGTTCAAGTTTTCGTATGGAAAGTATGTAGAATTGAGAAAAACTTTGACATCACGCAAATTACAGTGATCGAATTGAGACGTATCTTCACTTGCATTGTTTTTTCTATTAGTTTGTAATCCAACGATTATATACCTAGGTTTTTCAACTTGGGATGAAGTTTTTATTGACCAAGTGTGTTTAGTTGTTTTTGGTAACAATGGATATTCGTACAAGTCCCAATTTCTAAATGTCAAATGTATAGGTCGGTCTTTTTCTAACAATTTAAGGAATGTTACTCTTTCTTTGTCAGAAACTTTTACGTGTGGCACTCTCCAAACAATTTTTTGAATTTCGATATCGTTTACAACTTCACCAGTATTCAATTTTATTGCATTCAAATTAGTATTACTATGTAAAAGTACAAGTTCATGTTTACAGTTCATTAAAATATTTTTATAATCCTCTGCAAAACCAAGAATATTGCATAGAGGTATTGAGGCTGAAAAGCTTCCTCCATATACATTTTTCGAGCCATTAATATCCCATCCCCAGGCTTTCGACATTTTGGATTCAGTTTCATTCATTGATATTAAAGATTTTATGGTTGTAGTAATACCAGCGTTTTTTATTCTATCTATTTCAATACCATTTAGCTCGTATCGAATATCTTGAAACATGTAAAGAAGAGGGTTATTCGTAAATTGAACACTAGACACCTTTTCTTTCGTCTCTCGTTTAACAACCTGCACGACACCTTCCAAGTATAATGTACTAGCTGACGGGAGAATATACAGATCCTGTTGGTTGATTGGAATACGAATTTCATCATTTCTATTAAAACTTGTCACGTATGGTTTATACGAATGATATTCTATGCTTTCGATAGAATTATCATAAGCAGGAGTACTCGTTATGTTTAATAAATTCATTTTAGTAATCCAATTTGTTTTAAAAATAGTTTATTTTCAGCTGTCAGTTTATGTTTTTTATAACTTGTTCCTCTTGCGAATACTTTTTTAAGACTGATGTTTTTGAAACATGGTTTTGTGTATTTATTGTAATCAATCATTTTTTCTTTAAATGTAAATACAGTTGAACCTCTTCTCCTCGTAAGTTAACCAAATTATTATGTATGTCTAATATTCGTATGTTTATACAATTAATATTGTTTCGGTTAACCGGAAAATAAATAATATTTTTCGGTATTTCTATAATTCGATAACCAGGAGGTACATTAGGTGCAAATTCATGTATTATATGACTAGATATTCCATTGATATATGATCCACTAACTAAATCACATTCTACTCGTACCACAGTTGTAGATAGAATGTTAACTGTGTTACGTGATTCATGCATTTTATTCGCTTCCAGAGCTACTCTTCCAAATCCTAATAGATCTCCAAGAGAATTATCTTTTTCGAAGTGAATAACTTTTGAACAATACAATCCAATTTTTAATGTGTTGTTATTACAAGTCAACTTTAAATCACATCCTCTGACATTATTTTGTAAAAAATCATAAATATCTTGTAGTTCATATGCACCTTCCGGTATTTCTATAACTTTTTTATCATCGTAATGAAATTTATTATTATTTTTATGAATATTTGGTATAGAATTAAATGTTGATAAATATAGTAAAGCACATTCGTATTCACCTTCAAGTTGAAGAGTTGGTGAATAGTTCGTAGATAAAACCGAAGTATTACCTGTTATTGACAGTGTGAACGACATTTTGGTAATGAAGCTAATGAAACATAAGTACATTAATTTATGTATTTATTCCAAAAATTTATCAGAAATTTTAAACATAAATGACCACAGTTTATAGTATCAAAATTTTGATATCTGTTATAATTATAAAAAATATTACATTTTTTAAATATCGTGCTAATTCTAATGGAGGCTTAAGGTCTCCAAAACTATCAAAATACTCGCAATTATTATTTATTTTTGTATAAGCTACCCAATGAGTTCCTGGGTTTTTAGATACGTCTAAGTTAACAATTCCACATTCAACTAATTTAGGTTTCTTTGGTAACGAGTCTTTCATAAAAACACCTCTAAAATACGGAACCTTACTAGAATAGTTAAGGATATCGATGTTAGTTAGAGCTCTATCGGGTAGCGAAAAATTTAGTTTTTTGGAAAATTCAAAAACAACCCACTACTTTTTTTATAGGGTTTAATGTATAATCCTTTACCCAATGCAATTGATTCCATAGTTTTGTTATGTCTCTTTGCTTCTTGAAGATCTTTCTGTGCGGATTTATAATCATTTACTGCTTTTGCAATTCCTGCCGCTCCACCAGCTAACGATCCTAATGCTGACAACCCAGCAAATATAGGAATCAAAGGTAAAACTCCACCTGTTTTTGGTAATGGAATTATTCGTGGAAGACGTATGTTCTGATTTTTATTAATTAATTTCTTCGCAGCTAATAATGCCGTCCTTATCGTTGAGCTATTGTTTTTAGGTTTACGTTTTTTGATTTGCGATCGCAATCTTGATGTTAATGTCTTGAATGATTTTATACCAGAACCAGTTTTTAATTTGGTTTGCATTACTTTACTAACCAACCAAGAAGCAAGTTTTTCTCGTTTTCCAGCATCTTTAGACTTGAGTCGTTGTTTAGCCATGTTAATTAATTTTATATCGGCTTTATGTCTGTTTTCTAAATCAGTATCTATATATGCGATATCGTGATGCATACAAGCTTCGTCTAATTTATTTACTCCTTTGTCACCACGTGCTAATCGCTTCTGTAATTTAGTTCCTGGACCGCAGTAGTTGTATCCAGGTAGATGTAATTCAAACGGAATATTGTTAATTATATTATTAAGAAGTCCTTCTCCCTTCATCTCATAATATATAATGAAAGATTAAGAAAACAAATGAAAATATATATTAATTAACTAATGAATTTTTACATACCCAACTATTTTCTTCGTTACTGAGACCTAACCATTTCACAAATAAATTATTACCTTTCCGTTTTAAAACTTTTTCAATTAAGTAAATATTAGGAAAATTCGTTCTTTGCAATTCTTCTTCATAAAAAGATCCTAATATTGATTGTTTATGTTGGTCTTGAATATGATACGTAAAAGGAACAGTGTTGTTAACTTTATTGATGGTGAACAGTTCAGTTGACCAATTAGGTGTATAACCCTTATCAAAATTTGCTTATACGAACACTATCTCCAATTTTAAATCTATTTTTCCTTATTTTATAAGATCGTTTTTGGTAATTGAGAATGTTATTCAACACTTCATCTTGATTGTTCTTATTGACATCAATAGGTTTATATTTAGTAGTGCTATGAATGGTATTGTTGTATTTTGTAACAACTTCTTTCAATGGAATACCTTTCCACTTGTAACTTCCATGTGTATTAAAGTATTTATATAGTTTAGTTTTAAGTGTTTTAATTAATCTTTCTGCTATAGAAGCTTTCTTTACAGAAAATGAAGAGTAATGATTTATACTGTTCTGTTTCATACATCTTTTAAACAAATCGTTATAAAATTCAGTACCCATATCGGTTTGTAAATTTGATGGTTTGCGGTTACACTCTCGTAATATGCTTCCAAATGCATCTGTAACATCTACTTTTGTTTTACATTTAATTGGTACAGCCCAAGCATACTTAGAAAAACAATCTATTACAACCAAAATATATTTAAAACCATTATTATCTTTACTTAAATTCTTAAAATCAATCAAGTCTGCTTGCCATAAATCATCTATTCCCTTAAGTATAACTGAACGACGATTAAATTTTTTTCTAGCTGCCTTATGTATTTCGTCAACAACTTTTTCCTTGCTCATCTTGACTGATAATTGACACGCGTTGTGCTCAGAAAGTTACTTGAAGTTGAATATTGATTAATTATTCAATACATTATTTATAAAGGTTTTGTTTTTAATGAGTTTATAAGTGAATTTACATCATACTTCATATAGTATTTTTCTTTTAAATAATTTACTATAAACTGATACACTTCTGTTTTCATTTTATCTAACTTTGAATCTATTTGAGCTCTTGTATAATAATCTTTAATAGAATTATCCATACATTCTTTACTAACAGCGTCTTCAGAGGATGTAGGTATTCTTAAACCGGTTAATCGAATCTTGTTTAGATTATATTCTTCATCAATAAGTTTAAGTACGTTGTCCATTTTATTTGGGTTAGATATCCGTAATCGTTTATGTTCGTGATGACCAAATTTGTCAATGTTCATTGCTGTAGTGTATGAAGTATAAACTTGAAATGAAGAAAATATTTTTTGTTTTATGTATTTATTATGTAATAATTTCACTTTCGCGTAACTCTTCAAGGATGATATGATTTCGTTATCTAAACCTGTATTACCAGCATTTTTAGAAGCCATTAACAATTTTAATCTTTCAACTAACTCGTTTGGATCATTCCAATAAACATAATCACAGTCACTCTTGAATTTCTTCTTCATTGGTATAATAGATTTTTTTGAAAAATGAATACTTGAATTACCTAAACCTGTTTTTAAACTAAACAGAGGCTTTATTACTTTTAAATATTTATATCCTTTGTTACTTTTTATCGGTTTGTTAGGGTCGAAATCCCGTCGATGTGCATTTGTACTTATTAACAATAATTTATATTTTTTCAAATCATCTCCAGTTATCATTGACAATTCTGGTTTTTTTTTAAACAATAATTCATTCAATCCATGTGTTAGTTTATAACTGTGATCATCTACAGAAATAACCATATCATTGTATTTTACGTGAGCTGTACCCATCATTGGTTTACCTTTTTCAAATCGTACTCCATACAAAACATTCTCATTAATTTTTGGACACATAGGGTTTTTTACTAAATCATCTGATGACTTAGTTGATTGGAATGATGAATCGATGGTTTTAATACTATCATTAAATTCAGATTCAGTATCACTATCATCATTATTACTGTCAAGTGTATCTTCTTCTTCCTTTTTAGTATCTTGTAATAACCCATCATAAGAGTCAAAACTTGAGGCAGTTTTTAGATTGTTATCCTTACCACATTCAGAAATCTTTTTATTTAAAACAACCATATTCTCTAGGGGGTTGGTAATAGGTTTAAACATGGTTTCTAGGATGTTTTCATTCTCGCTTTCAGTTTCTCTCATACTTTTAACCTTTTTTTTTAACTGCTTCAACAGCTTTAACTATTTCGATTTTTAATGATTTTTCCATTGATGTGTTCATTTCCGAATAAAATCTTTTTGTTATTACAACGCTAAGAATCGTGATATTATGACTCTTCTATATTTTGTTGAAGCTTTATATATGTTATCTACTCAAAAACAACAAACGTATCAAACATTTTTCTATAACAACCATTGTTTTTAGCAGTCTTTATTTATCACTAAGTAATTGTAAGGCTCTTCCCATATTTAAGAACATAGTTCTCTAAAATCTAACCATGTCATGTCCGTGTTAACGTGTTCATCATACACATGTCTCATGTTTACTTCATCTTGTTTAAAAAGAATCAAAAGATTTGCGTTGTCTCTAACAAGCTGTTTCGGAACTTTAGAATAAGTTTGATTCAAATAGAAACTATCAATGTTTCTGTGTCTACCCATTGCAAAATAATCTCTCATGTTACTTTGATTTTCACAAGCAACATCGTCGAATATTATAACAGAATTCGGTTTAGCACTAAGAGGACTAAGTACATCTTCATTGTCGCGAAATTTTTCCATTGACGTTCCTGGTACCATTTTTATTACATTTTCTAAAAAAATGTATTTAGGTTGATGAAGAGTTTTCGAGTACACGTATATATTTCTAAAATGTAACCCATTTTCATGTAAAAGAAGTCCGATAACTAAATTAGTCTTTCCACAGTTTGAAGGTCCGCAAACTATACATCGGATTGAATTAGGTAAAAGATTACCGTGTCGTAACTTTTTTGTTTCTGCGTATGAACATATTTTTTCAACATTTAGTGTACTTGGTTGTTTAATGAACTTCATTTTAATGTATAGTCAGCATGAAAGTTTTACATTAAATGAATATTTAGAAATAATTTAAATATTATATAGTTCAATTAAACTAAACAATTTCAGACATGATATTGAAGATTCTTTTACACTAAACGAGAGACTTAATTCAAACGATCGCTCGATGCTCGATCTGAACGCATGCGTTCTCTGTAATTAATTATCGCTCATGTTTACCTCCCAACTACGTGCGGTAGATCGCAACGCGTTCAAGTAAACGCACGCCGTTACGATCCGATTCAACGATTCATTCTAGGGTAGAATGTCTGATAGCAATAGACCGATTCTTAATATTGGGTGTCCTGTCCTACCGTCAGTATTAATTTGATAGAAACAGATAAATAATTAAACCTATAACAAAAAATAATATTGGGTATTCTGTCACAGCTGCGTGAGAAAGGGTGAATTTCAATTCACCCGAACGAACGCAAGGTTGGACAGAATGCCCAATATTATCCTACTAACTTTACGCCTTTTAGCGACATTTGAACCTAAAAGGGTAAAACGTGGCCTACTCAACCCCTTAGGAACCATCATAAAAAGCATATCTGGAAACTTAGACAATGACGACGCCATACGATACAAAAATGCCCTCAAAATTCTTCAAAAGAATGAAAAAGACATTTCTATAAGCTTAAACAATCATATAAGTCTATATAAAGACATGACATCCCAGCAAACCCAAATTTTACAAAATCTGACCAATAATCAAAGACAATTAGAAAAAGCTATGTCCTATATGGTTAACATGACTAATCAGGATAGAGAACGTATATCTCTATATGCTCAGCTGTCTCAGTTATTTACCGTAATCGGTGAAAATATCCAAGACCTACATAATGAAATAACTAGGTTAAGTAATATATTAGCTTTTAGTCGATCTAGCTCTGTGCACCACTCCCTGCTATCTGTGGAAGATATAACATCTATGTTGCAAAAAATAAAACCATATATGGCACTCACTCAGTTTTAGACTTAGATACTAGATATTACTACAATTTACTTAGCTTAGGATCCTATTTTCTAGATAAAAAAAACTAGTTATTGTCCTTAAATTTCCTATATTGTCCTTACCTACCTACGATCTGTTCCAACTTTGTCCGGTTCCGAATAAAAACCTGGAAATAATCCTTCCCCCTTTCCCCTTTATGGCAACCAACTCCCAGGAGTTTGTGTACATGGAGGCTGAATGCCCGAAGATCGCAACCTGGCATATTTGCAAACAGCAAATAAACTATCAGACCCGCATGCAGCAAGACTGTATCCACCGACTCATCTACGAGCAAGAAATAGACAGTTCATGTCACTCTACCCCCGTTACCCTACTCAAAGAAGCCCTACTGGAATTAGATAACCAGCATTACATCTTATCGTTCCCGAAGCCTACAAAAATACAAATATCCTGCGGACAAGAAGAACACCGTATACTACAGGACAGTTTTCTAGCAACCATCCCTCAGAAATGCCACCTCAAAACGCCATCATTTACAATCATCAACATTGATGACAAAATTCACGGACATGCTGTCGAAATCATAACAATTCCCAAGTTGTCAGCAAAATCGACAAAGAATTCAATTCGTTATAACCTGACATCCATCGACCTGAATAAATTACACAATATTCAACACCAAGTACTAATGGAGATTCCGACTACAGTTGACTCACCGGACCCAACAGCGAGCATATTCCATACGACAATACCAGTTTACGCAATCATCATATTTGGTACAGTTGCACTTGCTATATTGTACGGACGCCGCCACACACTAAGAAACCTAATAAAATTCAACGAAGAAAGACATTCTGACCAATCTTCACGCAACGCGACGACTCTAGAAGAAAGAAAAGCTGCAACATTTTCTCTCAAGCTTGGCCAATAGTCTTTCATCTAGGGGCGGAGGAGTTACGAGTCTGTCACCTCGTACACCATCATCATGGAAGCTTCTGGATCACACAATGACTCAATGCAATGATGATTGCGAAACAAAGTTAATTTAAGGGACGGGCACCGAGACCCGCCGCCTTTCTGTCGCACCATCGCGGTAGCGCTTGGACATAATTTATATAATGAGTACTTATAATTAGCTGTTAATCACATTATCTACTATTAAACTCACTTTCTTATATTAAAGTGTTTTTAAAAACCCTCCACCTGCGGTCTAAACCATAACTCGTGCATGAATATAGTTGTAATTGTTTGGTTGGACGGCGCACACTAGGTTGTTGCGCACATGTTATGACAGTGGTGTGGTACCTTGGATGGGCCAGGCACCAAGAACGAATTACCGCGCCAGCTGAATTTTTAGACGAAATTCTTATTAGAGAAGATGATATTACCAATAAGATTAATTAATAAAAAAAATGTTAACAAATGTTATACTTTCATTACTAGCATTACACCCACCATTCACACAGCTCCTGCACTAGTTCCTATATCCTAGCAGTAAATGGCAGACAGAGCAAAGCCTCGCGAAGCATTTGCCGCGCGTGGCAGTTTGATCGATAAGTAAGTAAGAGAACTTCTTGTCTACCCCCGCAGCTACACCGTGGGCCGTGCGCCGGGCCCAGGCGCCTTGTGGGGGCGGCTAGATCTGCCTTATGAGCATAAATGCATTTTGTTCTAACTCCCAGACCGTCTATTAATGTAAATAGTACATAAGATCATCATCATCTCAGCCGGAAGACGTCCACTGCTGAACATAGGCCTCCGTATATGTCTCGTTATTAGTAATGCTCTTCGTATGTTGTGGCCGTAACCTACCTAACCTAAAAATGGTAACCTAACCTAAAAATCTAAAAATGGCAATATCTTTTTTTCTCCGGTTTAGATAGTCATAATTGTTAAAGTAGTACGTTATTGAGTTAAACGTGGATAGTTTTTTGTATTTTTCATTTTTATACATTGGCAAATGTAGACCGGGTCAAATAATGTATGGAGTTCGCCATTATTCTTTGCTAAGTTTGCACAACTCCTTACTATACTAACAGAGAATACAGATGATATACTGACAGAAATATTAAGAATGGAGAATATGCTAACCTTTGTGCGTACCTATAGCACTCACCATTCAATGCTAAAAGAAGATGTGTTGAGAAAAATGTTTAAAAAAGAAAGATTAATTTACGGTAAGGAATATGTTATAGATCTAGACCTAAGGGAATATTACGATATAATTAAACCAGGCTACTATTTTTCGGAGAGATGCATAGTAATAACTTTTAAAATTCCGATAATAACTAAGGAACACTTTGATTTATACAGATTGTCTATCCTTCCTAATAAAAACCAATCCATTATCCCTCCTTATCTCATCATAGCAACTAACAGGAACACATTCATGTACATAGAGACAGAATGTCCGAAGCTAAGTAACGGTTATCTCTGCGAAGAAAAGTTCAACAGCCAAATCCGGACTCAAGCTGATTGCATCCATAACCTCATCACCTACCATGCTCTAGATACTACCTGTAAGATGACTACAATCACCCTGACCAAGGAAGCTGTGGAAAAACTGGACGAGAGACACTATGCTGTATCTTTCCCACATCCTACTAAAATTCACACTGAATGCGAACGAGAAGATTCTAACATGGTACATGGAAGTTTCTTAGTTACAGTACCCCCAAACTGCCTGCTACGAACAGAAAAGTTTACGATCAGCAACTCCAATTGAAGGCCAACCATTGAAGATCATGAAGATTTCTCTCGATAATATGAAGCAGAGTTTCCAACCACTGCCTGAGATCAAATTGAACTCAATAAATTTAAAAGGTCCGTATGGTTCCCGGCTAAGAATAGGACCATCCCATCTCTTCCAATGGGTGTCGTAAGAGGCGACTAAGGGACTTAAAACCGGAGGATGGGCAGCAGCGTCTTTCCGTGCATTGCAACACACCTGCAATCAAACTGCGATCGCCAACCCGCCTGCCAAGCGTGGCGATTACGGCAAAACCCCCCCTATGAATTTCACACCCAGAAAACGGCCCCTAGTCCCCGGCAGCCCCGCTATTCCTGGCTCCGGTAGCAGTCATGGTAACGGCGGGGTAGGGGGTGCGAAGAATCCCCGGCAGATGCCAGGCTACCAAACCCAACGACCTTTGGCCCTGGCAACTTACAACACGCGCACACTGCGGACTGACGAGAAACTTGCAGAACTCGAAGAAGTATTGAGCAGGTTACGGTGGGATATCGTAGGTTTATGTGAAGTCCGAAGAGAGGGAGAGGACACCATGATCCTTAAATCCGGAAACCTGCTCTATTTCCGGGAGGGCTCAGTCCCAGGGTGGTGTCGGGTTTCTCGTCCACAAGTCCCTCATTAACAATGTGGTCCAAATCGTGAGCGTTTCGACAAGGGTAGCATACCTTATACTCAGAATCACCAAACGGTATTCGATGAAGGTCATACAGGTATAAAAAAAAAAAAAAAAATGTTTATTTTCTCAATATAGGTAATGCTATACACGACTATGGCTGGAGCCTCCTTTTAAGCTAAAAAAAGCCTGTGTCAGGAGGCACCGCTCTTCCTTATCTTTATATACTATAGAAACTATACCTAAGCTGATTATACAAAACCAATAAAAACAAAAACCAATAAAAACAAAACTTACAAAAATAATATTAAGGTAAAAAAAAAAATTAAAACTATTTAGAATAAAATTAGGTGCATGTATATGCGTGGGTTGTGTTGTGTTGTGTGTGTGTGTGTGTGTGTGTGTGTGTGTGTGTGGTGTGTGTGTGTGTGGTGTGTGTGTGTGGTGTGTGTGTGTGTGTGTGTATGTACCTACTATGAGTGGTCTAATAACTTTTCAGTTTCGTCATAATTCTTAGTTTGTAGCCATTTTGTTATAGTTTTCTTGCATTCATAATATAATTTGCTATAAATATCAAGATCTTTATTAACTAGATTGTACAAATGAGACACACGTTTATTAAATTGTCTACTAGCGAATACAGTATTTGTTCTAGGTACTTTCGCGACAATATCTTTCCTTCTTCTACTCATAATGCTAGAATCGTATGGTAAAATGGTATGTTTCCTTAGGACTGCCAGTGTAATATATAATTGTCTTACTGTCAGCAAACCAGAAAGGTGATATAGATCTTCCGTGGGGAATGTCATTTTCTTGAAATATATCACTTTGATAAGACTACGTTGTGCCCTTTCTACTTCTAGGAAACGAGTTTTGTCCGCTCCACCCCAAATGGGTATACAGTATGTCAAAACTGATTGTGCTAAAGACACATATATCTCCTTTAGCAGGTCCCTAACGGAGCCTCGCGGACCAGCGGTTTCTCTCGGCACCACATACCTGAGTGTTTTAAAAATCCATATTAATTTTCTGATTCTGTTTATAACATACTCAAGATGCGGATACCAGGACAGTCGCTGATCCACAAGGACACCTAAGTATTTGGTATGTGCGACTTTAGTTATACTCGGGCAGCAACAATTCACCGGGGACATTGGAATGTCACAGTTGTGTATTTTTATATAAAAATCCTTACCGGGTTGTGTATCATTATAAATGCTGAAGCAGATATAGTTAGTTTTTGAGGTGTTCAAAGATAAAATGTTATTTCGAAGCCACTTATCAATACACTTTAGTCCACGCTCAGCACTTGCCTTGATATCATCCCAGGACTCACCTGAGAAGATTATCGCCGTGTCATCAGCGTAAGAAAAAATGTATACGTATATAAAAGGTATACGCGCCGACAACGGAACACTCCGACGACGAGGTAGAGACTATGTATGAGGACATCTCTACAGCCTTACATAGCACCAGGACCCATTATACCATTGTTATGGGGGACTTTAACGCGAAACTGGGCAAACGAAGCGTTGGTGAGCTGAGAGTGGGGCAATTTGGATATGGAGTAAGAAATGCACGTGGCCAGATGCTGGCCGACTTTATGGAGAAGGAGAGCCTCTTTATGATGAACTCCTTCTTTAAAAAGTCAAAACAGCGGAAGTGGACATGGTTGCATCCCAATGGCGTAACAAAAAACGAGATAGACTTCATCTTGTCGACAAGGAAGCAAATATTCAATGATGTCTCCGTGATCAATTCAGTCAAAACAGGAAGCGATCACCGGATGGTCAGAGGCACATTGAATCTAAAGACCAAGCTAGAAAGATGTCGACTGATGAAGTCTACGCTCCGACCAGCGCCCATCCAGCTCCAAAACCCCGAGAGCTTTCAGCTCGAGTTGCACAATCGTTTCGAATGCCTAGGAGACTGCGAGAATGTGCACGATTATAATGACAGGTTCGTGGAAATTGTTCAAACGGTCGGGTCTAAGATTTTTAAAACTCGCCGTTCAAACAGAACCAAAAAAATCTCCGACTTCACCAGCAACCTCATGGAAGAAAGACGCAGATTGGTTTTGCAGTCCTCTGAAGACGCTACTCAGTATCGGCAACTAAACAGGCAGATCTCTAAGTCCCTAACTCGCGATTTACGCCAATATAATACAAATTGTATTAAAGAGGCGATTGAGCACAACAAAGGCTCAAAAGTGTTCGCGAGAGATCTGTCTGTTGGACAAAGCCAACTGACCAAGCTGAAGACTGAGGACGGCAGGACCATATCGTCTAAGACTGAGTTGCTGGAAGAAGTTGAGAAGTTCTATGGACAATTGTACAAGACCACACGTTTGCCTGTCAGCGATCTGGCTGAAGACCCAAGAGCCAGACTAACCCGACACTATACCGAAGATATCCCGGACGTCAGCCTGTACGAGATTAGAATGGCTCTCAAACAGCTCAAGAACAACAAGGCACCGGGTGATGATGGAATTACGGCTGAACTTCTGAAAGCAGGTGGAACACCGGTACTTAAAGCTCTTCAGAAGTTATTTAATTCCGTTATACTCGAGGGACAAACGCCTAAGGCATGGCACAGAAGTGTGGTCGTGCTTTTCTTCAAAAAGGGTGACAACACTCTGTTGAAGAACTACAGACCCATCTCACTTCTGAGCCATGTCTACAAGCTGTTTTCGAGAGTCATTACGAATCGTCTCGCACGCAGGTTTGACGACTTCCAGCCTCCCGAACAAGCCGGTTTCCGAAAAGGCTTTAGTACCATAGACCACATACATACGCTGCGGCAGATTATACAGAAGACCGAAGAGTACAATCAGCCACTATGCTTGGCGTTTGTGGACTATGAGAAGGCCTTTGATTCAGTCGAAACCTGGGCTGTGCTACAGTCTCTCCAGCGGTGCCAAATTGACCATCGATACATCGAGGTGTTGAAGTGTCTGTATGAAAACGCCACCATGTCGGTTCGCCTCCAGGACCGGAACTCGAAACCTATCCAGTTGCAGCGAGGGGTGAGACAGGGAGACGTTATATCTCCGAAACTGTTCACCGCCGCCCTGGAAGATGTTTTTAAGCTTCTGGACTGGGGTGGACTCGGCATCAATATCAACGGCGAGTACATATCCCACCTCCGATTCGCTGACGATATCGTGGTCATGGCTGAGACTATGGAAGACCTAAGCACAATGCTCGAAGGTCTCTCAACAAGTGGGTCTTAAAATGAACATGGACAAGACGAAAATAATGTTAAATGTCCGTGTCGCACCCACTCCTCTAAAGGTTGGAGACTCTACACTGGAAGTTGTTGACGAATATGTATACCTGGGACAAACAGTCCAGCTAGGCAGGTCCAACTTCAAGAAAGAGATCAATCGGCGAATCCAACTCGGCTGGGCAGCGTTCGGGAAGCTTCGCAATATCTTCACGTCCCAAATACCGCAGTGTCTCAAGACTAAGGTCTTTGACCAGTGTGTGTTGCCAGTGATGACTTACGGAACTGAGACATGGTCGCTTACTATGGGCCTCATAAGAAGGCTCAAGGTCACCCAAAGGGCAATGGAGCGTGCTATGCTCGGAGTTTCTCTGCGTGATCGAATCAGAAACGAGGAGATCCGCAGGAGAACTAAAGTAACCGACATAGCTCACAGAATCGCTAGACTGAAGTGGCAGTGGGCAGGGCACATAGCTCGTAGAACAGATGGCCGATGGGGCAGTAAAGTTCTCGAGTGGCGACCGCGCACCGGAAAACGTAGCGTAGGCAGGCCTCCCACGCGGTGGACCGATGACCTTGTGAAGGTCGCGGGAAGCCGATGGATGCGGGCAGCGCAGGACCGGTCGTCGTGGAAATCCTTGGGGGAGGCCTTTGTTCAGCAGTGGACGATTTGTGGCTGATATGATGATGATGAAATTTAAAAGGACTACACAGCGCGCAAAACAAGGCAATTTTACAACCTACCTTCACATAGACAAGGCGTCCTCTGCAACTATCTATCATACTACAATACCAATCTACAGCATGCTATTCGGTGCAACTGTACTTATCATAGTAATAATAATCAATCGTCGTTATGGAGCTATCCTATGTAGAAGCAAGTATGGAACTTCAGAGCCTGCTGCTGCTGCTGCTGCTGCAAAACCTGCAAAATAAGAGCCAGCTGCTGCAAACCCTGAAAATTTGGAAAATCAGCCAAGATTTCGAGCAACATTTTCTCTCAATGTTCTAAAATAGTTGCTGTTCTAAGGGCGGAGGAGTTATAGTATTGGCCAGTAGGTAAAAAGCTGGCACTGCAGTTGCTACCCAACATTGCGCAAGCCACTAAACTAACTAGGCGCCCTGTCAGCATTTCAAGTATTCCACAGGATGCAACCCGATCTAACTGTTTACCGGATTAATGTATTGTAATAATTACCATTGTTTAATTCACTCATTCTATATCTAGCATCGAGCTGAATTAGACTAAGCTTTATTTGTAACTCTTTACTTTTAAATAAAATTAATTTAAAGTCATTTTGGTTTTTTTTGGGTCCTCCGGTTGTAGCTATCGTAATTGACATGTAAACAAAACATGAACTTCAAAATAAACTAGTTTCAATTGGTTTTCAAGTCTTAAATGAACTAAAACACAGTATTTATGTCAATAAAATCCTTGTAGGACCGTACTCGATGTCCAAATGTAAGTGATTAAGCTAAAATGATAAAATTATTTGTTTACATGTTTGGCCATTTCCAGACAAATAGATTTTTCATTAATGTGACTTGTCCGCAAACAGGCTAAGGCGAACTACCTACCTTCTTGCTTCTTAAGTATCCGGTGATTTTCTTGGTTGACTTGCATCTACAGGTCGTGGCATACTCGTAAAAGTACCGTAATCCCGGAATCGCTGCAAAGCACCTATAGTATTGTGTGTAGATGGCATGTAGATGGGGTCTACGGCTATGAAAATCTTGAAACATGTTCCTGGTGTCTATTAGGTTGTGGTTACAAACTTCATAGCACACCACCATGTCCAAATACTGTACATGGCACCTTCACAATGAAAACCTTAACTTAGGCACTTAGGTCACAATCTGTAGGTTAGGCTTTGAGCACGTAACTCAATGAGTGCGCGAGAGTAACTGAGATATTTTTTTCGCGCACGCATCGCACTTGTTTGTACGCGAAATGTACCTACGAGCGAGCAGCAAAATAGTTCAATGGCCTCAACGCTTCAAAGGAGCCGCCGCCTTCAATTTCAATTTCTTATTTTTCGAAAAGTGTAAATACCTATGAGGTTGTATTTTACTACCTACATCTAAAAGGGGAACTGTAAGGTTTTAAATAGGTAATATTAGTTTTTAAATAAGAATTGATTGAGAGAACTACCAAAAGTCAACGGCCAGGCACAGCGCAGTTTCGTTGCGGCAAGGCACGAATCCAGCCAAAAGACAGGACCGTACTACAACACGAGAATATTATAGTGGGCAATAATGGAATGTGGCAATGTTTTTTTAGAATTCGGTATGGTCGCTGAAGAAAAATTTGTTCAGTTTCGTTTACTGAACTTGCCCTTAAAATAGTTTCAGCTAATTTTGTTAGACCTTATATAGGCAAGGCAGGGGTAAGAAACCAAGATTTCCAAACAAAGGTTTACACGAATCTAAAGGTGACATTCCGGTCATTGCGCGTGTCATCAGCTGTGTGCCGGTCTACTCAATGGAATATCGACCGATGTTCAACTACCCCTCCACCCCTGCCAGAAGCAAATCCCAAAGATGGAGTGAATTTGATGACGGCGCTGGACCCTCGAACTATGTCGCCGCAAATCAACCTCCAGCTCCAAAGCACTCAGGCCCTGGTATGGAAAAGCCGGCCTGCTTCTATTAAGCAACGACTCATGGACGACTACCCCTCCACCTCCGCCAAAAGCAACTCCCCTTAACGCGAGCGTAGTGAATTAGACGACTTCAGCAGCTCGCTCCGCGACCTTGAGCTTGATCATTTGGCGATAAAACTCAAAAATTGAGAATTTTAGGAGCTTAGTTTGCAATATTAAAAGGATTAAAGTTGATGGTATGATCCAAGCCCAGAAGAAATCAATAAAAAAAACAGCACTGATGAACAAAAAGAGCAATAAGCTGTCACTGGTTCTGCTCACTTTGATAAGGCCAGGGAACGAGTGGGTTTAGGGCTACTGGGCTTTACCCACTAAATTCTTATGTAATACCCGAAACTGCTTTTGCTCCATCCATTTTAACCCAACGCTCAATCAATCCCATAACACCAAACAATAATGAAGAGTCTGTACAGCCATCACCAAATGTGACTTCAATGACATGCTCTGACACTGCTGCAGACACTGACGATGACTCTCATTCCTCGTGACCAATCGCTACCTTACAAAAACTTAGAAATTTGACTTCTACCGGATTTTTACTAACAACACCTGCTACACCAGATATTGAATTACTGCAAAATTATTCTTCTGCGTGTCGCACGCCAACAAACGCTAATTTTATGGATCAAGAAAGTTATGACTATCAGCCGGGAACTAGTGGCTTATACAATACTCAGCGCTTAGTAGATTACAGTGATACTGATGAATCTTTGGAATCTAAAGTTACAGACAATTTTTCGAATATGACATTATAAGAAAATACATTAGAAAGCCTATTTCACGCGACGCATAAGGATTTATTCTTCTCTTGATTCAGAAGCCGACTCGGTGTATCCTCCACAAACGTACTTCTGCCTCAGCATTCAGAAACAGCTCAGGTTATTTTATTTTTTTTATTCACAATTGGTAAACCCTTGACATCATCTCACCTGGTGGTAAGTGACGATGTTGCGGAAGCGGGCTTACCAGGATTAATAATAGCTCCGAAACGTATTTTTACCTCAGCATTCACAAACAAACCAGGTGATCGCAAGTTTGGAACTCTCGTGTCTGCCTCAGTATCAGCGTATGTCTACAAACCCAAAAAATCTATCGTAGGATTCATCAGATGTAGATAATATACCTTTAGCACAAACAAGTACGAAGTCTCCTTTCCAGAAATTCATTTTAACACCTGATTATAGAGATGCAAAAACTTTAACTTTTTGAAGTTCAGATTGCAATATTATAAGGAGAAAGTTGATGGTATGATCCAAACCCAAGAAGAAATGAATAAAAATACAGCACTCCTGAAAAAAACAGCAATAATCTATCACTGGTTCTGCTCACTTCGATAAAGCCAGGGAACAACCTAAAATCAGGGAGCATCGCGAGCGGCATCATCGGCGCAGACAAAGGCCATGCTTGTGCTGAGCAGCTGAGACATTTCATCAGCATCAACAACCGGCTTTCGGGGCCCACAGATTGCGACAACACCATCTAGGTGAGAAGCGCATCCTAGACTATCTGTTGAAGGAGTTGACGAAAAGACATGTCTTTTTGTTGTCGGTTGTATATTGAAAGTATAAAATATTATAACTGACTAAGCGTGTCGTCACTGGCGTTACTCGTGTAAGCTAACTAGACGGTCAAAGCCAGATAGTGATTTTGTAATGTCATTATCTATGTCAAGTTGCAATGGTATCATCATATCAGCCGAAGGACGTCTGCAATGGTATACCTTTTTTAAAAATAACTAGTCAAAACAATAAAAATACAAAAGACGACAATGATCCTTTCTGAAAAGTACTCATTTCCTTATAAAAATGCTTGTTTAAATACATCTTCAAAACCAAGAGTGAACTTTCTTGTTTAAGTTAACCTTAATACATGATAACAACTCATAAAGAGTTTTTTTATGTACTAAATATTATTATACATGATTTTTATAATAGGAGAAACGTTCTCGAAGTCACACAGTATGGCCACTCCCTGCCGCTCACTAGGTTCCGACCTCACAATCGATGGATACTAATTGGTGCTAGTTTGGTTCTCAAACTTATACACACATAAAGTCACACTAATAGTCTAAAATATATTGGTACGAAACTGACAGCCAGTTTTATGCAGAGTTACGCTTCGTATAGCAAAATGCAAGACACGATCCGTGGAGCTATTATTATCACTCGTGTGGGCAAAAGAACCCAAATCTCTGTAGTGCATGCGGGGATAAAAGGAATATTTAAAACATAAAAATGAAAAATAAAGTAGAGAACGGACCTCTTCTCCGCAAGCTACGACGATTTGATACCTTGTGTAATTGACAGTTTACGCAGGCAGATTGTAACATTAGAAGAGTTGGGGTCAAGCAGATCAAAATACACAAGCATTCCTCTATTTTGCACATGACAAAGCTTAGGAATAATCAGTATACTGAGAATAACCATTATACTGTGAATTTACTGTAACAAAACGTTTCTCGGTAGACATTGATACAACATAATTTTCCACGGGAGCCCAGCCCCACTCCGTAACCGAAACCACTACCGAAGCCTTAACCGGAGGTCGAGGTGAAGCCGTTTGTGGTGCAACAACCCCTGCCACTATACCCGCCAGCCCAGATAGCTCCCCTTACCTGAATATGATTATTAAACAAGGGAGAAAAGAGGAGGATGACACTGCAAAAGAGTGATCGCCAGCACTCGCTGAGCCTAAACCAGACTGAACAAGAAATAGGTTTCGAAAGACCCCCAGAAGACTGAAAAGACCATGTGTAAAGAATTTGTACGGGGCCATTGCAAACGCAGCGTGTGTCGATACTCCTACGAGCTAGATTTGACTCAACTGCCTGGTGTAATCACCTTCTGTTGGAATTATCAAAACACAAAGTGTACATTTCAATACTGCAAATTCGTTGCATCTGTATGGGAGGAAGCAGAGTTCTTCCGGACCGCAATACTTCCGCCTCATACTGCGAGCCACATGAAGAAAGTACCGCAGCTACCCTCAAATAATAGTGCCTCCAACTATTGTGCCGCAAATGAATCGTCGCAGTCGATGCATCTAGGCATAGGTACGGCAAAGGCTTTGAGTGTCATCCGCTGTGTGCCGGTCTACTCAATAGAATAGCGACCCATGTCCAACTACCCCTCCACCCCTGCCAGAAGCAAATCCCCAAGACGAAGTGAAGTTGATGACGACGCTGGACCCTCAAACTATGTCGCCACAAATCAACCTCCAGCTCCGATGCACTCAGGCCCTTGTATGGAAAAGCCGGCCTGCTCCATTGAGCAACGACTCATGGGCTACCCCTCCGCCTCCGCCAAAAGCAACTCCCCTTCACGGGAGCGTAGTGAATTAGATGACTTCAGTAGCTCGCCCCGCGACCTCTAACTTGATCATTTGGCGATAAAACTAAAAAATTGAGAATTTCAGAGTTTAGGTTGCAATATTATAAGGATTAAAGTTGATGGTATGATCCAAGCCCAAGAAGAAATTAATAAAAAACAGCACTGCTGAACAAAAAGAGCAATAAGCTGTCACTGGTTCTGCTCACTTTGATAAGGCCAGGGAACGAGTCGGTTTTTAGGGCTACTGGGCTTTACCCACTAAATCCTTATGTAATACCCGAGACTGAATTTGCTCCATCCATTTTAACCCAACGCTCAATCAATCCCATAACACCAAACAAAAAAGAAGGGTCAGTACAGCCATCACCAAATGTGACTACAATGACATGCTCTGACACTGCTGCAGACACTGACGATGACTCTCATTCCTCGTGACCAATTTCTACCTTAAAAGAACTTCGAAATTTCATTTCTACCGAATCTTTACTAACAACACCTGCTACACCAGATATTGAATTACTGCAATATTATTCTTCTGCGTGTTACACGCCAACAAACGCTAGTTTTACGGATCAAGAAAACAATGACTATCAGCTGGGAACTAGTGGCTTAAAAAATACTCAACGCTTAGTAGATTACATTGATACTGATGAATCTTTGGATTCTAAAGTTACAGACAAATATTTCGAATATGACATTATGAGAAAATTCATAAGAAAGCCTATATCTTGCGACGCATAAGGATTTATTCTTCTTTTGATTCAGAAGCCGACTCGGTGAATGAAAGCTCCACAAACGTACCTCTGCCTTAGCATTCAGAAACAGCTCAGGAGAATAAAAGTTCCGATAACCTCAGCATTAAGAAACAAACCAGGTGAGCGCAAGTTTGGAACTCTCGTGTCTACCTCAGTATCAGCGTATGTCTACAATCCCAAAAAAATCTATCTCAGGATTCATCAGATGAAGATAATATACCTTTAGCACAAACAAGTACGAAGTCTCCTTTCCAGAAATTCATTTTAACACCTGATTATGGACATGCAAAAATTGAAAAGTTGAATTAGTAGACTTCAGCAGCTCGCCCCGCGACCTTGAGCTTGATCATTTGGCGATAAAACTCAAAAATTAAGAATATTAGGAGTTTAGGTCGCAATATTATAAGCATTTAAGTTGATGGTATGATCCAAACCCAAGAAGAAATAAATTAAATAACAGCACTCCCGAACAAAAACAGCAATAGTCACTGTTTCTGCTCACTTAGATGAAGCCAGGGAACAACCTAAAATCAGGGAGCATTGCGAGCGGCATCATCGGCGGAGACAAAGGCCATGCTTTAGCTGAGCAGCTGAGGCACTTCTTTAGCACCAACAACCGGCACTCGGGGCCCACAGATCGCGACAACACCATCTAGGAGAAGCGCGACCTAGACTCTTTGTTGATGGATTTAACGAAAAGACATGTCTTATTGTTGTCGGTCGTATATTGAATAGTATAGTGATTTTGTTATGTCATTCATTTTACACTATCTATGTCAAGTTGCAATGGTATATCTTTTTAAAAAATAACTAGTCAAAACAATAAACAAACAAAAGACTGCAATGCTCCTTTCTGAAAAGTCCGCAAGCTACGACGATTTCATACTGGTGTAATTGACAGTTTACGCAGGCAGATTGTAACATTAGAAGAGTTGGGGTCAAGCAGATCAAAATTCACAAGCACTCCTCTATTAAGCACATGAAAAAGCTTAGGAATAACCATTATACTGTGAATTTACTGAAACAAAACGTTTCTCGGCAGCCATTGATGGAACATAATTTTCCACGGGAGCCCAGTCCCACTCCGTAACCGAAACCATCACCCAAGCCTGAACCGAAGGTCGAGGTGAAGCCGGTTGTGGTGCAGCAACCCCTGCCACTATACCCGCCAGCCCCAAATAGCCCACCTAACCTGAAGAGGAGAATGACACTTGCAAAAGAGTGATCGCCAACCCTCGCCGAGCCTAAACCAGGCTGAACAAGAAATAGTGTTCGAAAGACCCCAAAAGACTAAAAAGACCATGTGTAAGGAATTTGTACGGGGTCATTGCAAACGCAGCGTATGTCAATACTCCCACGAGCTAGATTTGACTCAACTGCCAGGTGTATTCACCTTCTGTTGGAAATATCAAAACACAAAGTGTACATTTCCATACTGCAAATTCATGCATGCATCTGTATGGGAGGAAGCAGAGTTCTTCCGGACCGGAATACTTCCGCCTCATGCTACGAGCCACATGAAGAAGGCACCGCAGCTACCCTCAAACCCTAAATGATAGTGCCTCCAACTATGGTGCCGCAAATGAATCGTCGCAGCCGATTCATCCAGGCATAGGTACGGAAAAGCCTTTGAGTGTCATCAGCTGTGTGCCGGTCTACTCAATGGAATAGCGACCCAAATCAGACTACCCCTCCACCCCTGCCAGAAGCAAATCCCCAAGATGGAGTGAATTTGATGACAGCGCTGGACCCTCGAACTATGTCGCCACAAATCAACCTCCGGCTCCGATGCGCTCAGGCCCTGGTAAGGAAAAGCCGGCCTGCTTCCATTGAGCAACGACTGATGGGCGACTACCCCTCCGCCTCCGCCAAAAGCTACTCCCCTTAACGGGAGCGTAGTGAATTAGACGACTTCAGCAGCTCGCTCCGCAACCTTGAGCTTGATCATTTGGCGAAAAAATTTAAAAAATGAGTTCAGGTTGCAATATCATAAGGATGAAAGTTGATGGTATGATCCATGCCCAAGTAGAAATGAATAAAAAAACAGCACAGCACCGAATTTTTACTAACAACACCTGCTACACCAGATATTGAATTACTGCAAAATTATTCTTCTGCGTGTCACACGCCAAAAAACGCTAGTTTTATGAATCAAGAAAATGATGACTATCAGCCGGGAACTAGTGGCTTATACAATACTCAGCGCTCAGTAGATTACACTGCTACTGATGAATCTTTGGAATCTAAAGTTAGACAATTTTTTTCGAATACGACATAATCAGAAAATTCATAAGAAAGCCTATTTCACGCGACGCATAATGATTTATTCTTCTTTTGATTCAGAAGCCGACTCGGTGAATGAAAGCTCCACAAACGTACCTCTGCCTCAGCATTCAGAAACAGCTCAGGAGAATAAAAGTTCCGAAAACGTATCTTTACCTCAGCATTCAGAAAGAAATCAGGTGAGCGTGATAGATTATGATCTGAATGAAAAGCACTAATGTTGAATATTCTTGCAAAATGAATAATAATGTTGGTATAAAATTTAGGAATTTTAGAGATGTTAGTAGCAACATTCTAGTAATGATTATGAATATTATTTGTAATGGCAACATTGTGTAAAATATAACAGTTTAATGTTATATTGATTTATTATCTGGAATATTGTGTCTTAGCGATTAGATACAATTAAATAAAATATTTTTATAAATAATCAACAAACTCAGAAGACAAAAACATAACATACATTGATATTTATATTAAGAAAATGTTAACTATTGTGTTTAATTTACTAGGTCTATGTTGGTTAGCCAATCATATTCGAGAACTTGGACAGTTGTCAGTTTGTTGTAACAATGTGTAGTGGACTCGATCGACATACATAAAAGGGGCTGTAATATCATAATCGGGACATTACGTGGGAGGCATTAGTCACGAGATAATCCAGTCAGTCGGTTCCACTGCCACCTGTATTCAATCCAGATAAGTACCTTAACCTGTAACCCTGTTTGATAAATTTTAGATAGTTTATTTAAAGATGATTGTAATAGACTTTAAGTATATTTCTTTCCTTGGGCTTAGTGTTTCTTCCCGCTTTGCTACACTTCTTGTAAAATATTGGGTATACAAGTTCCACGTGGAGGGAACTTGTAATATGTAATTAAAATATAAAACTCTGATTATTAAAAGAATTACATTGACTTATTATATTACCAGATATTTCTTCTTTTATTTCTTACAATTTAAATGTATGACCCTAATTAGATTAGTACCTTGAACTAGGTAGAACTTCTTTTCATAAATTTCTTGATGTAGGTTAAATTTACTAAAAATAGTATTTAAAACTTTCTATAATCTATCATCAGAAGTGGGATTCGCCCATTTTTTTTTTGCCCATAGATCTAATACCATTGTGCAATTTCAGGTGTCCTACTCGAATCTTATGGCCTCCCAAAGGCTACCAAGAATGCTATTTCCTACTCCACACTGCGTCACGCCCTGGGATCATGTCGCCCTGCCTCTGCTTGACCCAAAGAAGTGACGCGTCACACACTGGTCATCACTGATCGGTTGCCACGTCGCGTCGTGACTCGTGGCGCCAGAGCATCGAACATCTGGGTGCCTATCTAATCGGCAGCGAGCTGCAAAAGCCGGTAATGTGTTTGCAAAAATGACGTGCAAATAGTTTAGTAAGTAGTAATAGTTTTATAACCTATATAGCTCAACTTTTTACTAACGTAAAATACGAGTACTCTAGTTAAACTACAGTGGTGTAAAACTCTTCCAGCTTTTTTTTTTCTCTCTCCCATAACACGATAAAATTCGAGATATTACCCACAACAGTTATTATTTTGGTATCTAAAATACTGATTAGAAAAGGACTAGAATAACTGACTAAGGACTACGACAAACTAAAAGACATGGATCACATAGACTATGACAAACAAAAAGATATGGATAGTGACACGAAAAGAAAAACAAAGGTGGCGCTGACCATATGGATCAGTCGTTACTTTGTGAACAGGTATGGCCGACAGAAGAGTTCAGTCCCGGTCGTAGTCGTCCGCCTGAACAGGACCTTTTTTTTGTTTAGACCGCAGATAAGTTACACTTTACCTTGGGTAGGTACCTGGTACCCTGGTAGTAAAATTACATAATACCCGGCATTTCAAGAAAACATTACCGAATATCTTGGATTGAATAAAATATAAAT
This sequence comes from Coleophora flavipennella, assembly GCA_947284805.1. Lineage (NCBI taxonomy): Eukaryota > Metazoa > Arthropoda > Insecta > Lepidoptera > Coleophoridae > Coleophora > Coleophora flavipennella. Next base: position 6,444,280 of record OX369309.1, on the reverse strand, counting down.
AAAATTTTAGTGACCTCACACCGTACCACCCAAATTGTCGCTTGGATATCTATGGATAGCAGTCCAAGCTACCAAATTAAGAAGGCATGTTAAGCCTAAGGAGTGACGAGCATTTGTAATCCTTCGTACCAGACTAGTGATGTGACACATTTCTACGATGTGGCTTAAAATAGCAATAAATAAACTTTTTGTTGTATAAGAATCATTGATATTGGCACGGCTTCTTAGTGCTAACAATTGAGGAATTTCTTTTTGTAGTCTGCTATAGTTTTTTTTAAAAAAACTTGATTTTTTTTTTTGCTTCAACAAAAAAGTCTTATTTTGCATAGTCAAGTTTCGTGTTTTCTTCCGGATGGGCCTGTTTTTCAAGATATACTACATTCTTTTATTCAAAACTTAAAACCTATGTCATTCAACACTCTGGAAAGTCGTATGAATGTTACGACACCTCACACAATCTATCAAGCCGTTTTTGCTAACCCAGAGAAACAAGACTTATATACATAAAACAATAGCTTCCTTTTTAGTAGTTTGGTTAAAAAGTAAAGCCATGTCAATTTTTATTCTAATATTCCAATGAGTATTTCTATCGATATCGATAAAATTTGTACAAACATGGTATACATCCCTGGTTGAACAGTGTGACAGAAGTTTGAGAAGTTTGACATGTAAGGCTGTACGAGGCATGAGATCGGCATAACGATAAGAGTATACTCGTCTCCTTTTCTCTTGAGGTTTTTGGGGGTTTTAAATGGGTGGAGGGGGCTGGGCCCCCTGGACCCCATATCATGAATCTTGGTGATCAAATTGACTTCACCTTTTTTTGGAATAAGCTGTAGTGATTTTCGCCGTCAGGGCGTCATAGAAGTAGATGACCTTTTTTTTTAATAGGCGGTAGCGATTTGTCGGTCAAGGAAAAAGTGTTTGTACAAAATAATAGCAGGTTTCAGTGTTAATTCGTACGTCCACATCGCAGTTACCATTTACAATGTTTTTTAGTCTCATAATGTGTATGGTGTATTCGGAAAGTGGTGTTTTTTTTTTTTTTTTTCGAACGGTGTTTGTTTACAACGAAAAGTAGGAAAAAAAAAAGAGTTTAGTATGATACTCACAAGGGAATCAAAATTTATAGGGTATTTTCCATTGACCCAGAACTATGAAATTTAGCAAGTAATACCGTTTTATATTACAAGTATAGGGAAAAATCTGAAAACTATACATTTGTAATTGAATCGTAAACCTAAAAAAAAAATTTACGGAACCCTCGGTGGGCGAGTCCGACTCGCACTTGTCTATTCTTTGGTCTATTTTTTTATACTTGCTCTTTTTTTTTAGATCTCGTCTTGACCGTGAGAAACTTAAAAGGTTATTTGACGGATGAATATCATATATCATATATATATATATATATATATATATATATATATATATATATATATATATATATATATCATATATATTAGTCATACTGAATAGTATGACTAATATACATGCAATTTGTTTCAATGAATGACTTGTCGTACACAGACATCACTGATAGTTGTTGAACTGGTAGCAATGACTTATATATTATCTGTCCAAATCTGTGACTGGTAGGTACTATTAATTGAAAGCGGATTTTTACATTCTTGTTTTATTATTTTTGTTTGCCTACCTACATACCTAATTACTTAATTGTTTTCGTTAATATGTCAACGTAACGTTTGTAACCGTGTTTACTTGCAATGTAATGAATAAATTAGATTGAATTAATGTCACGAATCTGGCCAAGATTCACAATGCTTAGTAGTTTTATAATTAAACATTGTTTTGGGTCAGACTGGCCGAGCAATTGTATTTTCCATAAAAAAAAATGTAGGTAGATTTGTTAATAAATGGAAGTGGTTTAATATGACGTACCTAACCGTAAATAATTGATACGAGAATAAAGCTAAACTTGGTGGTCTAAATCAGATAATTTATTTATAAAAGAAAATTTGATCAGAGTAACAGTCACGGAGGCCGTAAAAAATAATAATAATTTTACATTTGTTATTTTATTGACTGTCCCCTTTAGTACTCATTATTATACTGTGCCTTTTATTCAACCCTAGATATTTCATTGTTTCATAGAATAAGAGTAAGTTCATGATGGATTAAGACTTTTTCTGTAGAAAAGTATCGAACTCATTGGCGCCTATGGCCCAAAGATAAATGCTTGACCTCGAATGGTAAAATGGTATGGAATATATTCAGTTGTATCCTGCATGTGCTGGGGGTTATATTTACGAGTAGCTTGAGTTAAAGAAACAATGGAATATCCTAGGGACCAATCGTTGATAGTTAGTACTTGTACTTATGTATGCCATGGATTACTGAAGGTGTTGCTACAAATATTTAATAATTCAGTGACCATTGTTTTTAAAAGTTTAGTATATTTTTTAGATTTTTCACCATCCATTTTTCAATACATAAAAGCAATTGAAAGTATTATTTTTTTTTTATTTAAAAAACTTTATAGCACCGTCATTTTCTTTTTTATCATCATAGCTTTTATTTATTGAAGAGTCAGTTACATGATAATTGTCACAAATGATAAGTTACATTATGTAATGTATGGTTTTGCACGGCTTTGCCTTAGACTTATCCTATTGTCACGGTAGGAATACAACAAGAAATGAGTGATAGTATATATATGTGAATCAAAATAGAGAAAGAATTAAAAGGCTGTTGTGTATAAGTATCCTCGAAAATTGTGGATTTTCTCGGAGTTCTGCCGATTTTAGAATGAAACTAACTGTGGCATAAGATAAGTGTCCTATTTGGCATCGCAATACAGCGCAACGCACAACTACGAGTACCTCTCATATACGCAGATTACAATCAGCACAGAATTTGTATATATGAAAAATACGATGTTGTTTTTATACTTTATTTTATATTTTTACTGTGTGTTCCTACATGTTTCTTGTTTACTCGTGTAATATTTTTTGCGTCGAGTTGTAGTGTTGTGCCTACTAAATGTTTGAATCTTGGACCTTAAAAGCAAAGCTTATTTATACCCAGAGCAATGGGTTGAGAAGAATAAGTTTGAAAATGAGAACGTTGTATATTGTATACGTCATGGTGGCAATATTTTATTTATTTTTATAAACTGTTGGAATTCAAGTTAGCGTTTTGATTGAAGATATGTAATTAATATTTTATATTGATAATTTTGCAAGAATATTACATTTTTTTTCTAATGAAATAGTATTCATAGTTATGAAAGTAAAGAAAAACGTGAATAAATATCAAAGAATAAATAACAAAAAAAAATCCCTCTTCCGTTCGCTGGTCTGCTATTGTCCGATGTTAATCTGGCTTCACTGGCAGCGAGTGTCGGGATTAACATGCAAGGGACAATTAGCTTCCCATATCCGCCCGCTGGTCTACCTGTTACTCGGTGGTAGCCTGGCTTCACTGGCAGCGGGTGATGGGGCTATCATGTCTAGTAACTGGTCTCCTTGAAAAGCAATGAGTTTTTACACAAAAAAAAAGAGAAAAAACAGAAAGACTGAAATAATTTATTTGCTTTTGACACAATGGTCATGGTTTTACAGTTTACAAATAATCTTAACCTTGTTTTCCATCCGCTGGTCTGCTTGTTGCTTGGTGGTAGCCCGTCTTCACTGGCAGCGGGTGATAATATGGGGCATCATGTCTAGGTAACAGGCCTCCCATAACTATAACATGTTGTTGATACGAACTTTCCGACATTTTTCGCATTTGAAAATATTGTTGATTGGTATGTACTTCGAGAGCGAAGTACATATCAGGATGGCCGTGATAGATTATGATCTGAATGAAAAGCACTAATGTTGAATATTCTTGCAAAATGAATAATAATGTTGGTATAAAATTTAGGAATTTTAGAGATGTTAGTAGCAACATTCTAGTAATGATTATGAATATTATTTGTAATGGCAACATTGTGTAAAATATAACAGTTTAATGTTATATTGATTTATTATCTGGAATATTGTGTCTTAGCGATTAGATACAATTAAATAAAATATTTTTATAAATAATCAACAAACTCAGAAGACAAAAACATAACATACATTGATATTTATATTAAGAAAATGTTAACTATTGTGTTTAATTTACTAGGTCTATGTTGGTTAGCCAATCATATTCGAGAACTTGGACAGTTGTCAGTTTGTTGTAACAATGTGTAGTGGACTCGATCGACATACATAAAAGGGGCTGTAATATCATAATCGGGACATTACGTGGGAGGCATTAGTCACGAGATAATCCAGTCAGTCGGTTCCACTGCCACCTGTATTCAATCCAGATAAGTACCTTAACCTGTAACCCTGTTTGATAAATTTTAGATAGTTTATTTAAAGATGATTGTAATAGACTTTAAGTATATTTCTTTCCTTGGGCTTAGTGTTTCTTCCCGCTTTGCTACACTTCTTGTAAAATATTGGGTATACAAGTTCCACGTGGAGGGAACTTGTAATATGTAATTAAAATATAAAACTCTGATTATTAAAAGAATTACATTGACTTATTATATTACCAAATATTTCTTCTTTTATTTCTTACAATTTAAATGTATGACCCTAATTAGATTAGTACCTTGAACTAGGTAGAACTTCTTTTCATAAATTTCTTGATGTAGGTTAAATTTACTAAAAATAGTATTTAAAACTTTCTATAATCTATCAAGCGCAAGTTTGGAACTCTCGCGTCTACCTCAGTATCAGCGCATGTCTACAATCCCAAAAAAATCGATCTAAGGATTCATCAGATGAAGATAATATACCTTTAGCACAATTAAGTCTCCTTTCCAGAAATTCATTTTAACACCTGATCATGGAGATCAGGCTGCAATATAATAAGGAGAAAGTTGATGGTATAATCCAAACCCAAGCAGAAATGAATAAAAAAACAGCACTCCTGAACAAAAACAGCAATAGTCACTGGTTCTGCTCACTTCAATGAAGCCAGGGAACAACCTAAAATCAGGGAGCATTGCGAGCGGCATCATCGGCGGAGACAAAGGCCATGTTTAGCTGAGCAGCTGAGGCACTTCATCAGCACCAACAACCGGCACTCGGGGCCCACAGATCGCGACAACACCATCTAGGAGAAGCGCGACCTAGACTCTTTGTTGATGGATTTAACGAAAAGACATGTCTTATTGTTGTCGGTCGTATATTGAATAGTATAGTGATTTTGTAATGTCATTCATTTTACACTATCTATGTCAAGTTGCAATGGTATATCTTTTTAAAAAATAACAAGTCAAAATAATAAACAAACAAAAGACTGCAATGCTACTTTCTGAAAAGTACTCATTTCCTTATAAAAATGCTTGTTTAAATAGGTACACATCTTCAAAACAAAGAGTGAACTTTTTTGTTCAAGTTAAACTTAATACATGATAACAACTCTTAAGTGTTGTTCTTTGTACTAAATATTATTAGGGTAGTGGTCCCCAAGATCCCGCAGGAGTTAAGACGGCGAAACCTCGGTAAGTCGGAACACGAATGACATCTGCGCTTAACTTCAGTGGTGTTTTGATGCGCGAACGTGAGGGACTTTACAGCGAGAAAAAATTAAAAACACTTTGAAAACGGAGGTGCTAGGTGAGTTTGTTGAGTAATATCTATTTTTATGTTAATTTTTTACATTTTGAAACTATATTCATTCAAAATTGTGATGTACTTTTAATAATCTAACCATGGCTTTCGCCGGCTTCACTAACCTAAATATCGCCTGGTTGGCAGTTTTTCCGCTGACTGTTAATAGATGGCGTTAAATACCATGTCAGTGGACTGAGAGCAAAGTGATTAGATTGCGCGGAGCTATGGCAGGTAACATTGCGCGTGCAGTCTTACCTTCCATGTAATTGTAAAAAGCATTATTTCACGTTTGTCATAATAGTTGCATCCCCTTCCCCCATGGACGCGAAGCCATATAGACGTGTTTTCGTACAACTTTGATAAGAATTCACTAATTTTGTGCCAAAAATCAAGATACAAAAAATAGGACAGCATAAGACACTAGGAGGTGTCAATCAAGAATACACAAAACCTGACGTCACGTGAGTCCTACCACACTTAATCACCGATACCAGGAAATCATAAATAAAACGCTATCACCCGCAAATCGCGCACAGCGCCACCTATAGTAATTTGTCGAGACCAACTAAGGGTGCAGGGTGCGCTAAGATCGATACGCCAACTCTTTACTGACTGATGCGCTTGTCGACCACTGTTTCGGACGCTCAAATTAGTTTAACGGGTAATCAATAGGTGTCGCTACCGGTATTGAATTTAAATGGCGCTCTCAAGAACTCCACCTAAGTCGCAACTTTCAGTTTCCGACACTGACCTTTTAGGAGGTGAACATATTAAAAAAAGTGAAAAACGCCGTCGCATGTCGGATGATGATTATGACTATCTGACTGCCTTTCGAATGGAAATGAAGAACATGTTTAAATCGTTTGAAGCAAACCAGAATGCGAGGCTGGATGCACTCGAAAATCACCTGTCTGATGTGAAAAACATCTCGTTAACTGTACAAACGACCGGTCAAGAGATAGAAAAGTCTGTGGACTATATTTCAGAAAAACTGGATTCATTACAGAGCAAGATTGAACATTCAGAAGCTGATCGCAAGGAGGTTGCAGCGCAGTTGTCAACTCTGACGGATAAATGCAATTATCTAGAATGGTCTGCTAAAAAAAACTAGCGTAGAAATAAGAAATGTACCTCAGGCAAGTTTTCAGAAAAAAGAAGACCTATACCAAGGTGTCATTACATTCATTAAGTAAGCACCTGGATAGTCAAATAGACGTCTCTGAGATTCGTGACCTCTACCGCTTGCCAAGGACTACATCACTATAGTGGCCGAGATGAACAACACAAGAACTAAGGACAAGTTTCTGAACTCTGTCAAATTATTCAATAAAAAAGGTCATCAGACCAACACCTCTTATTTGAACCTGCCAGGCCCCCCATCATGCGTTTACGTTTCAGAATATCTTCCCTCGAGTACCAAACGATTGTACTATTTGGCAAGAGATCTGAAAAAAACCGAGAATTACGAGTTTTGCTGGACGGCGAATGGACGTGTTTATTTGAGGAAGCATCAAGGCTCTCCGCATGTTTGGATCAAAAATGAAGCACAACTGCATAGTCTGAAACGTACAGAATGACTACTACATCTAATCCTATTTAGCGTTATATTTATTTATTCTAAACATAATAGTTACGGAGCGTAACCAGTATATAGACCGCGTAGTAAGCATAAATGCTGTGGCTACCAAAAGTGCATAGTAAGCGTCTGGAGTAGATTAAGGCCCTAGCTCTTAGTTTTACACGTAATAAATAGTCAGTCTTACATCGACCCAACTACGAATCGTTCGTAACCTATTTTATAATTTAGTTTTTAAAAACCTGTTTTCCCTCCGGCGCGATTTGACTGGCGCAGCCGGTAGGATACCGGTACGAATATCCTGTGCCTGTGAGGATCCAAAATCGATTCGAGTACAAGTATTTCGTGCGTTTTTACGTAAAAACTGGTATCTACGGACCAAATAAATTTGTCTTAGTGCCTGGAGGATACAAGGAAAACTTCTGCGGCTATAATTGGAGGAAATGGGGAAAGGAGTACTGTGAGTAGACCTCTTCACTGTCCTATCCATCCCTGTTCTTATTCCATTGGCTGTGCATAGTTAGTTAGATTTTAGTTAGTTTAGGCTCTTTAATTGACTCTCTATATAAAATCTATAGCAGTGACTTTATTGAGTTTTAGTATTAAGACTAGTGTGAGTGTAATTAAATTTAGTAAAAGTGGAGCAAATACGTACAATTCCTAAGGAAGTAATGGACATTATTCCAAGATTTGATGGAGATGGAAAATTACTAAATTTGTTTATAAATAAAAGTGAATACGTAATAAATTCTTTCAGAAGAAATGAAAACCCTACTCAGGACTTGTACATATTCCATGCTATTACCGGCCGTTTAGTAGGTAAGGCCGCCAGCCTCTTAAGTGAGCGCCAAGATATTGAGACATGGCCAGAACTAAAAGAGTTGTTCACTCAACATTTCGGCGATCCAAGGTCAGAGGAATGTATTGCGATAGAGTTAGATAGTATGAAAATTAGACAGAGTGAATCTTACTTAGAATTTTGCAGTCGTATCCAAAATGTCAGAAGTACATTATTTTCCAAAATTTATTATTATTATTATTATATCAGCTCATATACGTCCCCACCGAGGGGCTCGAGCCTACCCTGAATCAGGGCGATAAATTTTCCAAAATAAATTTGATTAATGACGATAATGAAAGGCAAACAAAAATGACCATTTATAACCACATTTCGTTGAATGTATTTTTGTATAATCTGCCAGAAGACATGTTACGTGTAGTACGTCTCCACAACCCTGATAAGCTAGAAGACGCATTGAAAATAGTTATGGAAGAAGTTAATTTCTTAAATCAATATAATGCAAAGAACAAAAACCGTCAAAGGTTTTCACCGCAAACGCAAATGCCAAATTCCAAGCCTATTTTCCCGCAAAATAATAATTTTGGACAAAATTTTAAATTTGGCCAGCCACAAAACTCTGGCTTTAATGTAAACGCTGCACAAAGCAAATTCCCGCAAAATCAAGGCTTTAAGTTCGGCATTTCTCACCAACCTCAAGGTTACAGAGCTATCATGCCCAACCAAACAAACTTTAAGTTTGGAACTCCACAGCAACATGTAGGTTACAGGCCATTCTTTAATAATAATAACCAGCCTAGGCCCAACAACATCCAAACCCAATTTAGATTTGGTATCCCACCTTCATACCAACAAATGCAAGGTCAGAGACCCACATTTCAACAAACACAAGGTCAAAGTCAACAGACATTAGGTCAACGACCTTCATACCGATACGATAATGACGTCTCTATGCGAACGGCTCCTCAACCGAGACCAAATTATTTAGCCCCGCGAACGTCCAATAACTTGTTCTATGCTAATGAACTTGATGAGCATGAATACACCCCCGAAGCTTTTTATGCGATTGAAGGAAACGATTACGACGAGGAATACCAGCTGGTAGGTAGTGATGAATATTCAGTAGATTGTAGTAATTTCGAAAATGCTCAGTCGTCACAGGAAACCCCTGAAACAGAAAATTTTCAGTTACAGGCCTCCACGATACACCCCCCGAAATAGTACATCTTAACCATCATGGTGCTTTAAAATTACCCCACATAGAAATTCCTGAAATTAACTCTAAATTTATGATTGACACAGGAAGCACGAGATCCTTTATCAGCCCTGAAATCGCTAATAAATATTTTGCAGATTATAAATATTGCGAGCCCTTTGAAGTCGTTAGTACCCACGCGCGAAGTTCTCATAATGAAGTAATAATTATACCATCACTAAAGACTTTTAGAAGTACTGACACACATAAATTTTACGTATACGAGGTCTGCAGTAATTACGAAGGACTGATAGGCTCTGACTTATTAAAACAACTAGACGCGAATATAGATATGAAAAATCAAATACTAAGAACACGAGACACAGAAATACCAATTATATACAGCCCACCTTACACAGTTCGCGTTGAATCTCGTTCTGAAACACGTACACAAATCCCTGTTGATCTTTTGAATGGAGAAGCAATAGTTAACTATATAAATTTTGGCGAAGGTGTACGAACACCTACTGCACTTGTGCAATGCAAAGAAGGATTTGCTACAACTGTTATCCAAAATACATCTGATAATTGTTTTGATATTACATTCAGTAAACCCATTAGTGTCACAAAATATGAACCTGAAGAAATCCAAGTTAACAACACCCAAATAGTTAATGACATTGAAAAAGATAATATTCTCAAGGAAAATCTAAATAAATTACGGTTAGATCACATGAACCCAGAGGAACGTAACAAAATTCACAATTTGTGCTTAGAATACAGACATCTTTTACACAGAACACTTACCGCTGTCCTTTACAAACCAGGTAAAACACAAAATCAGGACAGTTAATGAGGACCCAATTTACGTAAAGCCATATCGTCAAGCCCCAGTAGAAGCCGCCGAAATAAAAAAGCAGGTCCAAAAGCTGTTAGATGATAATGTTATACAGGAATCTCATTCTCCATGGAGTGCACCGGTGCACTTAGTACCCAAAAAACTGGATGCTAGTGGCGAGAAAAAATACAGAATGGTTATAGACTATAGACGACTTAACGAAATAACAGTAGATGACAAATACCCTCTTCCCAATATTACTGACCTCTTTGACAAATTAGGCAAAAGCTGCTATTTCTCTGTACTTGACCTAGCTAGCGGCTACCATCAAATAGAAATCGAGAAAGAAGACCAACCCAAGACCGCTTTTTCAACCCAATTTGGTCACTACGAGTTTCTTAGAATGCCGTTCGGGCTGAAAACGGCTCCAGCGACATTTCAACGAGCGATGGACAATGTTCTGAGAGGATTACAGGGAATACACTGTCTGATCTATCTGGATGACATAGTTATCTTTTCATCAAGCCTCGAAGAACACTTAACAAAACTAAGAGCAGTTTTTGACAGACTCAGGAAAACCAATTTGAAAGTACAACTTGACAAATCAGAGTTTTTATGTAAAGAAGCATCTTACCTGGGACACACTATCACCCCTGATGGACTGAAACCAAATACTGACAAAATAGACGCTATACTGAACTACCCATTACCAAAAACAAGGACTGAAATTCAAAGTTTTCTAGGACTTATTGGCTACTACAGAAAATTCATCAAGGACCTTTCAAAAATAACACAACCTATGACATCATGTCTGAAAAAGAACAATAAAATTGTAATTGATGATAAATATATTAATGCATTCCAAAAATGTAAAGAATTACTAACGAGCGCGCCACTATTACAATACCCCGATTTTACAAAACCTTTTGTACTTACCACTGACGCCTCCGATTTCGCCGTTGGTGCAGTACTATCACAAGGCCCGATTGGAAGCGACAAGCCCATAGCATATGCTAGCAGGACCCTCAATGACGCTGAAAAAAGATACAGTGCAATCGAAAAAGAACTTCTAGCCATAGTATGGGCGGTAAAACATTTTCGACCGTACCTGTACGGCAACCAATTCACTATATACACTGACCATAGACCACTTGCCTGGTTACACTCACTTAAAGAACCAAACAATAAGTTAACCCGTTTCAGACTGAAGTTAAGCGAATATACATACAAAGTCGTACATAAGAGTGGAAAACAAAATACAAACGCGGATGCACTTTCCCGGATACGATTAAATGCCTTAGGTGGCCAAGACAATGATGACCAACGATCAATGGCAGTGAACGTAGGAGATGACGACAATGACTATATACGACAGCTGACTGACGAAATAAGGGATTTGGGACAACTAATACACAACCCTGAGAACACAACTAACAATGAAAATACTACAGAAAGCGAAAAACAACCCGCTTCTGCTTCCTCAGATACCGAGTCTACCGTAAGTGTAGGAAATGAACAGGAAAGTCCACCCCAAGCCCGATCAGAGGCATCACCCTTACTGCAATCAAATGACAGTACCCTTACAGCAAATACTGAAACAGCAAGTTCTACCACAGATACTGTACACTCTGCTTTAGATATGGACACAAATGGCGTCCCTATACTTCACGAAGCCATAGATACAAAACCCAACCAAATAATAGTAAATGTTTGGTACAAAAATGAACTCTCAGTCAACATTATCTCACATTCAAAACAACACATCCTAAAAATTCATTTACCTTTGGATAATCCTGAACTAATCAAACAATTCCTTAAGGAATACATCCGGCCCAAAATTAAATATTTTATCTACTATGAAAACAAAGAACATAGACGACAGTTTTCAGAAATAGTAATTGCATTATTTAGAAAAGATACTGTACTACTCTATGAGTGTACTGAGCGAGTAATTAACGTAACTGATGAAAAAGAACAGGAAGAAATAGTAAAGAAGTACCATCAAGGTAAAACCTGTCATCGCGGAATTAAAGAGACAATTTCCCACTTAAAGCGCACTTACTTTTGGAATAATATGGAACAAATAGTAACCACTATCATAAACTCATGTGAAACTTGTAAACGTATGAAATACGATAGGCGACCTTTCAAACCCCAACTACAGCTTACCCAGACTCAAACTAAACCGTTTGAAGAGTTATTCATTGATCTTTATTCTATAGAGAGCAAATACTACCTAACTGTTATAGACTCATTCAGTAAATTGGCCCAAGCTTTTGAAATTCCTGACAGATCAACTCCTGAAGTAGTTAGAGCTCTGATCAAGTATTTCTCATTCTATGGGATTCCCAACAAAATTAGCTCAGATCCCGGTTCAGAATTTAACAACAAGCTTATGAAGGAAATGCTCTCATTTTATAAAATAGAGGTTCATATAGGTACCCCAAACAACCCCAATTCTATGGGACTGATAGAACGTTTTCATTCCACCATCACAGAAATATACAGACTCGCAAAATATGAAAGAAAGTTTACAGACGCAGCATCAGTCATGACTTATGCTATTATGGCGTACAACCAGACAATTCATTCCGTAACAGGTCTCACACCCTTTGAAGTAGCGTTCGGACATACAGAAAGTAACAGCCAGTTTAACGTTGACTTTGAAAAGGAATACACCCAACAACTAGTTAGAGAACATTGTAAAAGAACTAAGTACTTATACAAATATTTAACAGATAAAATGGTAGCTAGGAAAGAAAGAGTACAACAAGATAGAACAGGAGAGACTGACTTTGACCTTAATGATGAGGACGTAATATTTATCAAGGGCGTTAACACGCGTCGTGCTAAAGATAAGCCAAGGTTTCAAAAGGCCAAGGTTAAAGGAAAGGTTCAAAGAAATGTAGTTCCGGTAGAGACAAACGCGAGAAATACTAGAGTTCCCATTAAAGATGTGCGACGTCCTCCACAGGTTCGTCCTGCTGCTGATCCAAGCACTAGTGACCCGGGCCCTTCAACTTCAAAAGATTGAGAAGAACCCTGGCATTCTGCCGGTTAGGCAAGGAACTGCTCTTGTTAGTTACGATAAGTGGATAGTAATAAAAATTTTAGATGTAAGGCTTATTATGGAAGACTTAGATTTAAATATAAATAGATTTAAAGAAATGAATAGACAGGTCGGCTCTTTCTCCAATACCAATAGATCGTTTTTAGTATACTTTGATGACGTAAAGCAACAAGTAAATTATATGTTAAATATCACTTTAGAAAAATACATTCAACTAGTCCCCAACAGCAGACATAAAAGAGGACTCCTCAACCCTTTGAGGTCTATAATCAAAATTATTACTGGTAATTTGGATCACGATGACGCAATTAAATATGATAATTTGATAAAAGAAGTAAAAACCCGACAGCACTCAATAGAAAAGAAAACAACTCTAATAGCTGAAATGGCTCAAGTTCTTACAAACTCTACTGTAAATATAACTAACAATCTCATACAATTATACGAAGCCGTTAATAGAATTAATAAAGACATAATTATTATTTCATTAACCTCTCAAATTAACCAAATAATACACGTATATAATTTGTTTTTACATAATTTTCAGATAATTTACACCAAATTGAATGAGATTGAAAATATTATAGCATTTAGTAGAATAGGAATATTACATCAATCTATTATAAATACTCGTGAACTTGTTAAATTGCTCAAGATTATAGAAAAAACAGATAAACTCATATTTCCGTCGATTCCTGAAAATATTGTTAAAATTGAACAGTCAATTACATTAAAGTCCTATTTTAAGAATCATTAAATTATGTTTGTAATGGAAATACCTTTAGTTAAGAAAGATAGTTACTTTTACTACAAAATTGTTCCCTTACCTGTCACCGACCCTGAAACAAACCTTACCCTGATTATTTTGCCTAAATATCCTAACCTTATAGTGAAGGGGTTGAAAGCCAGCTCGCTGTCCACACCGTGTAAAGCCATAGAAGACGAAATATACCTGTGTGATGAGACCCAGACCTTAGTACCTGTTGAAGATACCTGCATTCTCGACTTAATGAGATATTCTAGTAAGGCTGCCTGTATTCGAATCCCAATAGAACTGGAAACAGTAAAGGTGGAACCTCTTCAGACAAATCGATGGATGCTGTACACCAAATCAGCTAATGACCTCACAAGGACATGTGCTAACGAAATTCTTCATTATACCATTTTCGGCACATACCTGCTTACCATCGATGATAAATGTGAATACAAAATTGGAAATTATTCTTTGAGAGAACGTATCCTGAAAGGAGAGAAAATTTTATATTCAAAACTTCCTTTGGTGAAGCTTCCGGAAAATCTACAAATTGACATCCAACAGAACGTGAATCCTGTCAAACTAACTGGAGTTGACCTGACTGATCTGAAAGTGCTATCTTACGCGTTGAAGGATAATGACGTGAAAAGTGAAAGTGTAGTGAATACGGAAAGTGTTAGCATAGGAACCATTGTCTTATATATAATTTTAGTCATAAGTTTTGTCTCTTTTATGTACTTTAAGTATGCATTTTTGGTATGCAAATATTGCAAAGGTCGAAATCGTCCTCAGAAAGATTGTTCTTCGGACAATTTCGAACTTAAGGACGGAGGAGTTACGGAGCGTAACCAGTATATAGACCGCGTAGTAAGCATAAATGCTGTGGCTACCAAAAGTGCATAGTAAGCGTCTGGAGTAGATTAAGGCCCTAGCTCTTAGTTTTACACGTAATAAATAGTCAGTCTTACATCGACCCAACTACGAATCGTTCGTAACCTATTTTATAATTTAGTTTTTAAAAACCTGTTTTCCCTCCGGCGCGATTTGACTTAATAGTTGTATCCCTTTTCTATCATATAAGTACATGTACACTCTTAACAAAACACAGCACTCAATACACACTACACTCATATACCTAAAGTACATACAACACTCACACCTACAACGCAAACTCGTCTTGTTTATACAGCATTCTAAATATCGTAAATTAATAAAAATCTTTGAATCGATTAACACATCCAATGAGCTTTCACACTGGAAACTATTGTCCGTCACATCTCAATCCTTTTACATATCAATTTTAATTAACTATACCACCTATGCCAAATTCATAAACTAAAATTTAATAGTACCTATTGTAGGTTTATCTATTTTAATTAACCACAAAGTTCGATCCCTTGCATGATATGATTGAAAATATTGACTCCACTAATATATCAGAAGCTAAGATATGCACACCAGAAGACTGCCAAGTTACATTATCTAACACCCTTACTGAAACCCTTGTTATTTCGCAGAACATACGAAGCATCTCGCATAACTTTAACGAACTTGTAATTCTTTTGACGCGTATCTGTATGGATGTTGACATAATAGCTCTTACCGAGTGTTGGCTGCAATGCACCAACAATATTCCCCCACTACCTATGTACAAATCCTACCAATCAACAAAGAATAAAAATCAGAATGACGGTGTTGTGTTATACGTTAAAAACTCTTTAAGTAATTACTCTGTTGAAGAACCAGAAATTTCCGAAGCGACGTCATTACTTATAAAAATTAATGACACTACCGCAGTGATGGTAATTTATCGATCTCCTAGTTTTACTGATATATCAATTTTTTTACATTCGTTAAACAATATCCTCCTTAAGTTAACTGGCTACACGAACATTATTATTGTCGGCGATCTTAACATTGATATCAAATCTAATAATACGGACTCTCGATCGGACGACTACTTAAACTTAGCTACTTTCCATGGACTGTTACCAGCACATACATATCCTACTAGGGGTAGCTCATGTCTGGATCATGTATTGCTCAAAACCCGGTTACAATCAACTACTCTTATTTTGGAAACTACTATGACAGATCACTGCACCGTCTTGTTCTCTTTAAAAACAAATGTTATTAAAAACAGAGATCTTAAATGCTTCACTAAAATTAACTACATAAACCTAGAAACTGATTTAGTTAAAACTGATTTTAAACCCTTGTATCAAATCCTAGATCCAGATCTTGCAGCTAATTTCCTGGTCTCCTCCGTAATGACTGCTATACTATCAAATACTACAAACAGGTGTGTACCAAATAGGAAAAGGATAGTAAAACCATGGATCACTCTTGGGCTGTTACGCTGCATTCGAAATCGAGATGTCATGCATAAAAAACTAAAGACAGATCCGGAAAATGAAACCTTGTCCACGACCTATAAAAGGTATAGAAATTATGTTAATAAAATTGCTAAAAAACTTACACAGGAATATGATCGTGTTGAACTGAGCAAAGCAGGCAAAAATAAAAAAAGAGTTTGGGAAATAATCAAATTAAATGCTAATCTCGGTAAGCCTAAAGATAAACCTCTTGAATTACTGTCCTGTAACGTTGATCCGAAGTCTTCAGTCAACCAAACAAACTCTTACTTTACTAGTGTAGGAAAATCGCTTGCTGAAGCAATAATAAACCACAATGTATTCCAACTCGTTTGTTCTTTTAGATACGGATGAAGAAGAGGTTGAACGTATAATAATGTCATTAAGAAGTGACTGTGCTGTTGAATGGGACGGTATCTCTGCCGGAATTCTTAAACAATTTAAAAACCTTCTGGTCCCTCATATTGCCTATATCTGCCGCATTAGCATCTCGACAGGACGCTTCCCAAAAGCCTTTAAAAAGTCTCTAGTACATCCCATTTTCAAAAGTGGTGACAGCCAGAATATGAATAATTACCGCCCTATTTCTATACTTACCTCTGTCTCAAAAATACTTGAACTAATAATGAATAATCGATTAGTTAACTACCTTGAAAGCAATAATATTCTGTCTGATTTCCAATACGGCTTTCGGCATACAAAGTCCACGGCTGATGCCATTCATGATCTTACTGATTTCGTAACAACCGCCTTGGATTCAGGTAATAAATGCTTATCTATATTTATGGATCTAAGTAAAGCGTTCGATACTGTCTCCATTCCACTTCTCGTCTGTAAACTTGAGGCTCTCGGTATTAGAGGCATACCCCTACAGCTTTTTTCTGACTACCTTGCTGATAGAAAACAGTGTGTTGTTATTGACAAAGTAATAAGTGACGAGTTACAAACCAATTATGGAGTTCCACAGAGTTCTATCCTGGGACCTACTTTATTTTTAATGTACATAAATGATCTCTTTCAAATCCAGTTTCCAAACAGTAAAATAATAGCATATGCAGATGACACGGCTTTAGTGTTCTCTGCTAAGACTTGGAATAATGTATTTCTAGCTGCACAAACAGGTCTCAACCTAATAGCTAAATGGTTTAAACACAATCTTCTTACCCTAAATTCTTCTAATACAAAGTATATGCTTTTCGGAATGCGCAGCACTTCCCTCCCGAAACCTAATCACTATACGCTAACAGTCCCCTCCTGTGAGTTACAGTCTGGTTTATCATGCAATTGTGAGATGCTTGAAGCTGTATCATCTATAAGATACTTAGGTCTCATTCTCGACCAACATCTTACTTTCCTACCACATATTGATTTGCTTACGTGTAGAGTTCGTAAACTTGTTTATGTGTTTAAACAAGTTCGTCATATTGCTGGCCCGATCTCCTTAAGTCAGTTTATTTAGCACTCTGCCAATCGTTAATCAACTATTGCATTACAGTTTGGGGTGGTGCAGCAAAAACCCACTTCATAAAAATTGAACGCGCTCAAAGACTCATACTCAAAATTGCTACATTTAGACCATTTTTATTTCCCACTTCTGAGCTCTATAAACAATGCCAAACTCCTACTGTCCGACAACTCTTTATCCTATTTACAATCCTAAAACAACATTCACTCGTGTCTCTACCTGATCCACTCAGCTCAAGACATAGATCATTGTTTGTAAATCATATAAATGTTAATCTTCTTTTGCCCAAAGATTCTTCTGTTTTCTTGGCCCATTTCTTTATAACAAACTCAATTATATTTTAAAAATAATAGCGATGAGTAAATATGAATGTAAGCAAAAACTTACTCAATGGTTACTGCAACTGAATTACGAAGACACTGAAAAGCTTATGCAAACATACAAATGAACTTATAAAACAGACACACACAACACACACTCACTCTCTCACAGACACACACACATACACACACACACACACACACACACACACTCAGACACCCACACATACATACACCCAAACACAGCGTAATCAATCATCGTCTCTATTGTTCACATTATTTTCAAATTATATCTGTACCAAATCCATAGGGTGGGGCCTGGTGTCCCGAAACACAGACTTGTTAAAGTCTAGCTCAGGCACCAGTCCATCACATCTCTATAATATGTTTTTACCTTTTTGTTAATAACTGTACGATGATGTGGTGTGAAAATAAACTGATATTTATTATTTTTAAGTAGCCAGACAGTTAAAGAAATTACAATTGTATTATTATTTTCATTATAGGATGCCAAGCAAAGAAAAAGGACCACGGAGCGTTCTCTGTTTCCTCAAAGTATTTTACATGAAGCAAGAAGACGAATAGAAAGCGGCGAAAGTAAGAGGAAGGTAGCGTCATCATACGGTATGAAAGAAAATACATTAAGATATCGTTTAAAATGAACAGAAGCTGCAACAAAACTGGGAAGATATGATACAACTTTCTCGCCGATTATAGAAGAACAATTTTGTGAGTATTTATGAAAACTGGGTAATATGTTTAGGGTTTGCAATCCGGATATCCGGATATCTGTTTTATCCGGATATCCGCCGTATTTTGGATCCGGATAATTTGTACCACAAAATCCGGATATCCGGATAATTTAAAATGTTGTATTAATCGCACAGAAACAACCAACGAGCATTAATAATATCTCCTTTCTAATTATAAAATTTAAATAATGGTATTTTGATCCAAATACAAGTATGCTAGACTTTTCAGTGATAAAATATTTACAAATAAACATCCATGCATAGTTCCATTCCATACACAGATTCATGTAAGCAAATCTTTACATTTAACATAGGAATTAAATGTTTCGTTCATTCATACGTTTTCTGTTATCAGAAGTCAGAACTGTCGGTAGAACAATTTATTTCAATCATGATGCCTATACATAACATATTACCTATTTAATAAAATAAATGATATCAAATTAATTCCCATAATTTTTTATAGAAATTTTGAAGCTACAGTACCTACATATTATTTTCACGCTATTTATTCTTATCATAGCGCGCTTCGTACACTAGAGCTGTAACGTCAAATCATCGGTCCAATCTTTTTTTAATTTTATTTTTAGAATAGTAGAAGGGGATACTACTTACTTATCATGTTCTGATGATAGCGCTACCTAACTTTGTTGTAAATTTTGATTTATAATGATCTCATTTAATTGATTATGTATAATAAAACACTACATAAATACGTATTTCCTTGTTTTATTATTTTTTCTAAATATCCGGATATCCGGATTATTAGATTCTTATCCGGATAATATCCGGATAGTAAAAGTGAACGGATAGTGCAAACCCTAAATATGTTTCAAGGAATGACTGCAAAAGATTTAAGAACTGTAGCTTACGAGTTTGCAGAAAAAAACTAAATTCCCCACCGTTTCAACAATGAATTGAAGATGGCAGGTAAACATTGGCTCCGTGGTTTCCTTAACAGACATCCAGATCTTTCATTGAGACGTCATACCTCTACGAGCATTGCTAGAGCAATGGGTTTTAACAAGCCCCAGTGCGACAGATTCTACAAAAACTTTGCAGAGTTAATGGACAAGTATAACTTTCCTCCTACATCCATTTACAACATGGACGAAACAGGTATGTCTACTGTGCCTAACAATCCTCCAAGAGTCGTTTTCATGAAAGGTTAACGCGCCGTTAGTAAAATATCTAGTGCTGAACGGGGCACTAACGTTATAGTCATTTCATAACTGCAATGAGCGCAACTGGCCATTTCATTTCACCAGCATTTATATTCGGTCGAAAAAGGTTGAAAGCAGAACTGCTTGATGGTGGTCCACCAGCGTCCATTGGGATGGTATCCGACTCCAGTTTTATTAATGGTGACCTATTTTTAGAGCGGTTGGTACATTTCAAAGATCATACGAGGCCAACGAAAGAAAATCCAATTTTACTGGTGCTTGATAATCATATCTCGCATTGCACAATTATTAAAGCTGTAGATTTTTATCGACAGAACAACATAGTAGCGCTGACATTTCCACCTCACCATTGTCACCAAGTCAGGATCTGATGATGGGATCTCAATGAGATCGAGAACAACCCTCAAATTTCATAGGCAAATATTACGTGTTTTATGTATTTCCTAAAACTATTAAAGTTTTGGCGTCTGGTAGTCATCATCTCATGTTAATGAACTGAGGAAAGTACAACTCCTTAACAGTTAGGAGTTGGAGGATGATTCTTCAAATATTTTACGTAGATACGTAGGTACGTATAAACCAATAGTTGTATTCTTTCAGGTTATTCAGATGAGCTGATAATGGAAGACTTAACTCCTTAACTTTCATGCTGTTGAGATGATGGAAGCCAAAAGTATCTGTAACTGTTAATGCATGTGGCATTATGATTTGATGGTTCCTGTTGGCGAGTGGGTGATTGGGTATAACGTTGTTAGATAGATAGAGCATTATCACTAAAAATAAATAAAATAAAAATAAAAGTTTAAAAACCTTAAAAACCGACTTCAAAATGAAATTCACTCAAAAGTATGAAATAATATTATTATACTTAGATACACGACATTAACCAACAATAACGAAATCAAAGGTGGGTACGAATTAAATTAGGGCCCTAAAATTTGTTTTGAGGTCGGTGTCAGCAATGCCATCGAATCTAAAACATTTGATCTAGAACATTTGATACTGGTTCCGTGCTGGTTCCGACCTCAAAAATAAATTTAGGCCCCTAATTTAATTCGTACCCACCTTTGATTTCGTTATTGTTGGTTAATGTCGTGTATCTAAGTATAATAATATTATTTCATACTTTTGAGTGAATTTCATTTTGAAGTCGGTTTTTAAGTTTTTTAAACTTTTATTTTTTACCCCAGCATTTAACAAATCCGCGACAGTTGCCTGCGCTACTGAATGTTTTTAAGTCTCTGGGATATACCCATATAATCCAGACATCTTTAATGAAGGGGATTTTCTGCCCTGCTCTGTCACTGAAAGAGAAATAGATAACCATAGATAACCACCTCCGTAGCTCAGAGGCAAAGTTCACTGGCTTTACACAGGAGGTCGCGGGTTCGATTCCCGGTGGGGTCAACTTTGTAAGACTCGGTTTGGTTGGTGGAAGACTCGGTTTGGTTGGTGGTAGGGCATTTTCTAAGCCCGCCTGGCTAGCTACCACCATCTTATCTAAGTCTTGCCGCCAAATATCAATGTTGATATCATTGGTGTGTTCCGGCGTGAAGATAAGATAGCCAGTTGCCCATTGTGTTGGGGAATCTTGGTAAGCCCGCTTCCATCTTCGGCAACATCGTCACTTACCACCAAGTGAGATGTTGTCAAGGGTTTACCAATTGTTAATAAAAATAAAAAAAAAGATGGTAACTTTTCCACATCTAATGTAATAGAGCTTCAAGAGGAAATGCCTACTGTACAAAATTATCAAGAAGTGTCTCCAGGTCTATAAAGTTGTCAAACTAATAAAACAGAAGCCGGACATCTTGAAGATTCTTCAGTGCTCAAGGAAACTGAATCTAGAAGTCACGTTCTTCACGAAATGCAGCTTGTGTCACCTCCAGAAGACAGTCATAATGAAACTCTTCCAGCTCCTTCTTCTATCATGTAGCTATACAGAGTGTCCCAGAAATGGACCGACAGACTTTAGGTGGTGATAGCTTAGGTCAAGACCTCCGAAATTAACAAAACATATGTTCCGCAAAATCTTATAGTTTTTGAGATATACTAGATATTTTTTTTAAATAAAATAAAAACGCTTTACGTCATTCTTCTGGCTCTCTTTTGAAAAAGGTAACTATTATTAATTCCTTTTTAGATTAAAACACTATGGAAAAGTTAGGGTGTGTAGTCCAACAGTTAACCACTCGTACACTATTGACCATGCACATTAGGGTGGGTCGTTACTTTTTTTTTTTTTGATGGGGCACATCGGCAAAAAGATGTGAAATGGGCTAATAATAACGAGTATCTTAATATGATAAGTTCTTCTGCCTCCGGATCAGGATCAAAATTTTGAATTTTCGAGTTTTTAGAGGTGTGAGGTGAACTGCTACGTAATATTAAGTAGTTTACAGTTCTTTGTATCAAAATAAATCGGGCACATAGTAAATGTAAGGAATAATAGTTCTTCTGAATTATTGTCCTTTTGCTGTAAATTAAGATTTCGCTAATTAGGTACCTATACTGTTTTTACATTACGTCTAATCTAAATTATTTTTTCTATAAATTTTCATAAATATTAATATCTCATAATGTAACCTGTTATGTAAGTTCTTTTTTATCTGTTCAAGATAGTGGTGTTCTGGCAATTTTGTTATGCGTTTACTAGGGGAAGACACTGTTACCTGTAACACAGTTTCTAACTACCACGGGTAACAGGGATTCCATCCGCTTTTGTAACTACACCTTGAGCCAATAAAGATCTTATTTATCTTATTAAATAACAAATTAGGTACCTACTTTAACAATTGTGCTTTGATGAGGTTCGGGGAGAGAGGGGAATTCCCGCGCTTGGCTCATTTACTTAGTCGCGCCATTGTCTTTCAAGGTGACGCATGTGCTGTGATTTTTTGTGCAGTTTACGATGGATTCTACCAGAAACAAGTGGAAATGTCCCCTTTTTGGTAATCCGTGCGATTTAAAAACCAATATGTTGCCAACATACGAAGATATTATGAAATGTTACGAGTGGAACCGCCACAAACTGAAATCGGAGCAAAATACCAAGAAAGAACCTACCTACAAGGAGATTGAAGCTATAGTTGTTCCGAAAATCACTAAAATATGGACTTCAGCCTCTATTCCTACTGTTCAGCAGAAAGTTATCAAGGTGATGTTGAAGGCATATCATCTTAAATGCAAGAATATTCTTAAATCCCATCCAAAAATTCCTACAAAAAAATTGGAAGAGTTCCGTAACGCCAGTAAAGTTTTGTTAGATATTTCCACTTGCAAATGTGTTGAAATTACACTGTGTACTTGTCCAAAACAGAAAAAAGTACCTGCTAGAGAGCACAACTTCTTAATTAATCAAAGATCGACTAGAAAAATGTTCATAGGTGGAGTCGACACCATTGCTACAGCAAAAATGAACAAGGGATTGCAACGGAAAGCTTGTCAGTCAAGTTTGCTGTCAGAGCCATATGATGGACCACAAAATCGTTTACTTTCCTCTCCATCAGGGTCAGAAAGCACTACAGCATCAGAACATGATGACAACTTCGGTTCACCGACAAAGAAAGTTAAAACTGAACCCTTTGAAAAGAAAAAAGTTAACTATGATTTGCTTGCAAAGACATGCGACAGATTCGGAGTCTCAGATAGGGCGACAGCGGCTATAGTTTCTGCAGTATTACAGCCCACCACTGCTGAAGTTGTTGACAAAAATAAAATTCGCCGCCAGCGCGATCTCTCAAGGAAGTGTGCCATACAGCGCACAGTATTCGATTTGGCCAATTTAGGGGGACAAAAATATACATTATTGCATTTGGCTAAATTATTAATTGTAGCTTTTATTATGGTCAATGGAGCAATATAATGCAAACATAATGAATTATCTATTTATTTATTGATTTTAAAAAATCATATTAAGTTTTTAACAAAGACAAAATATCCTTATAACGATTCCTCTTCTTTTTTGTCCGAGATTCCTCAAAAATGTTATGTGAGGGTCGGAAACTACGAGCATGTAACGCATCACGTCGTAATTTGTACGAAGTCTATTTTTTTTGCAAGTGTAGCCTTCTCTGACTTTTCTCATTTCTTTGTTTTTTGCCTCTGAAGCTTCTTCGGACATTTGTCCCAATGGCAATATACACTTATCGACTATGTCTGCTCCGTGCACTAAAATTTTGTGCACTGTCATAGTCATCTTATACCAAGAGTAAAGCTCTAAATACATTTTTTTTGTATCGAGGCAATACTGTCGAAATTTATGGGAATCGATTTCCAATCCAATTGAAATTGTTTTTAAAATCACATTGAACCTGTACAGCAAATCTTTGTTGAGTCCAGTTATAGAAGAAGTTCTTTCGTATTCGCCAAAAAAACGTCGCGCAGTGTTGCCATCATTGCTTGTTCCGTAGCCCACTTTGACCTTGTCTATAACCAAACCTATTTCTTTAAACTTACTTCTTATTTGTGATTTTCTTTCTTCAAATTTCTTTTTATTTTGTTCACCTCGAACTTGCCAGGTTTTAATCTGATCTCGGTAGCATATGTGAAGAAAACAAGAATGTAGTGGAGATATCCCAAATTGATACATGTTTGTATCAGGTTCAAATATTTTATCTGTATTTATGTCACTAGCGCCAGCTTTACAAATAAAACATCTCTGCGTACTTTTAGTTTCGGATATTATGTTGCAAATTTTTCCATCAATCATACATAGTATCATGTGATGATTAACTGAAAACGAACGATCATTGATAGAATTATGGTTGGAGTTAGCAGGTCGATTTTTGATGTCATCAGACTATGTTCTTCTTTAATTAATTTTTCACTTTCTTTTTTATAAACAAATTTTATTATCCTGCACAATCTTG
The DNA here is from genome assembly GCA_947284805.1 of Coleophora flavipennella. Taxonomy (NCBI): domain Eukaryota; kingdom Metazoa; phylum Arthropoda; class Insecta; order Lepidoptera; family Coleophoridae; genus Coleophora; species Coleophora flavipennella. Next base: position 6,419,463 of record OX369309.1, on the reverse strand, counting down.
GCGAGGAAGGCCGTGGATTCTGCAATATTACTTGCTTAATATTCTAATTGGCACAAGAGATATAACAAACAGGAATTCATCAGTCTTCTCAGGATCGTCGAACTTTTGTTTATATCTACTATGGCCGGATGACCCATCGCAACCCCATTTATAAACAATCGTACAATTTGAGTGATTTATGTCTAAGCGATCAAATACCTCTGGGATAACCTTACAACAAAGCCTTGATGCTGTATGGTCGAGTAATGATTGAAGATTTATTTCCGCAGAAATGTCTGTAACTTCTATATTTTCAACAGATGGATAACACTTATGCTTCTCGTTAAAAAGTAACTCATAACATCGATATATATTAAATTCCCTTTGACGTGCTTCCTGCTGAATGTTTTTATATTGGTTTACTGTCATTTTATTGCTAATAAACAAAGCTAATGCTTCATCAGGCTTGTATGGCCTTTGTTCCAGTGGAGTCCTTGTTAATTTTTTTTTATACTTTGAAAGACTTTTCGGAGACGATGTTAAAAAATTTTGAATTAATTTAGCGCTGTTTCTCTTGCCACTAGCCCTTACACTTGCCGCTGCCGCAAGACAATTCCGCACTACTAAATTTTTTTAGTAGGCTTTTAACCTTCCTATGTTTGGTTTTAGAAGAACTCTCATCAAAACATTTCTGAGGCCGACCTACTGTTGTTTCAGATTGTTTGTTAATGGACTCGATTCCAAAATCTATTTCTTCGCTAAGCCACTTGTTGTACGCTTTTATAAAATTATCATATCGCCTGCCTTTTTTATTCCACTTTTGTCTAAATTTTTCACTTTCTGTTTTTACTACTTGCTTTATTTTGACTAAATTCTGGTTATTTAAGTCTACTATATCTAATTTTTGTCGCACAAATTCAATCAAATGTCCTAAACGGTCTGTCAGTTTCGTAGAACGCCATATCTCAAAAATCTCTTCTCTACTTATTCGCCGATCTGTTGAAAAAAATGCAATTATTATTAAACTCGCAAGGCTCCGCACTCTTATATTATACTTACTGTCAAGGACAATAACTAAAGTAATGTTTAAAATGGATTTGAAATCCTTGCAATACCTTGCAGTATATTTTTCCTATTAAAATCCGGTATTTTTAGAAGTGATTTGACTATAATGTAATTATAAATGGCTAATGGGTTTACTAAAAAGTAATATGATAAATAATATTGTTATATTAGTAGAGCCATACCTTTAGAAGACGGATCCATAGCTAGACTGAATAAAATAAATATTTAACCACATAAAATGACACTTCAATCGTTGAGAGTAGCGAACATCGATATACAGGGTGACTGGTAATTCGACCTATTCCTTGAAAGGGGTTATAGTAGAGGTAATTTGCAACAAAAAAACCCTAATCAACTAGGGGTCGGAAATCAACGGTTTCCGAGATATCAGAGTTCTAAGATTTTTTCAAAATTTTCTGACTAGTCACCGAAAAAAAATATTTAAAAAAAACTACTAATGTCTCGCCGTGCAATTGATACTTTTCTTAAAGCTGATAAAGTAGCAAGTACTATTAAAACAGAATCCGGTCCAAAATACTCGTTATCTCAGAAATAATCGGTTTTAAGTTGCAAGACTTTTAATTTTGTTAGGTGTGTTTAAGAATAAAGCCATGAATAATTACAAAAAAATGTATGACACTTTGTGTACAAATTACTAAAATAATTGCTACTTTTCATAAGCTCTCCAAAAAGGTATGAATATTCACAATTTTCGTGATTAGTTTTAAAATAAGGCACATAATACATTCAATGTAGCAGGTAGGATTTTGCGCCAAACTCGTTTCCCGGAATCTAAGCTGTGGTGTTTTTGTTTCTAACCAGTTTGTTTAACTTCGTGAGTGTTCGGGTACTTCCGTTTGAATGTTGGGCGGGGTCACAAGCAAAGCGCAAGCACATTAACATTTGTATAATAGTTAGTATTTCCGGTTGCGAATTTCCGATTTTGCAAAAAATTGTTTTTACGAAAAGTATTGTGTCCAGAGTCATGAAATAAAAAGTAAAATACAGTCGAACATCTCTAGTCTATGGTTCATTACAGCTGATAGACCAATACAATTCCCTTTGTTCAATATTTTGTATCTTTGCCGTTCTGACGTGTCGTGTTTATCTCGCTAAACTAACTTGAAAATTGTCTTTGAAATGACTTCTTTTGAAAATGAAGAATATGCCGACATCATGTATTGTTATGGGCTTTGTGACGGTAACTCGGCTGAAGCAAGAAGAGAATACCGAAGGCGTTTCCCTAACCGTCGTTTGCCTGACGTGAGCGTGTTTGATGGTACATATCGACGCATACGCGAATCGGGCTCAGTTCGACGACGCCGAGGCGATGCTGGCAGACCTCCCGTCCATAATGTTGACGAAGAGGAAGAGATTTTGGAGTGCTATCGGGCAGATCCCACGATTTCGACAAGGCAAGTAGCAAACCAACTTGGCATATCGCAATGGAAATCGTGGTTTGTTGCGCATACGGCACGACTTTATCCGTACCACTACACTCCAGTGCAAGCTATTGAGGAGGGTGACCCAGCGAGGAGGATGGACTTTTGCAGATTTCTAATCAATACTGACATGGAACTACCTCAAAAAGATTCTCTGGACAGACGAATAAAAATTTGATCGTGATGGTATCACGAATTTTCATAATGCACACTATTGGGCCCCCAAGGGCGAAAACCCCAGGAAAAAAAAAGAAAGGGCTCATCAGACGAGATTCTCGTTGAATGTTTGGATGGGCATTATCCACAACAATTTGATTGGACCTTACTTTTTACCTCAAAACCTGAATGGTGAGACGTATGAGAACTTTTTAAGAGAGGAAGTGGCCGCGCTACTAGAATATGTACCATTAGATACTAGAATAAACATGGTTTATCAGCACGATGGCTGCCCAGCCCACTATTACCGAGGCGTGCGACAATGGCTGGATACAAACTTTCCGCTAAGATGGATCGGCCGAGGTGGCCCGACACCGTGGCCGGCGCGGAGTCCAGACTTAACGCCCTGCGACTTCTACATTTGGGGTCACATGAAGGAGTTAATTTATAAAACACCGGTCACATCTGTGGAAGACTTAAGGGAGAGGATTTTGGCAGCCGCTGATCACATCAGGAACACCATTACCACAAGAGTGACAGTCACAGAAATTCGTCGCAGGTTACGAGCTTGCATACGCAATAATGGCCGACAGTTTGAACAAGACTTGTAAATTGTAAGTTGATAATGATAAAAGTGTTGATTAAAACTTTGCATGTACCTCGCATGGTTTTTATTTTATTTATTGGTCTACATTAGGGTTTGTACCCGGGAATTCTCGTCCCGGGAATTCCCGGGAAATCGGTTGGTTTCGTTCCCGGGAAATTCAGCTCGAGAAAAGTCGAGATATCGAGAAGTTAAGATTAAACTTATCTCCTGGAATTTTTTTTAAGCTTTCTTTATAAATGCGAGGCGGCGGCCGGCGGCATCCTTTGACAGCGCGGCACGTGTCTGTCGGTATCCTTTGTTTTTACCAACAAACGCAAGCGCCCGCGCGGCCGTTTCGTTCATTCATGTTTCAACTCCCGCCGTGTTCGGATCGGATCATAAAGCCAGGACAGTGTATTTAGTGACGCACGCGTAATAGAATTGCAAAGAAAACAATAGTATTATTGACTGCAAAAGTTCAAGTGTTTGTTTTGTATTACAAAAATATTCTTTTAAAAATTTTAATAGGTATTTCAAAGAAATGAAACTTCTGTTTTTTTTAAATAAAAATAGATAATTTAGTGCATTCATCATGTCAGCTCATATACGTCCCCACCGAGGGGCTCGAGCCTACCCTGAATTAGGGCGATCGGGCCTTAGTCGACCACGCAGGCCCAGTGCGGGTTGGTCGACTTCACACACAACCTTCGAGTTTCTTCGAAGGTTGTGCAGGTTTCCTTACGATGTTTTCCTCGTATGTACGTAAGTTTCTAAAAACTCATTGGTACATTGGCCGTCCGGATTTGAACCCGCCACCTCTGGTTAGGAGGACCGAGTCGTTACCGGTTGAGCCACCGACGCTTCTTTAATTTCTTAAATTTAGTGTATTAATATTAACCAATTTCATTATTTGCAATAATCACACAAAAGCCTAAAGTCTTAAACTTATTATTATTATTAAAGATTATGTTTTAATTTTATCATTATTAATAACACATTTAAATTAAACACGCTCTTTATTAATTAAACAAAAAATATTTTTTTTTCGATAACCCGAGAAGACCCGAGAAATCAGGCTCGAGAATTCTCGAGACCCGAGAACTGAAAAACCTCGAGAAATCACAAACCCTAGTCTACATCGATTACTTTATTGGGCTTATTTAATTTTCAAATTAAATTTTAAGTTACTACTACAGTGCACTTTGTGCTGATTTTTTGATAAATCCTTGGAAAAATTGGTACAATTTGTACATTTTTGGGAAGCTCATGAATTCTTGTAATTATTTAAGTAATTTGTACACAAAGTGTCATACATTTTTTTGTAATTATTCATGGCTTTATTCTTAAACACACCTAACAAAATTAAAAGTCTTGCAACTCAAAACCGATTATTTCTGAGATAACGAGTATTTTGGACCGGATTCTGTTTTAATAGTACTTGCTACTTTATCAGCTTTAAGAAAAGTATCAATTGCACGGCGAGACATTAGTAGTTTTTTTTTAAATATTTTTTTTCGGTGACTAGTCAGAAAATTTTGAAAAAATCTTAGAATTCTGATATCTCGGAAACCGTTGATTTCCGACCCCTAGTTGATGAGGGTTTTTTTGTTGCAAATTACCTCTACTATAACCCCTTTCAAGGAATAGGTCGAATTACCAGTCACCCTGTATATGTACTTACTAGATTTCGCGATCCGAACACTCAGTTTGTTCGACTAAACTTAACTGCGGACAGTACACCTTACTTTAGTGTGGTTTTGACGTTCAAGCTGTGCGGGCGCGTACGGAGCGGAATACTAATAATACCAAAAATAACTTGGACGTAAACAACACAATTCAGTTGTCAAGTAAGTAAAATTATTTGTTAGTCATGTGAATAAATAGCTTATAATATCGTAATACCACAATAGAAAAGATTGAGAAAAGAATATTTTCTTCATTTATAATCTCTTACGGATTTTCGGCACGTTCAGTTACATCCACTTTGTCAAGCTAGGTACGGTCAAGCAGATTCACGAAACTTCAATTTTGCCGGGTTATAAGTACCTTCATACATTTCCGAGATATATGACGAATGAAACGTCTAACTAATTTGGCAACCCGGCAAAATTAAAGAGACTTGAATATGCTAAACATTTAAATTCCGTCACTGTACTTGACAGCCATCTCCAATTATAGACTAAAACACGCAGATGTGACACTATAAAACCGATGGTAGGTAAAAATATGTGCCTGAACACAAACTGGACTTGGTGATTTTAGAAAGTGTTTTAATTTTTTTTATCCAGTGTGATGTTTTTGAATATTTATTTTATGTTCTTTCTTTTTAGTATATAATATCAACAAATATTTGTCACAGATCAGTAAATATGACATCGTGCGTATTTCGATACTGCAAAAATACATCAAGAAATGTCAGCAAAACATCAGGTGTCAGTTTTCATCGGTAAGTTTACAGTTCGTGGGAAAAGTGGAAAACTTAATGTTGAATTATTTAAAATGTTTAAATAACTATACTTAGATTCAATTTTATTTGGAATTTTGTAATTCGTGAGCACTTAGATATTACACGCGAGCTAGTATTCAGATTTAAATTGGGTTCGGTTGGTTTAGCGGTTCAATAGATGATATTGCATTATTTTCATTACAGATCTCCTCACTCTTGCACCAATATTATTATCATTTATATATATATATATAAATATATGTCGGAGGGTCATTGAAAACGCGACCAATACCAGCTCGAGATAAGTTTACATAGTTACACTTTGTTTGGATCAAACGTCAGGTATTAGTACCTGGGTGAAACCGGTGGTGGCGTGACGATCGCTTGTACTCGTGAGACGATCGTTTGTGGTAGCAAAGATGATGTATTAACGGAAGGCTGTTTGTGCTGCCACACTGAGTTGAGAATTTATGAGATCTGTGGAGAAGCCAGATTAGCTGGACGTCAGTCTCGGAGCAGACACTTTTTGACGGAGCGTCGAGCAGAACACATGCAGTGGTGATCTGTGAGAAAAATGGACGTGTCACGCCATCGCTGTGATCACCGCGTTTGCATCCATTGTTATCCAAGGCATCCTGTACAATTTCGATTACCAAATGATCAAGACTATTGAAGAAGGACCTCTGTGATACAGCTGCATTGTTATTTCAACGCCCAATACCGAAATAGTTAAGGACGTGAACCACAAGGCCATCCATAACCTAACCATCACCCGCACCCTTGACATCAGAAGTTGGATAGTTCCCTGCGCTCGCAACAAGTGGACAACGACGGGAAAATGTGAAAATTGATGATGGAGCAGCGAAATAAAAACCACTGGCAACAATTCTTCGTGCTACAGAACCAGAACATGCTGCGATTGATTGAGGTTATGCAAGCACCATCGACTACATCTGCTGCAATCATATTGCCAGCATTCAACCGGAATATACCGGAAGCTAATCCACGTGCACGGCGCTCAACTGTCGATATCTCCCTTACGGAACGACCATTGGAATGAGGTGACAGCGTGGGCTGCACTGGCAGCAGCGGAGATCCACGCAAGCGGCGCGTGCAGCTTCAGCGAAGTGCGCGATGTACGCGGAGCTACGAAAATCCGGTGAGTCGTACCCCTTTTGTTTTGATGGTGGTAGTAGTACGTGCGTAGTACTATTACCTAATCTGTGGTGGTACTGAGTGTTCACTCGTTAAAGAAAGTTTCGTGTATAGACTTTCGGGAGTGTGTTCAATACTAACGCACTATTGACTTTTGTAGGCAACTCTTAAGTTTACTGTACAGAACAAATATCGAGTGAGGGTAATATTGACGGGCATTGTTCAGAATGGTCATATCTTGTTATGCCAGACGAGTACGAATGATATTATGATCGATTCAGATATTTTAAATCTAGGATTGACGGTATTCTTAAACGAGTCTGTCAATAACAAAACAGCTTGACTGTCGGTAAGGATGCGAATAGAGTAGTTAGTCCCTTACCCTTCTAGTAGTGATTGCATTAGCAGCTAAAATGATGCCTTGTGAAAAGTACTCTTTCACATGCTTTCGGATTTTTACTTGTGACACAACGTCGTGATTGAACGGAAGATTTAAAAAGACGACTCATTGTAAATATGATGATTCATTTAGTTAACTAGTTTCGGTTATACAAACCTAAACCAAGATTGAAAGTATTGAAACCCCTTTAAGCTTTTATAATACTGAGACTGACATTTTTACATGGAGTAAAAAAAAAAAAAAAAAAACCTTTATTAGCTTTCGTAGTATTGGGACTGACTTATTCTCATTGAGCATAGGCCAAAGTTGTTGCCTATTTTTAATAGCTTTCGTGATGAATTTGTCGAGGGCATCCTTAATGCCCCGCTATCGTATAGACCCTATGTAGGTTCATGAGTTTCGGGGACCCCAATAAAATAGTTTGTTTACCAATTGTAAAAAAAAGAGAATAATAACAGGGCAGTATGCGGAGTGCAGTGATGGACGTCTTACGGCTGATGTGATGATGATACAGGATTCATGGGCTGGAGGCTGCGAATGTCGTAAGCCCCGAAGCTTTCCCTTTTTGACGGCCTTATCATGCTGGTAAAGAAAAAGGATAGCATAGAATGCAAGTGTTGATAACCGTGAAAAAAAAAAAGACAACAACATGCCTGAACGGAAATTGTTTCCTCTGATAGATTAGCACATCGATTGACTTCATAGGTGGTCACTATTTCAACACGTCAGGCATAGCTAGTGGTTACATCAGGTGCATTCTTTACCTATTAAATCGAAATGACTGATTTTGTAACCTCTGTTCAAATACGTCCACGTGTCATTCGATCTACGTAATGCCCCCTTGTATTTGAACTTACGTTCATAAACGCTTTAGGCGCGTGGCAACGGTCAGGTGAATCTTAGCACGTTTAAACGTTGGTACTCTTAGTTAAGTATTCTTTAAAATATGCTCACTTCCTTCGAGTATAGTAATGAGATTTCAATGTTACAAGTCCTTCCATGATGATCATTTGGCAGTAACCAAACTGTTGGGTTAACCGAGTTACGAAGTACAGCCTCCTGGAGTTGCTTCTAGGTACGAGTAAAGTAGCCTAACCTCTAAATGTCATGTTTGTCGATTACACACACAGGCTGTAATTTTATCTAAGTGAAGCACGACAACATACTAGTGATAATACGGAGAGTAACGCATCCTATTACAGGAGTTGTTAATCAGCTTGCTGCTGATGTGATAATAGACATGGGCCTCCCCCATGTTGGAGCGGTTTTACCAATTGTAAAAAAAAAAAAAACGCTACACTTGGCGGTTAGTTTGGCGGTACAATATAGGCGTGATGGACGGTGCTGCTCATCCTCAGTTTTTTTTGGTCACTTAGTCACTTCTAGTGGAGCCCTTGGGAAGAGATGGGTGGTGTATTGCTCTGAGGCAGCGCCACTGGCTGATTTCTAGACAAAAGCTTAGTTTCACAAGTTACCTAACTTTGTGTTGTTACAAATGGAGAAGCGTTACCTACCACTTTAGATATCAAATACCGTCAGTTATTGAGGACAGACTACGTTAAATGCCCGATAGTGACAGTATATTTGACTTGGACAGAATTGATGATGGAGAGACTGAACCTCGACCATCTACTAGTGCAGAGTAAGGACTTTTGTACTTGACCGTGATTTTAACGTTCACTAGTTTGTATTTTGAACCTTAGACGTAAACATTTTTTCGCAACTGGATGCCAATAGCCTCAGCCATTCGTAGACGTAGGCGTAAAACACCGAGTTATTTTCTCGTTGCTGTGCGGCCACAACTGTGTGTGGCGTGCGTTTGGCTCGCAGGCGTATCACCGGGGAGGTGATGTTGGCAATGACCAGAAAGAGGTGATGTTTGAGATCGCCGCATGGAAGCGATAGTGTGGTTGGACACCGGAGGGAGGTGGTCCAAGAGTCGCCAGGTAGGGTGACTGTGTTTTTGGGCGGACACCTGAGAGGTTGTCTGAGAGTCGCCAGGTCGAGTGACTGTGTGTTTGGGCGGGCACCGGATGGAGGTGTCTGAGAGTCGCCAGGTTGGGTGACTGTTGTTTGTTTGGGCACCGGATGGAGGTGGCCCAGAGTTGCCAAGATGGGTGACTGTTGTGGTGATACAAAATGAGGAGCGTAACCAAACCAAGTTAGATCCCAAATACCGAGGGCCGTTCAGGGTCGTAGAGGTCTTAGAAGGTGACAGATACAAATTACAAGCTTTGAATTTGAGACGAAGTTACAAGTATGCCCATGACCGTTTACGTAGTATGTCCGAAGGTTATTTGCCTCCGGATGTTGACGATGAATCTGGTGCAGAGGCGTCTACCTTTCAATGTTAATTGTATTGACAGATCGTAACTCAATCAATTGTGTACAGTTGTAATTTTTTCTTTATCGTTTATTTTTGTGTGTAGTACTGAAGTATTCCAACATGTTTCAGCGGTAAATGAAGAGTGCTGAATGGCGCTATATGTTTGCATGAATTGGCTGCTGCTTGTTTTGTCAGACTCGTTCTGTCATGATGTGTAGCAGGTACATTCGTGTTTTTGTAAAAAAGAAGTATCCCGTTTGCCGGCTAAAACTGTTGATGGTATTCCGTCGCCTGTACTGGCGATGATGGTATTCCGTCGCCTGTATTGGTGATGATGGTGTTCCATTGCCTGTATTGGTGATGATGGTGTTCCATTGCCTAGATTGGTGATGATGGTATTCCGTCGCCTGTATTGGTGATGATGGTGTTCCATTGCATGTATTGGTGATGATGGTGTTCCATTGCCTGGACTGGTGATGATGGTGTTCCACTGCCTAGATTGGTGGTGATGGTGTTCCGTCACCTGGACTGGTGATGATGACTGATTGGTATTCCGTCGCTTGGCGTTAGTGATGATGATTCTTTGTGGTGTCCCGCCACCCGGATGTGGTGATGTTTAGTTCCGGTGTTCCGTCGCTTGTGATTTGCGATGATGATTATGTTCCGTTCTATGTGCCCCTAAAAGTTGTAAATGGTTGTAAGGTTTCAAGCCTTGCAGCTGTGATTTACCTTGGAGACCTAAACTGATTTGAGATTGTTTGAGTTACGATGCTAATGCTGAGGTTCATTTAGTTTACGAGAGTGAAATTATTTTGGTTTTTTTGAGGCTGTTAAAATGTGTTGTCACCATGATTGTAGTCTCGAATTAAAGCTTCACATTATTAGCGTTGCTTTTATTCCTTGAGCTGTGGACCTTCCTAATGAAGGTCAGGATTGGCCGAACGAAATGGAATCTACTGGCTACCCTTTTCTTTTTCAGGTTAGTCACCCGAGGACGTGTGACTCGCAGGATGGCCGTGTCGGAGGGTCATTGAAAACGCGACCAATACCAGCTCGAGATAAGTTTACATAGTTACACTTTGTTTGGATCAAACGTCAGGTATTAGTACCTGGGTGAAACCGGTGGTGGCGTGACGATCGCTTGTACTCGTGAGACGATCGTTTGTGGTAGCAAAGATGATGTATTAACGGAAGGCTGTTTGTGCTGCCACACTGAGTTGAGAATTTATGAGATCTGTGGAGAAGCCAGATTAGCTGGACGTCAGTCTCGGAGCAGACACTTTTTGACGGAGCGTCGAGCAGAACACATGCAGTGGTGATCTGTGAGAAAAATGGACGTGTCACGCCATCGCTGTGATCACCGCGTTTGCATCCATTGTTATCCAAGGCATCCTGTACAATTTCGATTACCAAATGATCAAGACTATTGAAGAAGGACCTCTGTGATACAGCTGCATTGTTATTTCAACGCCCAATACCGAAATAGTTAAGGACGTGAACCACAAGGCCATCCATAACCTAACCAACACACCCCCCTTGACATATATATAAATATATAATAAGATATATATACTTATAAAAGGTCTAACAAAATTAGCTGAAACTATTTTAAGGGCAAGTTCAGTAAACGAAACTGAACAACTTGTTCTTCAGCGACCATACCGAATTCTAAAAAGAAATCGCCACATTCCATTATTGCCTACTTAAATAAATAATATTCTCGTAGTGCGGCCCTGTTTTGTTTACATCGCTAGATTCGTGCCGTGCCGCAACCACCCGCAACGATACTGTGCACTGTACCCGGCCGTTGACCTTTACTAGTTCTCTTAATCAATTCATATTTAAAATACTTAAAACCTTACAGTTCCTTTTAGCTGTAGGTAGTAAAATACAACCTAACAGGTATTTACACTTTACGAAAAAAAAAGAAATTGAAATTAAAGGCGGCGGCTCCTTCCTTTAAGGCGTTTGAGGTCGTTGAACGAACCACGCGAATTGTATGTACCTACGAGCAAGCGCCTACAAGCAACTGTGAATACTGTGATGTGCGAAAAAAATATCTCAGTTACTCTCGCGCACCCATTGAGTTACGTTGCTCAAAGCCTAACGACAGATTGTGTGTGACCTACCTAAGTGCCTAAGTTAAGTGTTTCATTGTGAAATGCCGTACAACAGTATTTGGACATGGCGGTGTGCTATGAAGTTTGTAACCACAAGTTTGGGATGTAAGAAGGAAGGCTGCGGGTAAAGGATCGGAGCGGAGGCTTATGCTATTATTATCATCTGTGGCGGAGGCGCGTGGGCTGCGGCTTCTACGGTGCGATGGTCAGTGCCGGATTCATTAAGATTTCTTATTTTTTTATTGTAGATTTTTTTTCTTAGATTTCACTATGGTCGCTAAATAAAAAGTTGTTCAGTTTCGTTTGCTGAACTTGCCCTTAAAATAGTTTCAGCTAATTTTGTTAGACCTTATATATATATAAATATAAATATATATATATATATATATATATATATATATATATATATATATATATATATATATATATATATATATATATATATATATATATATATATATATATATATATATATATATGTTAACTGAACAACTTTCCCCATTTATACATATACAGGGTGAACAATAAAGGTGTGGTGATACTTTAAGGTGGGCTTGTACCTATCAAACTGAACAACTTTCTCCATGGAACCCATAGTCAATCGCAAAAAAAAATTGAACTTCCCATACTAAGTTGGCTGATCAGCTGATCGAGTTAGCATGGGAGAGCCAATTTTTTTTTTGGGATTTGACTATGGGTTCCATGGAGAAAGTTGTTCAGTTTCATGAGTAGAAGCACCAGTTAAAATAGTTTCAGCTAATTTTGTTAGATCTTATATATATTAATCATAATATAGGTGCATGAGTGACGAGTATATATAATCACTTACTCGAGAACTTTACTGCTCCAACGGCCATCTGTTCTACGCGCTCTGTGCCCCACCTACTGCCGAGAGCTATGTCGTATATCTCCTCGTTACTAATTCAAGTGGCAGTAAAGTTCCAAACGTAGCGTAGGCAGGCCTCGTACTCGGTGGACCGATGACCTGGTGAAGGTCGCGGGAAGCCGTTGGATGCGGGCAGCGCTGAGCCAGTCATCATGGAAATCCTTGGGGCTCTATGTCGGCTCGAGCCTACCCTAAATTAGGCCGACGGACCTTAGTGGACCACGCGGCAGGATTCAAACCACGACCTCCTGGACAGGAGGTAGCGGTACTTACCATTACGCCACCGACGCTCCATAAATACTAAGCTAAATACCTGTTCGGTCCAAAACTTTCTGGCTGGAAAAATTTGGCGGCTTAAAAAAAAAATAAAAAAGATGTCATCGCGATTGTCATTTAGTCTGCTTTTTCGAGTCTGGTTTTGGCGTTTCTGTTGGTTGTAGTTTTGATTTTACGGCGTTTTAACGATACGAATCCGGAAAACTTTCGAAATGATCAAATTGGAATATCGTTCCGTGATCAAATTCCTGACTAAGGAAGGGGTCAGCCCGACCGATATAAAAAAACGGTTGGATGCCGTGTACGGGGATTCTTCTCCATCATTTTCCACGGTAAAAGAATGGAGTAAACAGTTTCGATTGGGGCGGGAATCCATTGACGACGAACCTCGCTCCGGCCGGCCTATAGAAGTACTCACCGAGCAATGTATTAAATTAGTGGAAGAGGAAGTTCTGAGTGATCGAAGACTAAAGACTAAAGAAATAGCGGCAAGAACCGGACTTTCCAAAACTTCAGTACTTAGGATACTACATGATCATATTCACATGAATAAAGTTAGTGCTAGGTGGGTACCCAAACTTCTTTCGAGCTTGCAGCGTACTGAGAGAAAAGCGTGTTCTCAAGAAGTTTTAGACGCGTATAGGCGTTACGGAAAAAGTTATTTGGAGTCGATTGTTACGGGAGACGAAACCATGGTTTTCTACTATGACCCCCTGTCTAAAAGGGAATCGATGGAGTGGCGTCGTCTTGGTGAAAAGCCACCTAGAAAGGCCAAGGTAACGCAATCCACCAAAAAGATTATGGCAACGGTATTCTGGGATTGTCACGGAATACTAATGATTGACATAAAAGAAAGGAATACCACGGTAAATGGCAGCTACTACGCCACCCTTATTGAGCAGTTGCGAGAGGCGATCAAGCAGAAACGACGTGGAAAACTTAGTAGAGGTGTTCGGCTTCTCCACGATAATGCTCCCGTTCACACTGCTGCAATTGCCAAAGCTGCTGTAGCTAAATGTGGCTTCGAGGAAATTCGCCACCCCCCTTACAGCCCAGACCTGGCCCCAAGCGACTACTACTTGTTCTCGAGACTTAAGGCAGACTTAAGGGGAAGACGATTTTCTTCGGATGATGAAGTGGCCCAAGCAGTTTTTACCCATTTCGAGGACAAAACTCCAGAATATTTTTATAAGGGGATAGAAATGCTTATCACGAGATCTGCAAAGTGCGTTGAAATAGAGGGGGACTATATCGAAAAATAAAAATAAAATTGTAAATATATCTACTTGTTTTCTTTGTTAGGCCGGACACTTTTGGACCGCACCTCGTACTATATAATTATACATTTTTATCAACATATACGTATATTTCAGGTTTGTTCACCCTGGTCGTCCGAAAAGAGAAGAATGGATAAAAATTCTTCAAAAGGATAGAAGTGGAGACACGTGGCTTCCTACAAATTATTCGTTTATCTGCTCTGCACACTTTCAAGCTAGTGATATTTATACAACAAAAGCTGGACAGTGCTTTCTAAAAAAGTCAGCTATACCTTGTAGTAATCCTTCAGAATATGATAACAAAAATTCACAGACTTCTCCAACATCATTAGACAAAATGCAAGTTTCTGACTCTGAGTCAATTTTTGATACACCCCGAAAAATTAAGCTGAAAAAAGATTTAAGGAAAGTACCTGCTGCAAAACAGTTACTGTCAAAAAAAATTATAAAATTACAACGGCAAAATAAATATCTTCAGAAAAAAACGAAAACTTTAACTGCGATTGTTAAACAATTGAAAAAAAATCGGATTAAATCAACAAATAGAAAATGAGTTGGTGAAAAAAGCTGAAACAGTAGAAATGTATTCTAATGCATTAAATAAAATAAGAAAATCTCGAAAAAAATTGAAATACTCACCAAGCATACGAAAATTTGCTCTCACTTGCAATTACTACTCACCGGCTGCTTATAAATACGTCCGCCATTTTTTTCAAAATGCTTTACCCCACCCTCGGACTCTCAGCAAGTGGTATGGAAGTATTAGCTGAACCAGGATTTACAGATGAGTCTTTCAAAAGCTTAAAACTTAAATCTGATTCGACTTCCGAACCGGTTGTATGCTTACTTGCTTTCGATGAAATGGCGTTGAGGAAGCAAAAGTTGTTCAAGCAGAAAAAGTTAGGATATGTTAATTTTGGAGACTGTCCTATAGAAGGTCAAGAAGAAGTAGTAGCAACGCAAGTCTTATTATTTATGCTTGTTTCTATGACAGAAAACTGGAAAATTCCTGTAGGCTATTTTTTGGCGGCAGGTATCAGTGCTGATACTAAGGCATCCTTAATAAGAATTTGTTTGAACAAATGCTCTGAGGTAGGAGTTTTTGACGGGTGCCCGGCAAATTTCCAGGCTGTTGAAAAATTGGGATGCGACTTTTCTGATGTCGATAATCTTAAAACATATTTTATACATCCCTCTACTTTAGACAAAGTATACGTTTTAGTTGACCCTCGCCATGTTATAAAACTTATAAGAAACACATTTGAGAACAAAAAATTACTGTATGATCAAGATGACCAACTTATAAAATGGCAACTTCTTGTTAATTTGACCAGATTACAACAAAGTCAAGGACTTAACTTTGCCAATAAATTGTCCCCCCGGCATATTCACTTTCGCAACCAAGTGATGAAAGTGAAGCTAGCAACACAATTATTGAGCAATAGTGTTGCGAAAGCACTTATTCTTTGCGATAAGGAATTGAAATCCTCTCAATTTCAAAACTCAGAAGGTACAGTGAAATTTATCACCACAATTAATCATCTTTTTGATGTTCTCAATTCTCAATCTTGTCATTTTTATGGATACAAAAGGCCCCTTGATTGCAAAAACAGTACGGACATTTTCGCTTTTTTAGAAAATGCCAAAAAGTACATTAGCAGATTGCGGTTTAATGTAAAACAAAGGCGAGAAATCCGAATGCCAAATCGGGAACCAAGAATATTAATACACATTTCGAAGAAGCGGATTGTTGAATCGAAAAATAAGACTGGATTTGTTGGTGCACTAATATGCATAGAAAGTCTCAAAGGGTTAAATTCGATGTTGGTGGAGAAATCGGTGATCCAATATTTATCAACCTACCGGCTAAGCCAAGATCACTTGGAGCTGTTTTTTGGTTGTATCCGGAGGCACGGTGGGAATAATAATAACCCAAATGTTTTACAATATCGGGCTGCTTACAAAAAAGTGCTAAATCATTTAGAACTTCGCTCATCTTTCACCGGGAATTGTATCCCACTGGATAACTTCACAATATTGAATTATTCTTCAGTGAATGTAATTAATGATACAGCTATACTGAACAGACATGACGATGAAGAATTTCAAATACTTAAAAACGAAAGAACTATGGACTCTGACAGACTTGCGGAAACAAATTGTACCATTCTTGCTGATCATTTAAATGCGGAACAATTAACAACTGCTACAAAATTGATTGTGGGCTATATATCAGGCTATGTATCAAGAAAATTAAATAAAGAACTTAAATGTGAAGAGTGCATATCTAGCTTGGTTACGTCAGTTCGATTATGGCATCACAAATTGATTCAGCTAAAAGATATGGGAGGGCTGTGCTATTCAACAGAAGACGTTTATAAAATTTGCTTGAAAACAGAAACATTGATACGTCATTTGATAAAATACAAAGGACACGGCAAAAATTTGCCTAGGATGTTTAGTAATATAGATACGATTGTATCAAATACATTAAAAACATTTATTAATTCACATAATATATTCGACTCACTATATTCACACTCTTTACAACAGCCAGCTACACTAAATCACAGAACACATTTGATCAGAGCAGTGATTGAAAAATACGCCATAATAAGATTACATCACGAGGCAAAAACAGATCCCGATATACATTATTCCACAAAAAGACAGAAACTTACGAAACTTATCTTATTTGAAGGGAACTGAGATAGCCATAGTTACACGACTTTTACTGAAGTGGCATTCCGGACACCAAAACGCACTCTTGATTCTTTAAAAGTATGTACTGTATAACAATACAAATTCATTTCATTTATTAATTAATTTCATTAAAAAATATATTTGACCTTAAATAAACGCATAACATTCACTACTTTACCTATTTTTTATTTACTAAACTACTTATATTTTGAAAACGAGTATGATTTTTTTTGTAGGTACAAAAGGTGTGTCACTTCTGCGGTGTAAAATCTATAGAAATGGCTTTTTGTTACTCTACGTCGTCGAACGAAACGCGTAAGTGCCACGAATTTCATGGCGCTTACGATGTTTTGGTCGCAAGAAAACTATACTCTATAGGTGATCTAGCGCTGCATGTTTTAATGGTTTGGTTAGACGACATAACTTATGTTTAGCGCTGCAGCGAAATTTAGTTCTAACTTATATCAGTATTTGGATAAATTGTTTTCTTGAACGTTCTTGTCTATCGTAGAATAAATGTAAGCGAACGCACTGATTAGACGCGTTAAAACAGATCTTGTTATTGGTTATTAAAACATGTCCGGACATGTTCGAGCGGTACTTTTAGCACTCATAACGTGCGCGCCGAACGTTTAGCGTCTTATACAAGATAGTGCTTTTAACATTTGTTTAATTTTGTAAATATACCTTTTGTCCCCCTAAATTGGCCATATCGAATACTGTGCAGCGCGCCAAAGTTTCATCGGTTCCTGCTCTGTACTTTGACGGAAGAAAAGATAAGACGTTGGTCTTATCGAAAAAGAATGGGAAAATCTATAAAAGCACTGTTCTTGAAGAGCATATTTCGTTAATAAAAGAACCGGGAACAGAGTTCTTAGGTTACATATCACCAGTATCAGGAACTTCTAAATGTGTTGAAAAATCAATTGTCGACTATTTCCTGGCGCAAAATATTTCTACAGATGATTTGGTAGCAGTAGGATGCGATGGAACTAATGTTAATGTTGGTAGGCAAGGAGAAATTATTCGTCTGCTGGAGAAAAGCTTTAATAGACCGCTGCAGTGGATCGTCTGTCTCCTTCACATGAACGAATTGCCCTTTCGACATTTATTCCAGCACGTGGACGGAAAAACTTCCGGACCACGAACATTTGTTGGGCCAATCGGGAAACTGTTAGAAGACTGTGAAAAGAGACATGTGGTTCAATATCAACCGATTCCCGGGGAGCTGCCTGATGTAACTGTCCAAGAGTTAAGCGTTGACCAGAAATATCTGTACCAGATTGTGTTGGCAGTGATAACCGGTGAATTCCCTACAGATTTAGGGAACAAATCACCTGGGAAAATGTCCCACGCAAGGTGGCTCACTCGTGCGAACAGAGTGATGCGTTTGTATGTTTCTACGATATCTTCTTCTCGGAAGTTGGTAGTTTTGGCAACTTTTGTAGTCAAAGCGTACGCGCCGACTTGGTTCTCTATAAAGACGCATTCAACTTGCAAAGATGGAGCACGACACCTGCACAAACTGATTGCTGCCACTAGGTACTTGCCTGACCAACTAAAGGCTGTAGTAGACCCAGTGATTCAACGAAATGGCTACTTTGCCCATCCAGAAAATTTACTTCTGTCAATGTTAACCGACACGCAACAGCATATCCGAGAGCTAGCGGCAAGTCGCATTCTGAAAGCTCGTAGCAGCGAGGAAAGCGTACTCAGATTATTACAAATACCTTCGATAAATTTCGATGCATCTTCGTACATCGAAATGATTGACTGGCAAGGAAAAATCACCAGCCCACCGTTGTTAAAAATGACAAATACTGAAATCAAAAAGTTTATTGAGCAAAAAGGAGAAGGTGATATACCTCTGCTACGTCTGCCATGCCACTCTCAAGCAGTGGAAAGAGCTGTCAAGACGGTGACAGAAGCGTCAGCTAAGTTAAGCACAACGAGCTCTAGAGAGGGTTACATAAAAGCTCAAATTGAATCTCGACGAATCATGCCCAAATTCAATAGCAAGCAAGATTTTTGTGCAAATTGATAATTTTCTTGTTATGATTCATACGTTTTGAACTCTTATTTGAATGTCTTATATGAAAAAAATATTTAACAACTCTTAAATATGTGTTTTAATCGAAAAATCTTTAATTTTACATGCATTTGACCTTTCTGTAGTGTCTTACAAGTAGAGATAGATTTTCAAAAAATTCAAAATTTTAAACGAAATCCGGAGGCAGAAGATGAGGTCAGATCAAAAACATATTTTGCACATGTCTTTTAATCATCAATAGGCACATTTTCCGCAATGTGCCCGAAAGAAAAAGTAAAAAAAATAAATTCCCATACATTCGTGGCCCACCCTAATGCACATATCTGCCAAATGCGACGTTGCCGATCCGTGCAATGTAGACATTTCGATGCCGTAACGGCTACTCACCCCGCTCCCCAGTCGGCGGCAAGCTCGCGTGCATGATACTTGTGTGACAGGCGAATTTTTGAAAATCGACGACAAAAGTAAAAAGAAAAACGTGAGTATTTTTTAGTTTTACATCTTTTAATTCATTATTACAAAAATCTCAACATGTTGGCCCTATGAGGATACTTTCCATTCAACTTTGAACATGCGTATTGTGTATCTGATGTTAAAAATTATGTTTCAAAGTTATGTAAGCCAAATACTTTCGGGAGGGGGGTGGTCTACAATTAACCAAACTGCTATGTTCAACAGTTAACCATGGTTAATTGTGTACTAACGAATGGTTAACTGTGTACTAAGTAGTGTAATGTTCCCCTGTTTATTTTTATTACAGATGGGCCGGGTTAGAACGACAGCAAGAAAACGGGGAGCCCATAAAGAAGATTCTATGAAAAGAGCAATTGAGCTACACAAAGCTGGAATGAGTATAAGACAAGCAGGTAAAGTGTGTCAGCTTAAATATTCGACGGTCAGATTGTATGTAGAGAAAGTCAAAGGGAATCCAGAGGCACGCTTAATACCAAACTACGAAGTTTACAAGATTTTTACGTCAGAGCAAGAAAAAAAATTAACAGAATATATTGAGTTTTGCGCTCAACTATTTTACGGTCTAAGTACTAAAGATTGCCGACGCGTTGCGTATCAAATGGCCAAAGTAAATAATATAAAAATACCGCAGTCATGGGTTGACTCAGAAATGGCTGGATTTGAATGGCTACGGTCGTTCAGAAAAAGACATCCTGATTTTCACTAAGGAAACCAGAAGCATGTAGCTTGTCCAGAGCAACTGCTTTTAACAAGCACAACGTTGAGAAATTTTTCTGCAATTTAAAATCTGTTATGGAGAGGCATCCGAGTTATGCAGATGGCACAAGAGTGTATAATTTAGACGAGACTTCTACAACTACTGTTCAAAGACCAGGAAAAGTACTAGCACGAAAAGGCACGAACGTAGCAAAGGTTACAAGTGGCGAAAGAGGAACCTTGGTCACAACTTGTTGTATTGTCAACGCGACCGGACAAGCCTTGCCGCCGGCTATGGTTTTTCCACGAAAAAAGTTTCAACCACACATGTTACATGGAGCGCCACCGGGTACATTAGGTTTAGCTGCAGCTTCTGGGTGGATGAATGCTGAAATATTTGTGGATGTAATGAAACATTTCATAAGGCATGTTTCAGCCTCAAAAGAAAATCCCGCGCTTTTAATAATGGACAACCACGAGAGTCACCTTTCAATCGAAGCTCTAGATCTTGCAAAGTCTTCGGGCCTCACTATTTTAACTCTTCATTCACATACAACTGCACAGCTTCAACCACTTGACGTTGGATTGAATGGCTCATTCAAGACATATTATAATGCAGCGGTATATTCATGACTGTTAAGAAATCCGGGGCAACTTCTGACTATCTACTATGTTGCTGAGTGTGTTGGTTGTGCATATATGAAATCTATGACTCCGATAAACATAGTGAACGCATTTAAAAAAAACTGGCATTTTCCCATTTGATGATTGCATTTTTACGGATGTCGATTTTATGCCTAGTACCGTAACGGATAGGCCACTTATTGTACAAGATACGCCGCTAATCTTAGAAGCTCCCTATTCGCCATCTCCATCGCCAGTTCCTGAGAATGTTGGTTTGCTACTTAATTCTTCCAGAAGTCAAGTTAACGATATTACGCCACCAATACAAGAAACTCCTACTTTGTCAGATTTATCTCCAGTTCTTGATATTGATGATTTGCTACTAAATCTTCCCAGCAGCCAAGATAACGATATCATGCCGCCAATCATAGAAGCTTCTAATTCGCCAGCCCCATCACCAGTTCTCAATCAAGCCGACAGTGTGCGTCAAAATATTGATTTTCATCAAAGTTCTTCCGGCCGAGATAATTTACCTAATCCTTCTCCAGTGCTTTACCAACCTATAAATAATCGTCAGAATATACCTATAGGTTTCCAACCCACTCCTTCCACAAGTCGAGCGATCATTTCACCCATGGAATTCATGCCACCAATAAAAGCGAAACCTCGCGATCCAAAAAGACGTAGAACTCCAGGAAAAAGCATGATCGCCACAGATACTCCCGAAAAGGATGCCCTTGAAAGTAACTAAGAGCGGATTAAAAAAGCAAAGCAAGACTTGTTCACACAGAATAAAATCAAAAATAAGAAGTCAATTAAGAATAAGGTAAAAGCTAACATTATAGAAAGTGAGGATACATCAGCTGAAGAAGAATTTTTGGCCAGTGGATCATCGTCCGGTGGAGAGGAATATTTAATTGAAAATGAAGATGAGGACAGCGCAATTGTACTAGACGGTAACTTTTCACAATTATGTCGAGATCCAAAGGAGCAAGTTTTTGTAGTTGTATTATTTCCACTAAGAAAATCCTCTGTCTATTACGTTGCCAAAATTTTAGAAATAATAGACGACAATGACGAAGATAATGACTTTTTTGTAAGTTTTTTAAGACTGAAAAGTAGGGCACTTCAAACATTTTGTGAGCCTTCCGAACCTGATACAGCAGGAGTACAGGTAAAAGATATTAAATATATATTACCAAAACCTGAAGTTTTCAGCAGCAGCCGAAGGCAAGCGGCTTTTTCATTCGACGTACATTTTGACTTGCAGCTGATGAACATGCGTTAAAGATTGAAATATTTCTTTATTGTTATTATATACCTGCTAAAGTGTATGATTATATTACAACTTTACTTATATGTACTTATTTTAAATACCTAGGTACTTAGTAATAAGACTTACTAGTAGTTTTCTGCTTGCGTTAAAGATTTAGACATTTGTTTATTTCTTGATAGAAAACTTTCTGAAATGTGTGATTATGATACAAATAACTAATAATATTATATATATATATATATAATAGAAGGTATAATAACAAGAAACTTACGAATATCCAAGTTATTCACAGTCTCCACATTCTAAAGATATATATAGTAAGCCTTATTTTAAAGATATATATATATATATATATATATATATATATTCACAGTCTCCACATTCTAAAGATATATATAGTAAGCCTTATTTTAAAGATATATATATATATATCTTTAAAATAAGGCTTACTATATATATCTTTAGAATGTGGAGACTGTGAATATATATATATATATATATATATATATATATATATATCTTTAAAATAAGGCTTACTATATATATCTTTAGAATGTGGAGACTGTGAATAACTTGGATATTCGTAAGTTTCTTGTTATTATACCTTCTAAAATGTGTGATTTATTTACGATGCAAAAGCTAATAATTATTTTTGTTACTTAGACACTCAAAAAAAAGACTTACTAATTTTTAAGTAAGAATGTGGAGACTGAGAATAACTAATGAGACTGATGTTGTGCCATCCAAAATAAGGTAACCTGCAAAGCTTAAGTTCTGAATAATAAAATACTCATTTAGTAACATTCCTTATTATTTTTCGATTAATAAAATATTTATGTTTAATGGTTAAATGTGTACACTATGGTTAACTGTGGCACACTCCCCTGGTTAGTAGTGTGCCATGGTGTGGACACAGTTAACCAATACTCATTTTTTTTTAAACTTTTTTCTGGTTAAAACCTTAAGTAAATTAATTATTTCTTAAATAGAAATATGTAGCCAATGAACCTTTGTTTGAACCCTTGCAGATAATTATAAATTTTGAATGAACAATTACGCGGTATGATGGTTAGAAATTTAGGTGGTTAACTGTTGGACTACCCACCCTACCCTGTCCGTAATTATCATCAAACCTCCACAGAAAATAGTAATTTTATCAGAAAATCGCTACTATTTTATTTTTTACTTAATTTTTTTTTCCTGTCAATAAACTTTAAACAGTGATGGTGAATAAAAAATGTATTTGGCAATTTTGGCAAACATACTCAAAAACTTGCTTGTTTTATGCCAATTTTAGAAATGAACAATACTTGCATATTTTCTTTGTAAAATACGAGAAAATTGCTATTTATGTTCGGGAGGGGCTGATTTTATTAAAAATTCAAGTTACGAGATTTTGTCAAAAAGGCTAGTTAAATTATAACAATATTAAAAGTAAGGTATACTGGGCAACACATCAAGCATTACAATAGTGGATCTTATGTGCCAGGCTTTAGTGTCGGATTTCAGTAAAAGCGTTTTGATTTATCTGAAACCCACTTTACTTGACAAGTTTTTGGTTGTTGAAAGAAAGACGGTTTTGAAGTTAAAATAGTTTCACGCCTTTTTAACAAGTGTTCAAATTGTCTACCTCCAACTCTTACACATAATCGTCATCATTTGGACCCTGTTAAGCAGAAGGGTGTCAACTAGCAAAAAATGGGGTATGGAGTTACATATGCCATTTTGTTCGTTGAAGTGTGATCTACACGTACGTTCTAGTTACATAAGTCTCAAAAATTATTAAGGCGAGTTATTTACAGAAAATACCTTTAGCAAAATATAACATCGTTCTTGTTATATTTTACATTTCAGTGTTATGTTACATAAAACCTTACTTCATTATTGATTTGAAATGATACAAAATTTGCAAAAGAGCATTATCTGTGTTTTGATACCTTTATACAAAACTTTAAAAGCATACTCGCTATTTGACGGCTTAGTTTTAAGTACGCGATGAAACCTTTTGGTAAATTATTATATAAAGGAATCGGGTGCAAGGAAACTCATAGTAAATTGTTATTTGACACCACTGACTAGTGCCGAATTGCTCATAGGTACGGCACGGCGGCGGCGCCGCGGCGCGGGAGTCGTGTTTGTATCTGTTGCTTGCTTTGAGCAATACGAGAAACAAAACTTTATTACAAAATTAAATAAGAAATAAAAAAAGTGGTTATACATCCAATTGTTGTTTACTTATCGTGAAACATAAGAACCTACATCGATATAAACAATGGGAAAACGAGTACTAATTGATTTTCTTGCCGGTCTAAATAAATAAATAATCGTAAATATAACTAGTACGAGTCCTTAACTTAAAATACGGTCCCATCCTGAAGAAAGCATGAAACTTGGCATGAATGTAGCTGTCATATATGTGCTTCAATGTAGATATGGAAGCACTTCAAGAAATTATTTTTCCCCCCACTCCCCCCCCCCCCTTTTTATCTCCCTCATTCTGGTTTTTCGAATTTTCTACAAAAACCATAAGACTGAGGAGTTTACTCTTCAGAGACCAAATCATCGTCGATAAATTACCTACAAAACGATACTACATTTTATAGTGGTAAGATTAATATATTTCTGTATACAGCCACCAACGTATTATGAAATTGTAAAAACAGGCACACTTTTTTCTTTCTTGCTCCATTTATAGGAAAACGACAAGAGTGGTGATAAAAAATTCTAAAAAAGTTATATACCTTATACATTAAGCTACAAAATGACACTTATTTCATAGTCGTAGAGGCATTATTTCCAGAGTTACAGCTTACCGCGTCTGACTCAAGTACTCTTTTTTTTCCTTTTTACAATACTATCTTTCCAGATTTAAAGCTAGGGTCTAGGGTTTCAAGCAATTTATTGAAAACACAGTAAATTACAGTTTCAATCATATATATATATATTTATATCAATGCATATCACAAGAATCTCCCCCACACTTACAGAGACCAGTACAGAGAAGACCAGACTTCCTACAAATGCATCGTCCTTTAATGCAGCTGCGGCATGAACACTTCGTCAATTCCTTTACAGATGATGACGTTTCTTTGTTTGTACTCCAAAATGGAATCCAAATACCGTCTTCTTTCATCCAACCCCATTTCTCAAAGTTCGGATATTCAGGATTTGGTATCAGACTTTGACCCCAGATCAATCCTGCTTGCAAATAAGCTCGCTTTGTATGCTGCTCAAGAGCACCGAGTGTTGGTGGCAGCCTATCCATTGCCCGTCCCTTGATGAATAACGCTTTTCTAGCTTGGTTAATGTCTTCTACCTCGCTAGTTTTGTCGTAAGTCAGAATGACGATATCTTGCCAAAGCATCCAATTGATAGGTTTCAATTTCATTTTGAGGTCGTGACAAGGTTTCAAATACTCTGGTAACTTCAGGGAAGGAATTCCAAGTTTTCCAAAAGGACTTCTTTCCCTTTCCACAAAATCCAGATACTGTATCGCACCCTGTGAATGCGTGGAAAAATAACAAGCCACTGCATTTTTCTGGGCCGAGTTTATTCACGATTTGGTGAATAGCAATAGTACGTAAAGCTTTCCCTGTTCCGAATGATATCCACCATTTGTTCAAACCCATTTCTTTAAGCCCGCTGTATAAGGCAATAGCTACAACCATCACATCTGTATCAACCGTTCTAATTAATATTTCTGTGTGACCATGCTGCACGGCGTGCGAAACATGGAGGAAGAGTCTGGTATCAGCTTCTTCTTGTTTTGAATTAAGAGAGGACGTATCTACGGTGGCATCGTTACACAAAACTTGTTCCCCTTTGGTTGCGACAATCGTTTTCGCATGTTGAACCTGCTGGATTCCATCAGCCAGAAAGTTGAAAAGAAGTTCAACTTTGTTCTGTGACGAACGAAGAAATTGTTGCCAGTTTTTTGGTAATTTAACTGCTGGTGTGACTTTTTGACGAAATCCTGTACCCCTCTTCTCCCGTGTATGATTCTTGAGACTGTCTTCATGATAAGCATCAAAAACGACATCAACTCTATTTCCATTCTGGTTCGTAACATAATTAATAAATGTTTTGCGATAATCGTCAAATGTAACGTTAGTGCCCGGTCTTATCATTTGAACTACAGCAGGCCCATCTAGAAATCTACGGGATCTTCGTTAAATGACTCAGTGACAGTACTTTTATTTTCCTCTTCATCTTCTTCGTCTTCATATTTGTCTTCAAAACATTTCAGAAGTTCCGATTTTGCCACATATCTTATATTTCCTGTCTCAGAGAGGGACGGACGAAAGGGTTGGTTTTCATGTTTGAAAAAGTCATCTATATCCCCTTGCCTATGCTGACAGGCGATGTACAGTTTTGATCTCGATCAGTTTTGAGCGATTTCCTCTATAATTGTCAGCAACCCTTGAGTGTCCGAGCGCCGACGCGCGCGTTTCAAGGTCAGGCGGCTGTTTGTATGAGAGTGAAGTATCTGTACGTAACGTAGTACAATTATCTGATCTATGCCATAGCTCTGCTGATACCTAAATATTGCGTCACGCGGTTGCGCGCAGCTATTTTAGGTATATTTAGTACGCGTATAGTACTATCTTTAGTAAAAAGTTTGGTTTAAACAAACTTTAAAGTTTCATGTACATATTTTGTAAACTATAAGTTTTATCAACATACGTCCAATGACAATATTGTAGAGAATTTTATAGGGAACATATTGATCTTTGACAGTTTTCTGATAGCTGTACCCGTTTTCATAAAAAATAAAAAAAAACACGATTTGGCACATAAAAAGGGGGGGAATGGGGGGAAAAAATAATTTTTCGACATGCTTCCATATCTGCATTGAAGCACATACATGACAGCTACATTCATGCCAAGTTTCATGCTTTCTTCAGGATGGGACCATAAAACTGACTTTTGTTCGGACATGGAGCCGTACTAAACCTCATTATTTACATTCTACTAAAAATTGAGTATTTTTGGATCAAAATCCTTGTTGTTCATTTTTTTATGGGAAGTCCAACACTTTTTTTCAATAGTTTGACCTATTTTTCTATGCCTTCTATTTTTAACCGCCTCCGTGGCGTAATGGTTAGTCCATTGGCTTCACACCAGGAGATCGCGGGTTCGATTCCCGGTGGGGTCAACTTGTAAAACTCTGATTAGTTGGTGGTATTTTCTAAGCCCGCCTGGCTAGCTACCACCATCTTATCTAAGTCTTGCCGCCAAACATCAGTGTTACCACCATTGATGTGTTCCGGCTTGAAGATCAGATAGCCAGTTCTCCATTGCGTTGGGGAATCTTGGTAAACCCGCTTCCATCTTCGGCATCATCGTCACTTACCATCAGGTGAGATGATGCCAAGGGCTTACCAATTTTGAATAAAAAAAAGAGAAATTTATTCAGTTCCATCGGCACAAAAAACCTTTGGAGTATTATATTACACCGTGTATAAGCACATTAAGTGAAAAAGACTCAAGAACCAAATATAAATAAAAAAAGAAAGAATGTATGTTCTTTATCTCAAGAATCATCTAAAATTCAACATCAAAATACCATTGTTGGAAAAAATAATATACTAGAAAATGAAAAGTCAGTTTCAGAAGCCGTTTTTCAAGAAGAAGAAAATAATAGTATTAGCATTTCACCACAATCTAATGTTCATCATTTTAATACATTACCTGCGAATAATCAGCTGGAAGTTGTAGCAGAAATACATCTAGAACGTCAGACAGATGACAACTCTAATAAACATCTAGATAACAGAATGATGCTAAACAATGATACTTCGCTGAATATTACAAACGATTCGGCAATCTCTGATATCGAATCGAGTCCTAGCTTGTTAAATCCACCTAAAAGTGAAATATAACCAATACTACAAATCCCACGAAGTTATCGAAAAATTCACACTTACCCGATGATATAATATTAGAATGCACCGAAGATACACCTTTCGAGTTAGTTTCAGAAACCATAACTGTTTAACCTTTATGTGAATATAAGAATCCGCAAGAAAATCATCCTATTTTAATAACATCAGTACACTTGCCGGAAGAGATGCATACTGAGTTGATTGAAGGAAATTCAGCCATCACAGATGTTGATACTGCAGTTATTATACCTTTGAGTAGATATTCGTTATCAATTCTAACCATAGACCCCGAAATTTTGGCAAATGAATACGCAAAAAGAAGTAACTGATTTGTCCATTTCACAACCGGATTTAGAATGTTCCATGCAGTTTAATCAGTCAAGATGTAGTCACTTATTTCCGGATTATCGTCAAACATTTCTCGGATAGATGCATCAATCAAAAGTGGAAACTCGGTAGAAACCTGCCAATTTGAACGAGAAAACAATGCAGCACAAACTGTAAATAGCGCTCACGATAGTACAGGATCTGTAATTTCACTTGTAATTGACAAAGATTATTTACCAACTCAGTCTTCAAGTGCAAACACGTCAGCTGAACCTGATGTTTTTCGAGTAAATAAATAAGGCAGGCCAAAAAGAGGAAGAAAAAGAAAATATCCCGAGCAAAATACAGCTGGAAAAAAAAACAAAACTAAACAAAGGATTAAAATATATTAGTTGCAAAGACTGTTGAAGAAAAGTTTTTACGGAAGGATTTGACTGTAATTGTGTTAATAAGTGTACCGAAAAAGTACCTGAAAATGAGTAACAATTTAAAGATATTAAGATGCCATTGTTGTATCCTAATGGGAAAAATTTATCAACAGGCAAGATAAAGTTTTGAAAGAAATGCTCTTTATACCTAGCGATTGTACGCAATTTTACGACTTTTTTAAAGAATCCTGCTGCTGATTTCATGGATAACATTGACGGATATGGTATGTTAATGATGATTAACACTAAAATGAATACGTAAATGAACGTATACGAAAACATCGATGATTAGTCTATTAAGTGATTGGGTGTTATTACAAAAAGTTCAAGATTCGTGTTTGAAGTAAGACGGTGTTTAAAAGTGTTGATTATGTAATATTATGTAAAAATCATTGGAAATAAAAGGAAAATCTATTTTGATGCGTTTAATTTTAACCTGCATATAAACTTAAAACATTACTACAACCAAAACTGTATATAGTTATTACCATAACCTTTGACTTTTGTTAATTTTTTACTTTAAAAAGAATTTACAAAATGAATTTAAAGTAACTTGACTTCTTTTACAAATGAATTTTCTTTCATAGTGCAATAAAGAATTAAGGTTTCAAGTGATATTTTTTAATTATTAAAGAAAAACTATAAAATATCTTAATATTGTTACCATCCTTGCGTTGATAATATGCTTTTTAATAAGTATTTAAAATTTCATAAAGATACGGTTATTCGATTTTGAAATACACGTCCGTGAAAATCGGCTGCACTTGAAAATCTTTAAACGCGTCTAGCGAAAAATTGAAAAAAAGCAGTTGACACCCTTCTGCTTAACAGGGTCCATTTTAAAAGAGAACTTTTTAGTCTTTGTCCTTCGTAGACTAATTTCAGACAATTCTTGAGCTTCAGCATTCACCTTTATTCTTAGATCGTTTTAATACAGATTGGTGCTAGTTTGGGTCTCGAACTTATACACACATAAAGACACACTAATACTCTAAAATATATTGGTACGAAACTGAACGCCATTTTTTTGCAGAGCTACGCTTCGGTTGGTGGAATGGAAGATACGATGCGTGGAGCTATTATTATCACTTATGCTGGCAAAAGAACCCAAATCTCTGTGGTGCATGCGCGGAAAAAAGTAATATTAAAAACATAGAAATCAAAAATAAAGTAGAGGACGGACCTCTTCTCCGCAAGCTACGACGATTTGATACTGGTGTAATTGACAGTTTACGCAGGCAAATTGTAACATTAGAAGAGTTGGGGTCAAGCAGATCAAACTTCACAAGCACTCCTCTATTTTGCACATGAAAAAGCTTAGGAATAACCATTATACTGTGAATTTACTGAAACAAAACGTTTCTCGGCAGCCATTGATAGAACATAATTTTCCACGGGAGCCCAGCCCCACTCCGTAACCGAAGTCATCACCAAAGCCTGAACCGAAGCTCGAAGTGAAGCCGGTTGTGGTGCAGCAACCCCTGCCACTATACCCGCCAGCCCCAGATAGCCCACCTAACCTGAAGAGGAGGATGACACTTGCAAAAGAGTGACCGAGCCTAAACCAGGTTGAACAAGAAATAGCGTTCGAAAGACCCCAGAAGACTAAAAAGACCAAGGAATTTGTAAGGGGTCATTGAAAACGCAGCGTGTGTCGATACTCCCACGATCTAGATTTGACTTCAACTGCCAGGTGTATTCACCGTCTATTGGAATTATCAAAACACAAAGTGTACATTTCCATACTGCAAATTCATGCATGCATCTGTATGGGAGGAAGCTGAGTTCTTTCGGACAGGAATACTTCCGCCTCATGCTACGAGCCACATAAAGAAGGCACCGCAGCTACCCTCAAACCCTAAATGATAGTGCCTTCAACTATGGTGCCGCAAATACAAAAAAAAAAAAAATATCAACCAGGCTGCATCTTCAATTGCGCCCAACTCAACGGCTGCGTCTACGGCTGCGCCAAATATCACGGCTGCACGTATGACTGCGCCAATTACTCCGGCAGCGCCCACGGCTGCGCCAAAACACATCGACATGGCCGCTCTTAAAGCAGCAATGCCGACGATCACCCCTACGCCCTCCACTGAGGAGCCAATTTGGAAGGTGGTCGTTAAAAAGAGCCAAACCAAAACTAAGGTACATAAACCGCCTAGTGCAACCAAACGAGCAAAAGCTCGTGCGGCGGCTAGACAGGAGCGTACTACGGCTGCAGAGAGCACTCCTGTGCACGGTGGGACGTCTCAGCGCACTGGCGAAAGCCACGCTGCAGGGACGCCCGGCCCTGCGAGAGTGCTCTCAGCGCCATTAGTCGCACCTGTCTCTAGTGTTGTTAACCCACAACGCAGGAAAGCTAGGCGTACACGTGGCAAACGAGGTGGCAAGGGCGTTACCACAAACGCCGCGAAAAGTGTAGGAGAGGCTCCTAGCCACTCTAAACCGGCCAAAAGGTCCCGCCCGGATGACACCATATCACCAAGGGACAGTGGTAGAGGCAAGCGCCCCAAAACTACTCCCAACACTCCTATAAATTATTCCGACGCCGTAAAAGGCAACAATTACTGCGTCGCTATTTTATTAGAGCCTTTCACGGACCTTACCGTTGAGCAAGCTTCTGCAGTTGAAGAAGCCCTAGACGAAGCGATGGACAACGAGATCTACTCTCCACGCACGTCTAGCGATGCTCCGGTAGTTGCTCCCGCCTTCAGAGGAAAGGCCTTCTACAGTGAAGGCGTTCTCAAGATGTGGTGCGAGGACGACCACGCCCTCTTGTGGCTACACCGTGTTGTACCACAGCTCCAATCGCACGCGCGGGATCGAAGCTGATTGTCAAACGGCAGTCTGAGATCCCTCGACGCACCAAAGCAGGACTTTTGGTACCGAACTACACTGGGGATGACATGGACCGACTTCGCAAGAAGCTCCAGGCCCAGAACCCCTGGTACCAAATTGACCGCTGGGCTATTTACCATGCCGAACGACAGGATGGAGGAAAATCCGTTTTCCTCGTCTTGGGCATACCGGACAGTGACCTGGACGCTATAAGGATGAGGGATCGACGCGTGGCCTACAAGCTGGGCTCGATCTACGTCCGCTTTCATGAGAGTAAAGATGGAGCACAACCATCAATCTCTGCAGCTGTCTCCGACCCGAACTCAGTACGAGAGGTCCGCAAGGATCTAGAGTCGTCGAGTACAGCGCCCTCGACAAAGGAGCGCCAAACAGGACCTGTCTCAGATTCTGAAGGCTGCACCGACCCACCCACCACGGCTGCTACTGACATTTCTGAAAAGGAATGCAGAGGGCATCCTGGTGAGGCACGGGACAAAGGGGTCATGGAAACGGACGAGGAGAGGCTGCTGGGAAGCGACGACGCTCCTAGCTCGCCTCTTTTTCGTCTTTAAAGTCCTACAAACAAACCTCCAGCACAGCCAAACTGCAACGGCTAACCTGCGCAGAACGCTGGAGGTCGACACCGAGACCGTTGCCCTAATCCAGGAGCCGTGGATTAGAAATGGCAGGATCTGCGGTCTCAGCAACATTGGGGGCAAGTTGCTCCTGAACACAACAGTAAGTAACCCGCGTACATGTATTTTTGCTCCAAAACATGTTACCACCATACTAATGACCGAGTTCTGTTCCAGGGACCTGACTACCATCAGGATCCCGAGCAACCCCTCTCAGGGTCTGCCTGATGTGGTGATCGCGTCTGCCTACCTTCCTGGTGACGCAGACATTCCCACGCCCGAGCTGACCATGCTGGTAGAGCACTGCGAGCGAGAGGGACTGGAGCTGATAATCTCCGCAGACTCCAACGCACATCACCCGCTGTGGGGCTGTGTGAGCTCCAACTCCAGAGGTGAAGAACTCTTAACTTTCTTTTTAACAACTTCATTAAGTATACTCAATCGGGGTTCGGAACCGACTTTCGTCACTCGCCGAGCCCAGACAATAATCGACCTAACCCTAGCATCGGAGCACATTTCTCGATACATCTCAGATTGGCATGTGTCTGATGAGGCTTCATGCTCCGATCACCGCTGGATTAGATACAACCTCCTACTAACTGTCAAACCCGCGGAAGCTCGGCGCAACCCTCGCAAGACTGATCGCATTAAATACAGTGTGTTGACGGCGAAAAAATTTTTTGAGGCAGTTGCAACACCAGCATATGGTAATGTTTCCGACATTGATAACCACGTTCATTATCTCACATCAACTTTAATCAACAGCTACGAGGAGACATGCCCACTTGTGACACCAAGGACTGACCATAGGCCGCGTCAGCAATGGTGGGGCCCAGTACTTGATAGACTTCGTCGCAAGGTAAGAAAACTGTTCAATAAGGCGAAAAATACTCGTGCGGACCACGACTGGACCGCATATAAACAAGCTCAGTACCAATACAAAAAACGTATAAGACTCAGGAAGTCTGAATGCTGGAGACGTTTTTGTAGCAGCATCGAAACCAACAACCAGGCAGCCAAGGTAAAAAACATTTTATGTAGTGATCCTGAGCACAACCTTGGGTACTTAAAAAAGCCTGATGGAACTTACACGAAAACAGACTCTGAAACTTGCGAATTGCTTTTGCAGACCCTCTTCCCCGGATGTCTCATTATGAACGATCCGACCTGGGAAGATGCACACTGCAGCGCACCAGAGGATGCAAACTGGACCACGGCCCATAAAATTGTCACTACAGACAAAGTCAAATGGGCAATCAACAGCTTCCTCCCCTTCAAGGCGGCAGGGTTAGACGGTATCTTCCCCGGCCTGCTAAAATGGTGTGATGCAACATTGATAAAACATCTCGTTGCCATCTATAGAGGGTGCATCGCCTACCGATACGTTCCTCCACACTGGAGGGAAGTCAAAGTAGTATTTATACCTAAGCCCGGCAAAGGGGATTACACACAGCCGAAATCATTCAGGCCAATTAGCCTCACATCCTTTTTACTCAAGGTTTTAGAAAGGTTATGTGACAGGGAAATAAGGAGCACCGCTCTGATACGTAATCCCCTCCACCCAAACCAACATGCCTACTCTATGGGTAAATCAACGGAATCGGCGTTACATGCGGTGAGTTCTCGCATCCAAGCCGCCATTTCATCAAAACAATCAACACTAGGTGTCTTTATTGATATAGAAGGCGCCTTTGATAAAACTAACTTTACCAGCATCAGCCAAGCTTTGCTCAGACATGGTGTCGATGCCACGGTTGCCGGGTGGATAGACAACATGCTGAAATACAGAGCCATACAATTCACTGCAAATAGTACCACAAGAGGGTTGGTGGCACGGGGTTGCCCTCAGGGAGGCGTCCTTTCACCTCTCCTCTGGAACCTAGTTGCCAACGAATTAATCTGTTGGCTTAACGAGGAAAGGCACTTTACAGTGGGCTATGCGGACGACTTGGCGATTCTCATTAGCGGGCCAGTGGAATCTGTGCTCTGCGATCTTATGAGATCTGCCTTAGGAGTCGTCGAAAATTGGTGCGCAAAGCACCAATTATCAGTGAACCCTTCCAAAACGGAACTAATACTGTTCACACATAAACGACGGCTAGGCAACTTAGTGTTACCCAAGCTTTTCAACACCAGTCTAACCCTAACGAACGAGATTAAATACCTGGGAGTTATTCTCGACAGCAAATTGTTATGGAATAGACATATAGAACACAAGCTGCAAAAGGCTTGCATAATCTTTTGGCAATGTAAAAGGCTATTAAGCAAATCCTGGGGCATATCGCCAAAAATCATCACATGGCTTTATACAGCTGTTATTAGACCA
This sequence comes from Coleophora flavipennella, assembly GCA_947284805.1. NCBI lineage: Eukaryota > Metazoa > Arthropoda > Insecta > Lepidoptera > Coleophoridae > Coleophora > Coleophora flavipennella. The sequence continues at coordinate 6,385,087 of OX369309.1, read as the reverse complement.
ATAATCACCTACGGTGCTATAGCTTGGTGGTCGAGAACCGATCTCCGCACCGTGATTAACAGCCTGCAACGATTTCAGAGACAGGTTTGCTCTGCTATTACAGGTTGCATGCGGACGACCCCCACAGCAGCCCTCAAGATGATCCTAAACCTACCACCGCTTGACCTCTTTGTCCAACAGGAGGCTACAATGGCGGCCATTCGTCTCAAACAATTGGGCCTGTGGCACAACCTAGAGGGTCCACACCAAACTCTGCTACGTAGGGCGGTTGAGTCTCACCCGCTCTTAGAAGCCCCCTGTGATAGGATCCCTACAAAACATGTGTTCGATAAGCATTATCGGATACAACACTACGAAGAAGACGGGGACCGATCGGGTATCAACGAGGTTCGCATCTACACTGACGGCTCTAAAATGAAGTCCGGCACAGGTGCAGGCGTCTTCTCATTAGATTTAAATATCCAAGTATCATTGGCACTGGGTGAACTTAGTTCCATATTCCAATGCGAATGTGTTGCCATCACCCATGCTGCTACCACGGTCATGAATAGGGGTATCACGAACCACGGCATTAGGATACTATCAGACAGCATGGCCGTACTATTGGCTCTGGAGAGTAATACGATGAACTCCAGCCTAATACACGAGCGACACCTTGCACTGGAGCGAATAGCTTCAGTCAACAGGGTCACCCTGCAATGGATAAAGGGACACAGCAACTCATTGGGAAACGATGCGGCCGACGAGCTGGCTAGAAGGGGTTCCGAAACTACAGTAGCTGGCCCAGTGCCACTCTTACCAATCCCTTTTAGCCAACTGCGCTCATGGACAAGGCTGCAAACCGTCCATCAACACAACGCCCGCTGGGCTGATCTAACTAGCTGCAGGCAGTCAAAGATGGTTTTGACGAAACTCAAACCACGAATGGCCCGGAGACTACTCAGCCTCAACCGACGCGAGCTTCGAATAGTTGTAGGTACTATCACCGGGCACTTACCCTTGAATAAGCAACTATTCATCATGAATGTCACAGACAGTCCGCTCTGCAGGGGTTGTCTTGAGGCAGAAGAAACAGTCAGACATGTGATCCTGGAATGCACTGGTCTGGCCGAATACCGGGCAAAAATCCTCTATGACATGGGGTCACTCCTAGAAGCCTGTGAATGTCCCAGGAGACTTCTGTGCTTCTGGAAGGAGCTGGACTAGCCAACCATACCTGCACACATAAAAGACCGAAAAAGAGTCTAAATGCGGAAACGGGAGCCCACTACCAATACCAATACCAATGGTGCCGCAAATGAATCGTCGCAGCCGATGCATCCAGGCATATGTACGGAAAAGCCTTTGAGTTTCATCAGCTGTGTATGTATGTCTGTTTGGCGAAAAAACTCAAAAATGAGTTCAGGTTGCAATATTATAAGGATTAAAGTTGATGGTATGATCCAAGCCCAAGTAGAAATGAATAAAAAAAACAGAACTGCTGAACAAATAGAGCAATAAGCTGTCACTGGTTCTGCTCACTTTGATAAGGCCAGGGAACGAGTGGGTTTAGGGCTACTGGGCTTTACCCACTAAATCCTTATGTAATACCCGAGACTGCTTTTGCTCCATCCATTTTAACCCAACGCTCAATCAATCCCGTAACACCAAACAAAAATTAAAGTTCTGTACAGCCATCACCAAATGTGACTTCAATGACATTCTCTTACACTGTTGCAGACACTGAAGATGACTCTCATTCCTCGTGACCAATTGCTACCTTACAAGAACTTTGAAATTTGATTTCTACCGAATCTTTACTAACAACACCTGCTACACCAGATATTGAATTACTGCAAAATTATTCTTCTGCGTGTCAAACGCCAACAAACGCTAGTTTTATGGATCAAGAAAATGATGACTATCAGCCGGGAACTAGTGGCTTATACAATAATCAGCGCTTAGTAGATTACAGTGATACTGATGAATCTTTGGAATCTGAAGTAACAAACAAATTTCTCGAATATGACATTATCCTCCTGAGGTTCAAAATACTAGTATTAGAACAAAATCACTATGCCGTAAAAGCCCAGTATTATCATAGCCACTTGGGACCAAGACCCACCTTACTAATACTAGAACTTAATATTTACGGCCACATAAAATGTTTGAATTACGCGCCACGTCATGTAGATGTTTTCAGTTAGTCTATGGATGTAGTCGTTATGTTGGCATCACTGCTTAGAATCTGCTGGGAGGGGGCACCTTTAACATCCTGTCAAAAAACGTCGTCGCCATGGCACGTGCACCGAGGAGAGGTAAGTTTAATCTATTAACATCTTTGAAATCTTTGTGTTTTACTTTACACAGTTGTTTTGTGATCGAGATAAATGATTGAATTTTATATTAACACTGTTAGTTTATCGACTAATTGTCAATATCAGTAGGTTTTTTGGTGATAATTTGTTTTGTACTAATACAAGTATGCTGGGCATATAAATCTTATATTGTTTTATCACATTGCTCCAGCCATCCTGCCTATTCAAATTAATTAATGTGATCGTGTGAAAAGAACAGGAAATAATATTTTATAATAGTTGGTTTGTTCTAGTTCTAGGCAGTCAGGCTGACACAATGTCTTTGTTACAGTTGTAAAAGATAATCAAGTATTAGAAATACTTGAGCAATCTGATTTTGAAGACGATGAGGAAGATCCATTTGCAGACGATGGAGGCGACATTGACGACGAGTATGTCCCAAATCAGCAGGACGACAGTTCTTCAGACGCTGAAACTAGTACAAGTGAAGAATCGGAGCCAGCAAGCCCACCACCAATTCGTGGATGATCATATACTCGTACCCGTGATCGAGCATATTCCAGAAGGGGCCGTGGGCGCACGAGTACTCGCGGTAGGAACAGTTCAAGTAATCAGTCTGCTAATCAGATGGACTCTGCTGACCAGTGTAACCAGTATACATGGACTGTAAAGACATTCCTATGCTTTCTAAGCCATCATACCCAAAAGTAGATCGATCAAATTATACTAAAATGGACTTTTTTACGCAGTACTTCGATGATGAGTTGATAAACATGATAGTAAAGAAAACGAATCAAACAAGCTGTAGTAGAACAGGAAAGAGTCTGATAGTAACAAATGGAGAGTTCAAAGTTTTTATTGGCGTGTCCTTAATTATGGCATGTATTGGGTACCCTAAAATAAGAATGTATTGGGAAAGGAAATGGCGTGTAGCAATTGTGGCGGATAATATGTCAAGAAATAGGTTCTTAGCTATACGTAACTCTTTGAAATTCGTTTTTGATGATGATGTGTCTGTAGAAGAACGCAAATTAGACAAATTGTGGAAAGTCCGACCACTTTTGAACAAATTAATCAAGGCCTGCAATAACGACGTCAAGGACCAACACATTTCAATAGATGAGATGATGATACCGTTCAGTGGTTCTTGTGGTGTCGGGCAATATTGCCCAGGAAAGCCGAATCCTGTTGGCCTCAAGGCATTTGTTTTGGCAAATTCAGACGGCACCGTGTGTGACTAAGTTGTTTACCAAGGATCCACTACATATCCTGAGTACAATAACACTCAATTTGGCCAGGGGGAAAAAGCTGTTTTGAAATTGACAGAGGCGCTAGTACCAGGTTATTTGGTATATTTTGACCGATATTTTACAAGTCAAAAACTTGTAGAAGAGTTGAAACGAAGAGGAATAGAAAGTACAGGTACGCTAATGAAAAACAGAATTCCAGCACCAGCACGAATTGAGATTGAATCAGACAAAAGCTTGAAACAGAAAGGACGTGGCAGCAGTCAAGTTCTGATCAGAAGTGATAACAATATGGCAATCACCAAATGGTACGATAACAAGCCCGTTTTGTTACTATCATCACAATTTTCAAATGAAGAGTCGGATGCAAGAGATACAACAAAAAGGAAAAACAGTACATGTATGTCAATCGACCTGAAGTCGTAAAAATGTACAATAAATACATGGGAGGGGTAGATCTGGCTGACAGACAGCTAGCTGTCTGTCCTGGGAGAGAACGTAAAAAAAAATGGACCAATAGATTCTATTGTCATATGCTAGATTTAGCTATGAATAATGCATTAGGGTGGTCCACTTTTGTATGAAAAAATAAAAACATTGTTGAATCTTGCCTCCACATAGCTTATTTTTGTATGTGATCATGTAGTAATTTATGTACCAAATTTGAACCCCCTAGGTCGCAGTTTACTGGTCGCCCAGAAGTCAATGTTTCTTATAAACCTTTAATTTTACTTGTTTTCAGCAAAGCTTGGTCAAACGGAACACATTATTACTGCTGTAGCGCTGTGTTTTATTGCACTTTACAAGCACAAACATGTCACACAGATCAAGCGTGCTATAGGTAGGTACCACTCTGTACGCGCTCTGTGTGATTGACAAGTTTCAACTCGTTCAGTACGATACATTACGCTACGTTGCGTTGTGCAGATGCGCCGCGACGCGCGCTAAGAAAAGTTGTGTTTGGACAATATTTTAAAGTTGTCATTGGTAACTGCTCAACGCCTCCAAACCTTGTCAAAGATTCGGTTAAAAAATATAAAATTTGAACAAGAAAATATAACTATAAAAATATCTGAATCAATAAAAACGTCTAGAACTAATTCCTACCAACCGTTACTTAAACTACCGTTCTATAATCAAAAACCTGAAATATGTCCCGCTCGAGTTTTATGTTGTTATAAAAGCAAGACTGATTTACTTAGAGGGAATGATAGCAATAATGATTATTTATTTATAAGTTATAGAAAATCTCACGCTAAAGTTACCAGCCAGACTTTAGGCCACTGGATAAAGGACGTGCTCCATAAGAGCGGAGTAGACACCAGCGTGTTCAGCGCGCACAGCACGCGCCACGCGGCCACTTCCAGAGCGAAGTGTGCCGGTGTCAGCGTCGACGTCATCAGAAAAACCGCTGGATGGAGCGCGTCCTCTTCAGTCTTTGCGAGGTTTTATGATAGAGATATTATACCTCACGATGTTGATTCGTTCGCTAGATCAATATTGAACTCTGATTAGTAATTATTAAGTGTATTTGTTATATATTACTCGTAATATATTATTCATAATACATGTACTACTAATTGATTTTATTGTATAATTTATTATCAGCACCATAATTTAATACAGTCAGATAAATATAGTATTTCTTTAAACATCTACAAGTAAATATTAATCGCGAGAATTGAGCAGCGAAAGCATAATTAATGATAAAACGAACTTACCTGTACGTGAAGTTCTATCATAATTATGCGAGCTGCTCAATTCGAAGCGATTAATAGGATCACCCTCCCAAATAGCCCTCCCGATGTCTTTTCCAAATAACTAATAAGTATCTGCCCGTATTTAATGACCAACAACAGGAAGCAGCGCAGGATAACTTTAAACATAATGAAGAAAAGATGGCGGCAAACCTGGGACGAGGTGTTGCGGGGTGGGGGGAGACATAGTCAATCAAATGATTTTTAAATGTTTTTTTCTTTTAGATTAATATTATAGCTCTAAATTATTCGTGTAAATGGCCGTGGAGTGCAAACAGTACTACAAGTAAATATTAATCGCTTCGAATTGAGCAGCTCGCATAATTATGATAGAACTTCACGTACAGGTAAGTTCGTTTTATCATTAAGTATGCGAAGTGCAGTGGTGGACGTCTTACGGCTGATGTGATGATGATACAGGATTCATGGGCTGAAGGCTGCGAATGTCATAAGCCCCGAAGCTTTCCCTTTTTGACGGCCTTATCATGCTGTTAAAGAAAAAGGATAGCATAGAACGCAAGTGTTGATAACCGTGAAAAAAAATGATAACAACATGCCTGAACGGAAATTGCTTCCTCTGATAGCTTGGAACATCGATTGACTTCATAGGTGGTCACTATTTCACCACGTCAGGCATAGCTAGTGGTTACATCAGGTGCATTCTTTACCTATTAAATCGAAATGACTGATTTTGTAACCTCTGTTCAAATACGTCCACGTGTCATTCGATCTACGTAATGCCCCCTTGTATTTGAACTTACGTTCATAAACGCTTTAGGCGCGTGGCAACGGTCAGGTGAATCTTAGTACGTTTAAACGTTGGTACTCTTAGTTAAGTGTCCTTTAAAATATGCTCACTTCCTTAGAGTATAGTAATGAAATTTCACGTTACAAGTCCCTACATGGTGATCATTTGGTAAGAACCGAAATGTTGGGTTAACCGAGTTACGAGGTACAGCCTCCTGGAGTTGCTTGTAGGTACGAGTAAAGTAGCCTAACCTCTAAATGTCATGTTTGTCGATTACACACACAGGCTCTAATTTTATCTAAGTGAAGCACGACAACATACTAGTAGTCCAGTCAATCTAAGAACATTTGTATGGAGAAGGTTGCATTAAATGCACTTGGAGTGAAAACTTAGAATGTATCAGTTAATTAATTGAAAAAATAAAGTTCATAATTATCTCTTGAATATATTTTTTAATAATTATTGAGTAATTAGTCCATATAGCAATAAAATTTAATTTAAGTGTGAACATAAAATGCAAAACTGGTGATTTTTTTCTTAAGGGCTTCTTGTAAAACGTTTTGATTGTATTAGTAATTATCCCCGGTCAAAATCTATAGATCGAGTGGATATTCATTATTTTATGTTTAAAAAAAATTAACTTGTAAAATAATACTGCAACGAAAGTGATCTTTTGTTACAATGGGTAAATCATCACTGACAATAACTATGAGAATTATCTCCGAGGTATCTTTAATATTTATTTTTTTATTAAATTTTATTTGATTTTAACCCTCGTACATTAAAGACACCTTGAATATTTTTACGTATTCTAAAAGTTATATATTTTTTTAACTAAAATACAAAGAAATCCCCGAAGAATCTATTTATCATTCTCAAAAATATCTTATAAAAGATATTACTCGCGAGAGGAATAGGCGGGGTACGGGGGGCCGCGGCTTTCGCGGGCGCGCGCCTTCTAGCACGTTACGTACCTACACCTAGCGTATATGTCGCAGCCATTTACGGTTTTAGGATTTTTTCCTTTACTTGCTTCTAGCCAAATTTCATGATTGTAGGTCAACGCGAAGTACCGTATAGGTTTTGATTCCCTCGCGAGTGTTAAAATATACGGCATAAACGCCCGTATCTTTTGACTACGTTGACGTTGAGGTTTGATTTTTTCACAGCTTCAAGGGATTGGAGACTTGAGTATTTGGTACTAATTTCAACTTGATACCTCCATTACGCGTTCCTGAGAAAAACGGTTTTGACAAATGGACAGACAGACGGACAACGAAGTGGAGGATCACTGAAAAGAAAAAAACGGAACCCTTATGGAAATAGGGGTTCCGTGTTTTCTTTTGAGGTACGGTTTGCCGAACCGAGTACTCGACGCGTCTCTAGTATAATTACCCTTTTTAGGGTTCCATACCTCAATTTGAAAAAACGGAACTTCGTTGTTCGTCTGTTTGTCTGACCATCTGACAAGGAACGTGTGAAGGTATCAAGTTGAAATTAATCTATACATATAATAAAAATGTAACGGGGCCGTGTCTGTATTTACATGAAATATTTTTGGAGAATAATAACTGTTGTGGACATTACTAACGATTTAGAGGCCAAAACAAAAAAAAAATGTCACGCATCGCATCACGCAGAAACTACCAGGCCGATTTTGATGAAATTTTGTATGGTGGTTCCTTATAGCCCGGGTTAACATATAGGAATATATACTTTTTATCCCGGAAAATTCAAGAGTTCCCGTGGGAAAGTTCAATATCAAATAAGTCCTATCACAGACAGTTGGAGCTGTAAAAAAATCAAACTTCTAAGTCAACGCAGTCGAAAGATATGCCACAAATATTTTGACACTCTCAAGGGAATCAAAACCTATGGGGTACCTACTTGCTGTGGACCTAGAATCACTAGCACAAGTAAAAGAAAAATCGGTAAACCGTAAATTCGTAATTACAAAAAAATACATACTATTTATATGCCTACAAGATTTTACGAAAACCTCGGTGCACGAGTCAGACTCGCGCTTGGCCGACTTTTTTTACATCATTTATTGACGCACGCGCGCGCTTTCGCACAAATCGCTTTGTTACCAACTAAGAACTGGCTGCTATTAGGGTGGACGCCCCTAATAGCAGCCTGTTCTTAGTTGCAGCCTTTTCGCCTTTCTGCTTAAATAATAAAGTATCTACTGGCAATACCTACCAGTGAAAAGTACCAGTAAAAAAATTTTGCACAAAATACGTACCGAAAACGGTAACACGTGCATGAATATGCCAGTGTCAGATTAGGATCGAACCCGAGAAGAGGTGCACGTCGGCCAATTTTGCTATTTTTTGCTAAGTTCGAGAGCTCCTAAAACCAGGTATTTCTTACGATTTTTCAATTCTACTATTTTGTGATTAGTTTGGTTATAGATATAGACCACGGATTTCTGGCAAAATAAACACATTTGCAAATTTGGTTCGACAGAGTACCTAATAACAGCCACGCCTTAAAAAATCAAGGATGTCATAAACATACGTTAAAAACGTTCTTTGGATGGAATGAACAGAGCTGGGTTTTATTAGGTTTTGGCTTGAGTTGGTTTTCAGCTTAGTACATACATACCTACCTACATAGTTACCAGGGACTGAGATAGTTGTTTTTCGACGATAGGGAAGTCTGTTTCTTGGCTAGCGAGAGCCAGGTCGTCCACGAACAGGTAGTGCTTTTTGTTAGGCAGGATCGGCTGGTCGTTCGTGTATATGTTGAAGAGCATAGGTGCAAGGACGCTTCCTTGTGGCAGTCCGTTTTTTTGACGCCACAATCTACTGTTGCTTCCCTGGAATGACACGAAAATCTTCGATTTCTCAGCAGCTCCTCAATCATTTTCGTTAGGTGGTAGTCCTTTGTCGCGTTAAACACTTTAAGGATTAATCTGCGGTGGCTCACTGTGTCGTAGGCTGCAGTAAGATCGACAAGCGCTACCCCAGTTATTAAGTTCTTCTAGTAGCCATCTTCGATGTACTGTGTGAAGTTTAATACTTGGTTGGTGCACGATTTTCCCGGCCTGAAGCCTGCCTGTTGTTTAATTAACACAGTGTCTAGGCTTGGGGAAATGTGATCCAGAATTAGCCTAGCGTGGCATAAAAGTGATATAGGCCTGTAGCTCTTTGATCCTCAGGTGGTTTTCCAGGTTTTAGAATAGCCACAACACGAGTTTTTCTCCAGGCTTCCGGCATAGTAATGTTGAGCCGGCAGTTGTTAAATAGCTCTAGCAGCCAGTTCCTCGCAGCGGTGCACAACCTCTTTATTTGCTCTGTACAGATGCCGTCGATTCCTGCAGCCTTTCCATCTTTAAGTTTCCTGAGTGCCCCCTGAAGCTCCTCGTGTGAGAAAGGTTCCAGAAGGCTATCGGCTTGCTTCGTGTTGAGGATTTTCCATTGAGTAGTAGTTGTTGTGCTATTTGATTAGAGTTTACATTTGAATTCGTAGGATTCTGTGAAGTCCGAAGAGAGGAGGACACTATAATCCTTAAATCCGGAAACCTGCTCTATTCCGGGAGGGTGACCAACTGTCCCAGGGTGGTGTCGGGTTTCTAATCCACAAGTCCCTTATGAACAATGTGGTCCAGATAGTGTTTCGACGAGGGTAGCGTACCTTATACTAAGAATCACCAAACGGTATTCTCTGAAGGTCATAAAGGTATATGCACCGACCGCGGAACACTCCGATGACGAAGAGGAGATCCTATATGAGGATATCTCTAGACCTTTACATAATAGCTCCCAGACCGATTACACCGTTGTTATGGGGGACTTTAACGCAAAACTGGACAAACTAAGTGATGGTGAGCTGTTCAATTTGGATATGAAGAGGAAAGCACACGTAGCCACCTGCTGGCCCACTTTATGGAAAAGGAGTGCCTCTTTATGATGAACTCCTTCTTCAAGAAGTCTAAACAGCGGAAGTGGACATAGTTGCATCCCAATGGAGTAACGAAAATTGAGATTGACTTCATCTTGTCGACAAAGAGGCGAATATTCAATGATGTCTCTGTGATCAATTCAGTCAAAACAAGAAACGATCACCGGATGGTAAGAGGCACATTAAATCTAAAAACCAAGCTAGAAAGATGTCGAATGATGAAGTCTACGCTCCGACCAGCTCCTATCCAGATCCAAAACCCCAAGAACTTTCAGCTAGAGTTGAACAATCGCTTCGAATGCCTAGGGGTTTGGGATAACGTGGACGATTATAGAGACAAGTTCGTGGAAACTGTCCAAACGGTCGGGTTTAATATTTTTTAAACTCGCCCTTCAAACAGAACAGAATGAAAAATCTCGGACTTCACCAGCAACCTCATTGAAGAAAGAAACAGATTAGTTTTACAGTCCTCTGAAGACGCTACTCAGTATCGGCAACTAAACAGGCAGATCTCTTAGTCCCTGACTCGCGATTTGCGCCAATATAATACAAATTGTATCAAAGAGACGATTCAGAACAACAAAGGCTCAAAAGTATTCGCGAGAGATTTGTCTGTTGGACAAAGCCAACTGACTAAGCTTAAGACAGAGGATGGCTGGATCATATCATCTAAGACTGAGTTGCTGGAAGAAGTTGAGAAGTTCTACGGACAATTGTACACGACTACATGTCTGCCTGTCAGCGATCTGGCCAAAGACCCAAGAGCCAGACTAACCCGACACTATACAGAAGATATCCCAGACGTCAGCCTGTACGAGATTAGAATGGCTCTCAAACTGCTCAAGAACAATAAAGCACCAGGTGATGATGGAATTACAGCTGAACTATTGAAAGCAGGTGGATCACCGGTACTTAAAGCTCTTCAGAGGTTATTTAATTCCGTTATATTCGAGGGACAAACGCCTAAGGCATGGCAAAGAAGAGTGGTCGTGCTTTTCTTCAAAAAGGATAACAACTTGCTGAAGAACTATAGACCCATCTCACTTCTGAGCTATGTCTACAAGCTGTTTTCGAGAGTCATTACGAATCGTCTCGCACGCAGGTTTGACGACTTCCAGCCTCCCGAACAAGCTTGTTTCTGAAAAGGCTTTAGTACCATAGACCACATACATAAGCTGCGGCATATTATACAGAAGACCGAAGAGTACAATCAGCCACTATGCTTAGCGTTCGTGGACTATGAGAAAGCCTTTGATTCGGTCGAAACTTGGGCTGTGTTACAGTGTCTCCAGCGGTGCCAAATTGACTATCGATATATCGAGGTACTGAAGTGTTTGTATGAAAACGCCACCATGTGGGTTCACCTCCAGGATCAAAACTCGCAACCTATCGGGTTGCAGCGAGGGATGAGACAGGGAGACGTCATATCTCCGAATCTGTTAACTTCCGCCCTGGAAGATGTTTTTAAGCTTCTGGACTAGGGTGGACTCGGCATTAATATCAACGGCGAGTACATCACCCACCTTCGTTACGCTGACGATATCGTGGTCATGGCTTAGACTATGGACGACTTAGGCACAATGCTCGATGGTCTCAGTAGAGCCTCTTAACAAGTAGGTCTTAGAATGAACATGGACAAGACGAAAACTATGTCTAACGTCCATGTCGCACCTACTCCTCTGAAAGTTGTTGTAGGCTTTACGTTAGAAGTTGTTACCGAATATGTTTACCTGGGACAGGTACATAGGTTCAACTTCAAGAAAGAGATCAATCGTCGAATCCAACTCGGCTGGGCAGCGTTCGTGAAGCTTCGCAATACCTTCATGTCCCAAATACCGCAGTGTCTTAAGACCAAGGTGTTCAACCAGTGTGTGTTGCCAGTGATGACATATGGAACTGAGACATGGTTGCATACTATGGGCTTCATAAGAAGGCTCAAGGTCACTCAAAGGGCAATGGAGCGTGCTATGCTCGGAGTTTCTCAGCGTGATCGAATCAGAAACGAGGAGATCCGTAGGAGATCCAAAGTAACCGACATAGCTCTCAGAATCTTTAAAAAGTGGCAGTGGGCGGGGCACATTGCTCGTAGAACGGATGGCCGTTGGGGCAGTAAAGTTCTCGAGTGGCGACCGCGCACCGGAAAACGTAGCGTAGGCAGGCCTCCCAGTCGGTGGACCGATGACCTGGTGAAGGTCGCGGGAAGCCGCTGGATGTGGGCAGCGCAGAGTCGGTCGTCGTGGAAATCCTTTGGGGAGGCCTATGTCCAGCAGTGGACGTCCTTCGGCTGATGATGGATGGTGATTAATTTTACTTATTATCTTATTTAATCATTTAAACCAACAATTCAACACAGAAACTCCATAGGCATAACCCTACCCTAGGCTGTTATTAGGTACACAGGCTTGGTCTGGGTACAAATGGGCTGGTATTAGAGCCGTAGGGTATTTTCTGTTTGTCTTTTTTTCCGTGGATTTTATGATTAATCACGGTTTTAATTGTAATTCCCAGCCCTACCGATTAATAAAAAGTACATGGGGGTGGTGGTGGTGATTTGAAATAAGGTACGGTCATCCTATACAAAATTCTATTTTTTTTAGGTTGGTTACAATACAGGCTTGCCCTTTGAGACGGGTCGGTAACTGAACAGTCAGCAAGATAACTTTTAATTTATACAAAAACTTTATGACGCCATTTGATCCTGTTTAAAGACTATCAAACCGACTGAAGTTTGAGTACTAGTAATCAAAAATCGCAAAAAATTTAAAAAAGTATGGGAAAAGTTTTTTTTGCGATTTCTGAATATTCAAGTATTTTAACCTCAGTTGTTTTAATACAGTCTTTTAATCCTTACAAGAAACAGGATCGGAGAGTAACAAAAAAAATTGAAACTTTTACATACGAAAAATAAGAGAAAATTTTTTGCGTTCCTGAATTTTCTAGTATATTACCATTAGTTGTTTTATCGAGTTTTTTGACCCTTATAATTATAAGAAATAGGGTCGAATGGCATCTATTGTAATTATTTTTTTATTTGTCCGTTTTGTTTGCTGACTGTAATTTTTTTTCAATCTGTGAAAGTCTCCAAAATATCTTTCTTAGAAGGACAGTAGTAGACTGACCGAAGGGCAAGCGTATGTAAACAAACATTGCAATGCTTTGCAGGCTATCTCCGACCTCCGTGCGCTTTGTCTTTTTCTCGCCCGATGACTCCATCTTTGTCACATGCTGTCCTTTTATCATGCGTCGAAGGTCACGCGCTTTCCCGATGTTACAAATTTAATTACCGTTTTATTTATTGTAGGTTTTTGCGTTTTTTGAAGAACCTTTGTTATTTAGACAAGGGATAATGATGATTTACAATAAAGAATATAAGTGTAATGGCATAGCCAAGAAAATATTTCGTATGTCTTTTATGTAAAATAGAGAAATATAAAAAAAACATTTTTTAACTAGGTTCTTGAACAGTCACCTTAGGGATAATTTAACACATGTTCGAGGTTTACATTTGGATGATAAGAACATAAAAATCTCCGAGGGCTCCATTTTGTAAGTATTGTTTTTCTCACAATTAAAGAAAAGTAATCGTAATGTTAAGAATTTTATGCCTACAACCAGAGATAACATAAGTACCATAATTTCAAGGAGTTCATTGTTATAAATATTAGTTTTCACCCAATTTGTAATTATTGTTTAGCGTATAAAAATTAAAAGGCTACTTTAGGTATTTCTAAGAGACTAAAGAACATTTTGTAACGAAATTGCCACGAATGCATAAAAGAATATTAACACTATTATTTCCAATCCATTTTACTAAGGTGTCTTTAATGCAATCTCAAATCTTTTATTTACTGGACTATAGTGATAATACGGAGAGTAACGCATCCTATTACAGGAGTTGTTAATCAGCTTGCTGCTGATGTGATAATAGACATGGGCCTCCCCCATGTTGGAGCGGTTTTACCAATTGTAAAAAAAAATAAACGCTACACTTGGCGGGTTGTTTGGCGGTACAGTATAGGCGTGATGGACGGTGCTGCTCATCCTCAGTTTTTTTGGTCACTTAGTCACTTCTTGTGGAGCCCTTGGGAAGAGATGGGTGGTGTACTGCTCTGGGGCGGCGCCAGTGGCTGATTTCTAAACTAAAGCTTAGTTTCACAAGTTACCTAACTTTGCGTTGTTACAAATGGAGAAGCATGACCGTTATGTCTTTAAAGCGTTAACGTCTAATCTGACCAACAAATACGCTTACGACAGATTACGTTAAATGCCCGATAGTGACAGTATTATTGACTTGGACAGAATTGATGATGGAGAGACTCAACCTCGACCATCTACTAATGCAGAGTAAGGACTTTTGTACTTGACCGTGACACAATGTTTCGCAACAGAACGCCAATAGTCTCAGCCATTCGTAGACGTAGGCGTAAAACACCGAGTTATTTTCTCGTTGCTGTGCGGCCACAACTGTGTGTGGCGTGCGTTTGGCTCGCAGGCGTATCACCGGAGGGAGGTGATGTTGGCAATCACCAGAAAGAGGTGATATTTGAGATCGCCGCATGGAAGCGATAGTGTGGTTGGACACCGGAGGGAGGTGGTCCAAGAGTCGCCAGGTAGGGTGACTGTGTTTTTGGGCGGACACCTGAGAGGTTGTCTGAGAGTCGCCAGGTTGGGTGACTGTTGTTTGGTTGGGCACCGGATGGAGGTGGCCCAGAGTTTCCAAGATGGGTGACGGTTGATTTGTTGCGAAACCTTGTGGTACAATTCAAATGACTAAGTGAGAGAATTTTTTTTCTGTGGTTGGACGTTAACGATTGACATTAAGTATTGACATGACCATACTGCTACCATTTATTTTGTTAGCTTTGTAATAATGTTTCCTTGAGTTGACGATAATTGAATTTTATGTCAGGGTGGCCGAGTGGGCCAGTTAAGAAAACAAATACTCTGGTGGTCTTGTTTTTCTTTCAGGTGACCCACACGGGGACGTGTGATGCGTCAAGATGGCCGTGTCGGAGCGTCATTGAAAATACGACCAATACCAGCTCGAGATAAGTTTACATAGATCGTTAAACTTTGTTTGGATCAAACGTCAGGTATTAGTACCTGGGTGAAACCGGTGGTGGCGTGACGATCGCTTGTACTCGTGCGTGAGACGATCGTTTGTGGTAGCAAAGATGACGTATTAACGAAAGGCTGTTTGTGATGTGATCGACACTGAGTTGAGAATTTATTAGATCTGTGGAGAAGCTATATTAGCTGGACGTCAGTCTCGGAGCAGACACTTTTTGACGGAGCGTCGAGCAGAACACAAGTAGTGGTGATCTGTGAGCAAAACGGACGTGTCACGCCATCGCTGTGATCACCGCGTTTGCATCAATTGTTATCCAAGGCATCCTGTACAATTTCGATTATCAAATGATCAAGACTATTGAAGAAGGACCTCTGTGATATAGCTGCATTGTTATTTCGACGCCCACGGCCGAAATAGTTAAGGACGTGAACCACGAGGCCATCCATAACCCAACTACCCCCACCCTTCGACAAATATAAGATTTTGGTAGTAAGTATGGTGGCAACATTATATTACTTTTAAGTTTTTATAATGGCAACAATTTTCGATATTGTTTTTTCTGGCAACACTGTCATTTACGAGATGCCGTCGTGAGCTCAGCTGATAGTGGTTTTTTGTGGTGGAGTTTTAATTAAATTTTCACGGTAAGTCTTTTGAATTATTGTTATATTTTGTTACATACTGACTGTTCAAACGATGACATATCGATAGAGTCCGTAATTTATGAAAATTTTATTTTCTCAAGAGATCATCATATCAGCCGAAGGACGTCCACTGCTGGACATAGGCCTCCCCCAAGGATCTCCACGACGACCGGTTCTGCGCTGCCCGCATCCAGCGGCTTCCCGCGACCTTCACCAGGTCATCGGTCCACCGAGTGGGAGGCCTGCCTACACTACGCTTTCCGGTGCGTGGTCGCCACTCGAGAACTTTACTGCCCCAACGGCCATCTGTTCTATGAGCAATGTGCCCCGCCCACTGCCACTTAAGTTTAGCAATTCTGAGAGCTATGTCGGTTACTTTGGTTCTCCTACGGATATCCTCATTTCTGATTCGATCACGTAGAGAAACACCGAGCATAGCACGCTCCATTGCCCTTTGGGTGACCTTGAGCCTTCTTATGAGGCCCATAGTAAGCGACCATGTCTCAGTTCCGTATGTCATCACTGGCAACACACACTGGTCGAAGACCTTGGTCTTAAGACACTGCGGTATCTGAGACGTAAAGATATTGCGAAGCTTCCCGAACGCTGCCCAGCCGAGTTGGATTCGACGATTGATCTCTTTCTCGAAGTTGGACCTACCTAACTGGACTGTTTGTCCCAGGTATACATATTCGGTAACAACTTCGAGTGTAGAGCCTCCAACCTTCAGAGGAGTAGGTATGACACGGAAGTTTGACATAATTTTCGTCTTGTCCATGTTCATTCTAAGACCCACGACATTTTCAAGAGATATTAGGTTTATAAGATCACAGTGTCAAGGTGTAGTGTCGGTCACAGAATAGACATTACATTTCTCTCTAAATACAGTTAAATTACATAATTATCATGAAAATAAGTATTTTTCCTACTTGACGGTATTACTTAAATGATGCCGACGGTAAAAATTTATTATATTTTTTAAAATGCCTAAACTCTAAAAAAAAATTGTAGTGTGAGTCACATTGTAGAGTCGGTCACGTAGTAGGTAGAATCAGTCACAGCCTGTATCATAATTAAATGTAGCTTTTTGTTTGTTTTTTTCTCATAGATGGCAAAAACAGCTGCAGAAAGGAAGCGCAAGCAGAGAGAGAAGCTGAAAGCTAACGGATTATTCGAAGAATTTTAAAAAAAGGAATCTGACAACAGGAAACGCCAACGACGTTTGATAAAACAAATAGCATCGGTTGACATGCTTAAAGCCTTACGTAAAAAAAAATCAGAGGAGATGAGAAGATACAGAAGTAAGATTAAAGAAAAAAAACTAGTGTTAGAATCCACTGATACACCTGCCAAAGATGAGACTCCTATTAAAGCATTTGCCTCAAAAAGCTCATATGGAAAAGCGGTCGCAAAAGTTCAACGGAATCTGCCATTCAGTCCTTCGAGGTGTAGAGCAGTTGTGCATACAAATAGCTCCTGAAATAATAACGCCTAAACACAAAAAAACCGAAGAAACCAATCTCTGCTGACACAGTTGAAAAAGTCATTTTTTTATGTCCGTGATGATATTAGTCGCCAAAATCCTGGCATTTAAGACATAATACTTCGTCTCAAAGATGGAATAAAAGTTAAAATGCAAAACAGGCATTTGTTCAGCAATGTTCTCGAAACATATGCTCTGTTTTGTGATGATTTCGGAACGATTATAGGCAAAAGTAAATTTGCTGAACAACGACCAAAACATGTTCTCCTGAGCTGCCAAACACCTAAAAATGTTTGCCTTTGCAAGTATCATGAATGTTACATATTAACTGTAAACGCGCTGTCCAAAAAGTGCAATGGCATCCCTGGTTTCGACAAAAACTTTTTGGCAAAAACTGCTCTTTGTGAAGCACCAACAACATCCTGTTGGTATGATAAATTTACAAAATGTAAAACTATGTTGCTATCTGAATTAGAAATAAACAGAGTTTAAAAAAACTAAAAAACACGCTTTGAAAGTACATCAGACTAAAAAGTAAAAAATAATTCTTAATATAAGTTGAAAATAATAATTAACAAATTACTAGTATTATTGTGAAAAAAGCGTGGGACGCTCTGTGCCATATTTTTCGTCTATCGAGCAACCCATACTTTTTCACAATAATACTAGTAATTTGTTAATTATTTATTTTTAATTAGATTGTTAATTAGTTATATGGCACAGAGCGCCCCACGCTTTTTCACAATAATATTACTATTAAATTATTAAAGCGTGAAATAATATTATTATACTTAAATATACAACATTAACCAACAATAACGAAATCAAAGGTGGGTACGAATTAAATTAGAGGCTTAAAATTTTTTTTGAGGTCGGTGTCAGCAAACCATCGAATCTAAACCATTTAATACGTAAGGAACTGTGTGCTGACACCGACCTCAAAAAAAATTTAAGCCCCTAATTTAATTCGTAGCCGCCTTTGATTTCGTTACTGTTGGTTAATGTTTTGTATTTAAGTATAATAATATTATTTCACGCTTTTGAGTGAATTTAATTTTGAAGTCGGTTCTAAGCTTTTTTTAACTTTTTTTTATTTTCTTTATTTTTAGTGGTAATGCTATCTATCTAGCAACGTTAAATCCAATCACCTATACTCACCAATACGAATTATCAAATCATAATACATGTGTTTCATTAACATAATATACAGAGTCCTGTGGCTTCCATCATCATCTCAGCAGCATGAAAGTTAAGGAGTTAAATCGTTTATCATCAGCTCATCTGAATAACCTGAAGGAATACAACTATCGGTCTATGAATACCTACTGTAACGTATTCTTTTTGGTATTCGTTACAAAATAATACCTTTTTGGGGTTTAGGATCTTTTTCATGCGAAATTAAAAAAGGCGTTTTCTGACAGAGGTATTGATTGACAGAAAAAAAGATTAATGTTGGTCACCGAAGGTGAATATATTTTTGTGTGTTTTTATCTTGAAATGTAAATTTGAATCAACGCATACAACCCGAACTAAAGTTATACAATGGAACCCTTGCCGTTTTTTCAAGATACGAATTTTCTACTTTCTTTCTGATTTTCCTTGGCGAATGGCGCTATACTAAATCCGATTTCTCTCATATTTCTAGGGTTTTCTTTTGGCATACCCCTTAACGTATCCACTAGGGAGGGATTGATTTTCCGGCAAGGTCTTCCCAAGCCGTTAAAATCCACCACCATTGCGTCGACTGCGAGGCGGATGTACCATCGGTCGGCGAAAGCGATATACCATCTTCCCGTCGGCCGCTTTTGTTACCTAATTTTCCTACTTCCCGGACCTGATTTCTTCGGCATAATATATCAAACTTTATAAACTTAACTGTGTGATAGTTTATAAGTAATTCTAGGTATTTTTACTAATACAACTGATAAAAATCTATACGTATAGATCGTCATTACTACTTTTGGTAAAGTTTCTAAAGGCGTTAACACGTGTTAATTTTGTATTCAATTTTAGTCATAGTTTTAATACCTCTAAATTTAATGTAATTACCTGTTTGCATAAATGCATAAAGAGGTGACCAACATATTTTTTAAAAACCAGCTGTACAAACTTTACAAATTTTAAATTATATTTTTATTTATTATCACTAAATTTCCTCTTCTATTTTTCAACATTGGCCCTACAACCCCCTAAATTCTACGTATTATGTATTAAACCCAATTTTCAATTATTTTCATTACACTACGTATATATCTATGTATAACATTA
The DNA here is from genome assembly GCA_947284805.1 of Coleophora flavipennella. Classification (NCBI taxonomy): domain Eukaryota; kingdom Metazoa; phylum Arthropoda; class Insecta; order Lepidoptera; family Coleophoridae; genus Coleophora; species Coleophora flavipennella. Next base: position 6,365,666 of record OX369309.1, on the reverse strand, counting down.
AAAAGAATATTCCTGCAACTCCTAACCGTTAAGGAGTTGTACCTTCCTACATCAGCTTATCAACGTGAGAATATGACTAACAGACGCAAGTATATTAATAGCTTTAGAAAACATATGAATCACGTAATTAGTGCATTTAAAATTTAAATTTTTCATTATTTTTGAAGGGTTGCCTTCGATTTCCCTGGGATCCCATCATCAGATCCTGATTTGGTGACAATGGGACCCCCTCGGTAGTATACTCTTTCGAATGAAAAGAGAACTTTGAAAATCGGTCCACAATTGACGGAAAAATCGGTGAACATACATTAAATATATGTGTATATATATATATATATACAGTCGAACTTAGTACCTCCTCCTTTTTGAAGTCGATAAAAAGCTTGTTTTTTTAAACTCTATTTATTTTTTAGTTCAAACTTATGAAATTATTATATTGTCGCTGATTCTTGATAAGTCTACAAAGTTTGAATTAAATCTGTCCGTTTAAAGTGGGTCAAAATCGAGTCCAAAGGAGTCGGTTACATACAAACATAGAGGTGAAGCTAATAAAAGCGTGATAAAAAGCTACTTGTTCCTTTAAAGATAGGGACGTTAGCTGATATGAATGGAAAGAGGAAAATGGATGGCTTGGAAAGGTTTTACTAAAAGGTACAGTGTCGATGCTTTGTGAACATATTTCGAAAATGACTCCACAGTTTAAGGAACACAGTTACATAAAAAGGGAACAAGCACAGCGTTACAATCAAGATCGCATTGATTGTATGAGCTCAGATTGCGACTTTGCGCTTCTCCAAGTGGATTTTGCAGAAAATCATACATGTGTTTCGCAGGATGAAATTCAATCGTATCATTGGGTGCAGCCACATGTTTCTTTATTTACTGTGTCTTTGTGGTTTTATCAAAAACAGCATACAATTGCAATAGCATCGGATAATCTTCACCACAATAAAGATACTATAATAGTTTATATTGATAGGATATTAACAGAAATACCAGAATCACATGGTCCAGCTTCACAATTCAAAAACCGATTTATTGCTAACTCTCTTCCAATGATGGAAAAACGCCATAATTTGAAAATCACGTGGAATTTTTTCGCCACTTCTCATGGGACTTTACGTAAACTTCGTCAGGTAACTTTAGTGATGAGGAGAGAGAAAATTGTGTCAAATTCACGCGGTTTTTCTGAAGCCGTGAACAAAAACTCAAAGATACAAATCATTTTGATGAATGATGAGGACTTTAGTAAATGTCATGAAGACCTAGCATTAAGGATGGTTTTTGAGAAAGCTATGGCTATTAAGAACATTAAAAAAATTCACAAATTTTACGTAAATAAGTTTAATAACGTCAAAGCCCTGCAACTATCTAACTTGCAAAAAACAACGTATGAAGAAGTGTTTTCTGATGAATCACCAGACGAAACAGAAAATAATGCTCCAATATTAGACGTTGGACCCAGTGGTTTAGAACTTACTGCTAATATCTTACTTTAGAGGAGTCTGGCGCGGCTGTCGTCTGAATCGCACGTCTATTTCGCGCTCCATCGATTTACGCTATTTATCCGTAGTAACTTGTTGCTATACAAATCGATATTAGTATCAATAGAAAGTCTTGATCTTTTCTATTATTTTCTGATAAACTTATTTGCGATTCTTTGTGTTGGTGCTCAACTGTGAAGGTGTAAATTATCTAACGTTATAATTTTATACGGCAAAACAGTAACAGTGACAAATACATTCGCGATCGATCGGTCAGACCGGTTTCCCCGGTTCACCGTCCGTCCGACGCTCGCCCACCAAGCCGCCGCTCATCGTCGTCGTCGTTGGTACCACAAAACAGCTGGTACCGCCCCACTAAACATCTTCGTGCCGCAAGCGCAGCCCCTTACCACGCTATTCAGCGACTAACGATAAGTATCGCAAAAGTATCGCCTCGTACCTTAGTACCAGTCATGCATTGTTCGATCTGCCAACAAATACTTAAGAAGTATGATGATTACATTACCTGTAAGCAAGAGGTATGCAACAATATCTACCACGTCCTGTGCACAAATCAGGAAAGTATTTCACCTAACGATACACAAACCTGGGTATGCCCTGATTGCCGCATAAAAGCTAGAAAAACAGGAAATTCCCACACCCCCGTCACATTGCAGGATAACATCACTAGTCGAAAAAAAACTGGCCAAGCACAATGCTCCTCTAGTTCTGCAATTCCATCAGACACAGACCACCATAACATCGCTGCTGAGATCAGGCTTTTGCGGGAAATGATGCAAAACATGCAGATAGAAATGAACAATCGATTTAACTTATGTGCTAAACTATCTGATCTTGATATTCGACTCAAAGCACTTGAAGAACATAGAAACGAAAACTTATTGCTAAGAGAAGAAGTCGAACAACTCAAACTCATCTTAACAAACAGTCACAACTATCTCTTAGAAATGAGCTGGAGGTCATGGGTGTAATCGAGAAGCCTAACGAAAACCCTAATCACTTGTTGCTCTTCATGGCGCAGAAAATCGGAATGGATCTACAAGAGTAAGATATCGACTACGTAGCGCGCACAGGCGCTCGTCGCAAGGGCAACAGTTACGATGACAATGGAACACTGAAGCAACAAACTCATCCGCTGGTCATGCGTTTCACGCGCAGAGCGAGAAGAGATGAATTTCTCAGGCTGGCAAAATCTCGGAGGGAACTGAATGCAATCAGATAGTTGACAATAGTCCATCCATAAAGATATACGTAAATGAACGTCTCACTCCGGCCAATCGGAAGGTATTTCGCAACGCCAGATCTTACGCCAGTGAACTGAGATTCAAATATTGCTGGACCAGAAATGGTATATATTTACATCAGAAAAAGGGAAGGTCGCGAAGGAAGTCCTCCTATCCACATCAGCTCTGAAAAAGATCTCGAAAGCCTGGTGCTCAACCGTCGTCCACAAAATGATAATAACGCAGCAAGCCCTAAGTGAAAGTACTCGGCAATTATGTAAATTTTGTATTATTTTATTTCTTAGATGTTTGACCCCTGCATCTCACACACATACACTTACACACTTTTCATTTACTCGATACACACTTATTAATCCTTTACCCCCCCCCCCCCTCCATTCTCTGCTTACGTCACGAATAAAAAACGATCAAAATTTAGTCTCTCAGCTAACAGAGGCAGGTATTAATGATCACACAAAATTTTCCACCATAAACAAACTGGCTCGTATGGCATTTGCGACTTCCTTTTCAAATATTTCACTCAATATTTCTAATCTTAATGGGTTCTCATAATATAATAAAAGACATCGATAACTCATTTAACTGTAAATGCCATACTACGAAAGTTCTAAAAGAATGTGAGCATATAATTTGTAAATATAATCTTAAGATTTTAAATGTAAATATAAGGAGCATCCAGAATAATTTCGACAATTTTCTCTTACACTTAGCCAGATTTAAAATAGACTTTGATGTCATAATTTTTAGTGAATGTTAGATTAATGACAGTTCAATTATTACACAAATTGATGGGTTCTACGCATATAATTCTAGTAAGTACATAAACAAAGCCGGCGGAGTCATAGTTTATGTTAACAATAAATGGTCTGCAAATGCAACAGAGCCACCACTAGGGGATGCCAACTGTGTTCTTATCGAGGTGCCGAATGTTTTCACTGTACTAGGCGTGTACCGCTCACCCTCCTTTAAAGATCTAGACCCATTCATAAATTCGCTCGAGGCTACTCTTCAGGGGATCAAACGGTGTCCATGTCTTGTGGTTGCTGGGGATATGAATATCAACATTCTTGATGCCGGGATTGAGAGTAAGAATGCATCGGATTTTATATATTTAATGGCAGGGCTTGGTCTCACATCAAGTATTGACAAACCAACACGCAAACAATCTTGTCTTGATCCCATCTTTATACCTTCTAATTTGAATGGTGAATCTGTGGTCTGTGAAGCTGACCTAACAGATCATGTTATAGGTATGGTGGGTATTTCAACGAATCTTAGAAATCGACCTGCTAATAATAGACAACGACTGAAATTGGATTACCCTGCAGTTAGAACTGATCTAGAAAAAACTGACTGGTCTTTCTAAGTGTGTAAAATTCAGCTGTTCTAAATTTACTATCCAGCCATGGATGACGCCAGGTTTGATTCGCTGTTTGAGACAAACTCCATTTAGAAACATGTAAATATCCCCAGGACCAAGTTAAGCAACAAATATACACTAGATACAGAAATTTTTATGTCGACTTATTACGAAAACTTAAATGTCTTCATGAAAGTAAGGAATTGGAGAAAAATAGGAGCAACTCAAAGGCCTTATGGAATACAATAAAAAACTATACCCATGTAGGCAACTTATCTACTTATATATTATTAATTTATTTACTTTTATTTATAGATATTTATTTAAGAACTTACATTTTATACACTATTTAAATATATGTATTTAATAATAAAAAGTAACTCGTCGCTGTGACGCGTTTATCCCGCGTCCAAAATGCACGACTATAGAACCGCCCTTACGGACGGCTTCTATTGTTTCTAACCATTCGGTCTTTCCCGGCTCACCAGTCGAAGACTACCGGCGATACGAGGTGCATAACTCCGCGCTCATATCTAATTAACTAATCATTGCTTATTATTTATATTCGCTTGAACTTTCATTCTGTTTGCTTTCTTGGTTGTGATACTAAACCTAAGTCTTATCATTTCTTCTCTCCTTCTGTAATAGTGGAACAGTGAATATTTGTGTTGTGTGACTAGTGAGGGTATGTCAGAGAAATATACCGTTTCTACCAACAAACTGTAAGTGTTGATTATTCATAAACAACCTAACTACATACCTTTACGCTGAACTAAGCATCGCACCACCCCACACACCTAAACTGGTGACCCCATGAAGAACACCGAATATGAACAAGACGGTCAGAACACCGGGCAAAATGCCGGAATGAACGCGTTAGGGCGTCCGCTCACTCAAACAAATACCGGTCACGGAAACGCCACTGACATCGCGGGCGAAAATAACGCCGCCGCTAATTCTACTTTTGTCGATCGTCCACCGGATATTTTTAAAGTCGGAATACGCGTCCCACCGTTCTGGCCAGAAGAACCCGAAATTTGGTTCGCTCAAGTGGAAGGGCAGTTTGCCATATCTGGTATCACAGCGGATGCAACTAAATTTAATTACGTCATCGGACAGCTTGATAACAGATATTCCCGCGAGGTCAAGGACATCATCGTGAACCCTCCGGCGGTGAATAGATATGACAAGCTAAAGGCAGAGCTCATTAAGCGACTGAGCGCTTCTAATGAAAACAAGATAAAACAGCTTTTAATGCATGAAGAGCTCTAGGGGACAGAAAGCCCTCACAATTCCTGCGTCATCTAATGGGCTTAGCTGGAACGGATATGCCGGACGACTTCCTTCGAACAATCTGGATCAGTCGGCTACCTCACAGCATTTAGACGGTACTGGCTGGTCAACCTGCATCAACTTCGTTGGAAATCCTGTCTGACCTTGCTGACAGGGTCAATGACATTGCAGTTTCAACTCCGAAGGTAGCAGCAATGACGTCTTCATCTGTTCCTGGGTCCGTTCTCGGTGATCTCACCCGAGAAATCGCAGAGCTGCGCAAACAAGTCCAGCAGTTATCCATGCAGCGGGCCAGTAGACCCGTTCCCGCTCAAGGCGCTCATCCCGCGGGAGATCCACCTCTAGGACCAGATCCATGTCCAACTATCGAAAGTTCCCTCTATGCTTCTACCATGGAAAGTATGGTGACAAGGCGAACCACTGCGTTTCTCCTTGCGATTGGAAGGCGGAAAACACCAGGGGCAGTCGGTGATGGCGACTGACGATTGTCCTGTTCCTGCTGGTCGCCTCTTCGTCACCGACCGATCCTCGAAGACACAATTCCTGGTCGACACAGGTAGCGACCTCTGTGTCTTCCCCCGGTCGATGATTCGTGATCGTCGTACCCGAAGTGACTACGAGTTGAGTGCCGCCAGTGGTACTCGTATAGAAACTTATGGTTTTGTGCACTTGTGCTTAGATTTTGGCTTACGTAGAAACTTTGCTTGGCGTTTTGTTGTAGCTAATGTAACTAAGCCAATAATTGGCGTAGATTTTTTAAATTTCTATAGCTTAATTGTAGATACTCGCAACAAACGCTTGATTGATAGCACTACAACTTTGTCAGCTGGTGTAAATATTGTTAATAGCAACTGTAATGATAATATCTTTTCAGTGAAGGTTTCGTCTGGTGAGACTCGGTATCACAGAATTCTAGACGTATTCCCCGAGATCACGCGACCCGCTGGTACACAACGCACAATTCCACACAATACAGTCCACCATATCCGCACAACTCCAGGGCCTCCAGTGTCATGTACACCTCGTCGTCTTGCACCAGATAAACTGAAGATCGCACGTGAAGAGTTCCAGTCCATGATAGCCAATGGTACGGCCAGACCCTCGGAAAGTCCCTGGTCATCTCCTCTGCATCTGGCACCGAAGAAGGACAACGGCTGGCGTCCATGCGGCGACTATCGCATGCTTAACGCCCGTACCGTGCCTGACAGGTATCCGATTAGGCATATCCACGACTTCTCCCAAAGCATTGCTGGATGCACGGTCTTTAGCACCCTTGACCTTGTGAAAGCTTACAATCAGATACCTGTCAGCCCTGGGGATATTCCTAAGACCGCTATCACAACACCGTTTGGTCTCTACGAATTTCCTTTTATGACCTTCGGTCTTAGGAATGCCGGCCAGACTTTCCAGAGATTCGTGGATGAGATGACCAGAGACTTGGACTTCGTCTACTGTTATTTGGACGATTTCCTGATATTCTCACGAGATCAGGAACAGCATGAGGAACACCTGCGGAAGATTTTCAGTAGGTTGAGGGACTATGGCATGCTTTTGAATACAGCCAAGTGTGTCTTCGGTGTCTCGGAGGTAACCTTTTTAGGATACCTTATCTCCGAAAATGGCACCAAACCACTAGACTCTAAGGTTCAAGCCATCAAGGACTTCCCTCCTCCCACAAATATTCGTCAACTCAGACGGTTTTCGGGCATGGTAAACTTTTACCGGCGCTTTTTACCACGCGCTGCCCAAACTCAGGCACCACTAAATGCCTTGCTCGTTGGTTCAGTGAAAAGTTCTCAACCAATCAACTTGACGGGTGAAGCCTCGATAGCCTTCGAAGCCTGCAAAGAGAATATCTCCAACGCTGCACTGTTAGCCCACCCCAACTGCGAGGCAAAGCTTGCACTGGTGACAGATGCCTCTGACAAGGCTATTGGTGCAGTCTTGCAGCAGCTTCAGAAGACTGGTTGGCAGCCTTTGGCTTTCTTTTCCCGCAAGCTGAGAAAGAAAGAGAAATATTCTCCCTACGACCGTGAGCTCTTAGCAATCTACGAGGCCATCAAGCACTTCAGGCATATGCTCGAGGCACGCCACTTCACGGTCTATACTGACCATAAGCCGATCAGTTTTGCTTTCCACGAGAGGAAAACCAACTGCTCGCCAAGGCAGTATAGACACTTGGACTTCATTTCCCAGTTCACGACGGACATACGTCATATATCCGGCAAGGATAATGTTGTCGCCGACACGTTGTCGCGCATTGAAGAACTGGGAGCACCGGTCAGCCTCGAGTCATTAGCCGCAGCTCAAGCCTCGGATGCCGAGCTAAACAAGTTGCTAGAAGAAGGTTCGTCTTTGCGACTGAAGAAACTTCAGGTACCTGGTAGTAGCATGTTATTGTACTGCGACGTCAGCACTCCAACCACCAGGCCTTATATACCTAAGTTCTTCCGTAAGCAAGTTTTTGACAGCCTACACTGCTTTAGCCACCCTGGAGCCAATGCAACGGCTAAATTAGTTGCAGAACGTTATGTTTGGCCAGGGATCAGAAAGGATTGCAGGTCTTGGGCCCAGTCATGTTTAGCATGTCAACGCGCAAAGGTCAGTCGACACGTGACTGCACCATTAGGCACGTTTAACCTAGCACGTGCCCGTTTTAAGCAAGTCCATATTGACTTGATTGGACCTCTGCCCTCATCACACGGCTACCGCTATTGCCTCACAGCAATAGACCGCTTTACGCGCTGGCCTGAAGCAACGCCTATAGCTGATATTACAGCTGAGACGGTCGCTCAGGCATTGCTGTCCACTAGGATCGCTCGATTCGGCTGTCCGACAGATATTGTCACCGACCGCGGTCGGCAATTTGAATCGGCATTGTTTGGCTATCTGTCTAAAATAGCCGGATTCGAGCACAAGAAGACGACAGCCTACCACCCAGCGTGCAACGGTCTAGTTGAGCGCTTTCATAGGCAGCTCAAAGCGGCGATAATGTGCCATGCCAACGACACTTGGACCGAGTCCCTCCCCTGGGTTTTATTAGGCGTCAGGTCCTCCTTTAAAGAGGACTTACAGGCATCCTGCGCAGAATTCGTCTATGGCGAGCCTTTGCGACTTCCAGGTGAATTTTTTGAACCAAACACTACCGGAACCACGGACTTGTCCGAATTTTCCGCGCGGTTGCGTCTGTTCGCCGAAAAGTTAAGACCAGTGCCTGCTTCACGCCATATAAAAGACAAACCATTCGTCTTCAAGGATCTATCCACTAGTGAACACATCTTCCTTCGTGAAGACGCACTACGTGGATCCCTCCAACCCGCGTATACTGGTCCTTATAAAGTTTTAACCAGAGGGGATAAGGTATTCAAGATTCTACGTAATGGGAAAGAGGTTTCGGTATCAATAGACCGCATTAAGCCGGCCTATATACTGTCGGACCTCACTGATCCCCCTGTAGAGGTCAACAAGGACGTTGTCACTCGTTCTGGACGCAGAGTACGTTTCCCAGATTTTTATCGCCCTTGACAGTCTCTGGAGGGGGGTGGTGTAGGCAACTTATCTACTTATATATTATTAATTTATTTACTTTTATTTATAGATATTTATTTAAGAACTTACATTTTATACACTATTTAAATATATGTATTTAATAATAAAAAGTAACTCGTCGCTGTGACGCGTTTATCCCGCGTCCAAAATGCACGACTATAGAACCGCCCTTACGGACGGCTTCTATTGTTTCTAACCATTCGGTCTTTCCCGGCTCACCAGTCGAAGACTACCGGCGATACGAGGTGCATAACTCCGCGCTCATATCTAATTAACTAATCATTGCTTATTATTTATATTCGCTTGAACTTTCATTTTGTTTGCTTTCTTGGTTGTGATACTAAACCTAAGTCTTATCATTTCTTCTCTCCTTCTGTAATAGTGGAACAGTGAATATTTGTGTTTTGTGACTAGTGAGGGTATGTCAGAGAAATATACCGTTTCTACCAACAAACTGTAAGTGTTGATTATTCATAAACAACCTAACTACATACCTTTACGCTGAACTAAGCATCGCACCACCCCACACACCTAAACCCACAGCAAACCCAAAAGCGCCCCTGCTAACGAATTACTAACAATTAGTGATTGTGAGGTGGCTGCCCTTGACGATGTTAACGAATTTTTCTCTACAGTTGGCGAAAAACTGGCTAGTAATATATTGGCGAAAACCAATGAAACTCAGAGAGTCTTTGTCGGTCAAACACCTCCCTTCGAACAACTCTCCGTTCAACTCCTTTTTAATTTACCCAACTGATTCTCAAGAGATTCTTGCACTTATTAAAAATCTGAAACCGGATAGTGCCCCAGGCCTTGACAATATTGGCAACCGCTCACTAAAATGTGTGGTTCCCTCTATCGCAGAGCCTCTAGCCTTTATTTTTAATAAAAGCATCTCATTGGGGATATTCCCGGAAGAATGGAAAAGTGCTGCGGTTATACCGATCCACAAAGGTTGCTCAAAGGATACCCCGGGTAATTAATTACCGCCCTATATCGTTGCTGGGTGCATTTTCAAAATTGTTAGAACAGGTCGTTAGTAAGAGGCTAGTAGATTTTTTGGAGAAAAATAAATTACTTCCCGATAGCCAATTTGGCTTTCGCCGAGGAAAATCGACTGAAGACGCTGTCACTTACCTCACAGAAGCAGTTTCATCCTACCTTGATAGCACTTAACTGGTTCACTTTTTACTTACAAAACCGAAATCAATGCACCAAAATAGGCAATAAATTAAGTGGCTTCAAGGCGGTATCTTTTGGTGTACTACAAGGCAGTATTCTTGGGCCTTTATTATTCCTTATATACTTAAATGACATATAAAGAATACCTGACCTCAAGGCTGACATCGTTTGTTATGCCGGTGATACTGCTTTGATTTTCAATGGCAAATCCAATGATTCAGTGAACAGAGCTGCTGAAAGTGGCATATCCAGAATAGCAGAATGGCTAGAAAGCAACTTTCTTACTTTAAAATTAGCAAGTCCAAGTTTCTGTGGTTTCAAAAAACAAAAAAAAACGATATTTCCAATCTCGATACACTTAAATTCCACCGCAGAGACTGTAACTCATTCAGAGACATATGTCACTGCAACTCAATTGAAAGAGTAGATAAATTGAGGTATTTGGGAGTAGTACTAGATGATTGGCTTATCTTCAAGGACCACGTCATAGCATTAGCAGGAAGAGTTCGTAAAATCATTCATATTATGAAAATTTTGCGTAGTCGACTTGATGGAAACGTATTAAGAATGGTGTACTTTGCATTATGTCAGTCAGTCATAGTCTATTGCATACTAGCATGGGGTGGTGCAGACTCTTCAGTTCTCATAAAGGTAGAAAGGACTCAAAGAGCGGTCCTTAAAGTAGCTCTTGGGAAGCCTAGAAGGAACTCCACTGTTGCACTGTATGCTGACTCCGGGGTTCTGAGTGTAAGGAAACTCTACGTGTTAAGACTGTCTACTTGCACACATAATCAGGTAATTCACTCTCCATGCTACGAACGTATGCTAAAGAAGAGAGTTTTCGGTTTGGAAATCCCTTCAGTTAAAACTACATTTGCTAAACGTTATAAAAACTTTCTTTCTCCATATATTTACAACAAGTTAGTGGAAACCTGTAGTATCAAAGACTGCAAAGTTTATGAAGCTAAACAAAAAGTTCAAAAGTACCTACAAGCTAAAACCTATTTAGAAGTAGAGAATTTGTTTAAAGCTAAATTCTAAAAAACAAAAGTTCATTGTCACTCCCCCTCCTCTCCCCGCCTACACCCAAAATACACACACACACACACACACACACACACACACACACACACACACACACACACTTACGAACACAGTATAAAAATGCAAGTTTTAGTACTAATTTTTATTTTATTTTTTAATTGTATAATTTTGTTAATTTTCATCACAATCCAGAATAGTACTAATTTTTATTTTATTTTTTAATTGGGTATGCTAAATTTTTTATAAGCCATGAAAATAAAAAAACCATTTCGAGATATTTTTATTTAAAGCCATATTTTTTCATTTTCCACTCGAAAAAGTAAAAGATTGCGTAAAAAAATCGGAAAAGGACAATAACCTTCATTTGACCCCTATGACGTCACGAGTTTACAATAAAACCTTATTTCACCACTAAACGGAACGTGCACTCTTACTTGTCATATCAATTACGGACCTTGCATTTGAGGACGAGCTTTCGTCGAGCACTGAAAAAGGCACTATTTATTTATCATCCACCAAAAACTACGTTTGAAACAATCAAATATTATTAGAACGTCATTCAAATTAAATACTTAAATGGGTAAGATATTCATTAGAGGTCCAATTTTTATTGTGGTTCTAAAAAACATTTAAACTCTGAAGGCCTTGTCCATACATAGATTATGATGTTTGATGACAAGTAAATTTTGACTTTGACGTTTCGTTGTTGGCTTTGTGATAGTTTCGTTTCGGAAAAGGCAAAGGTTACTAAGACCATACAGCCAGGTCTGACGTATTTAGGCTTCCTTAGCTGTTGGATTTGTAATGCTAGTGCCGGTGCAATGAAAAAACAACAAAATAAAACTACGAATGCGTCTACCACAAATCCCGCCAAAAAACCTTTGGGAATGATTGACTTGAGTGACTTGACAGTTGACGTCAAGGCCTATTCATTTCATCGTCATAGAAATAGGGCTGTTCGTTTCATAGTAATGTGAACCGATGACGTCATCAAGGTTTCAAAATTTAAAAAAATATTTAAAAATATCTAGAGGCTTAAAAAATGAAATATTCAAATTAGTTTTTCAAAATGGTCTAAACCATCAGAAAAAAAATTAAAAAAAATACATTTTTTTTAGCATACCCAATTGTATAATTTTGTTAATTTTCATCACAATCCAGAATGACAAAACCGCGTAATAGCAATTTTGTTAATCGTATTTATGGCCACCACGATACAGGCGTTGCCTAGTGTGGGGTCATTGTAAACATTTGTAGTGTAATTTTTATTTTTCTGAATAAAGATTTATCTTATCTTATCTACCATAACATCCGAAATGGTGTGTTTGTACTGGCAAAGTTTGTCACAAAAAACAATCGTCAGATGTATCGTTACGTCACTATTTGCCGGAGTGATGTAGATGAAGAGGGTGAAGACAAACTTATGAGCCTAAAAGTAACAAATAACGATGCCTCTTTATTTAAAGCTGATGAGGAAGATATATCTTATGTGTCTTTTGATGACATATTGGAGATATTACCTTATCCTAGTCTGAATTTTAAGGGCAATAGAGTCTATTATAAGTTTCCAAAAAGTCTAGATGTCTTTGAAAAGGCTTAAAAGAATTTATACTTTGTTAAAGAGATTGTTTCATTTTTTATATAATTATATTTCTTGCTTCGAAAAAGGTTTATTTTTTGAGTTATTTTAGTTTCAATGTTGGTTTCTAACATATTATTAGTAATTTCGTTTAGGAGGTGTTTTTGCAAAAATATAATTTTGATTCTTTAAAATAATCTTAGAGTTCCTATTTTAGGTGTTGTGATTTAAATTCTAGGATTTCATGTAAAAATACTGACTTTTACACTACACAAAGTGAGGGTAGTGTCGGTCACGTTTTGGGCTGTAGTGTCAGTTACAATTTATTTCACTAATAAATATTTTTTTAAATAACTTAAAGCTTTTATTTCACTATTTACTAATAGTTTGTTTCATACACTTTCGATAAAAACTCAAATTAAAGTTATTACGGCAGTACAGAGGAAGATTATTGAAGTTTAAAAACACTCTCGAAAACGACTTCCTTTTGCATGTAGTGTCAGTCACGTTTATATTTTACTAAATAAATGATATTTCACAATATCATTGGTTGCCATTTTTTCTCTATAGGATAACTGTTGAAACTGGCTACAAAGCCATGTTTAAAATGAAACTAAAAATATAGTACTAATCGTAATATAAGGCAAAACAGAACGCAAATTGGACGCTCCAATTCGTAAAATCACTAAGTCACACTAACTGGTTTTTTCAACTAACAACACCATCGAAAAGAGCATATTATTTTTATCTATAATTTTGTCTTTGGAAGTACTTTTTTAAAAATCTCTAAACCATTTTTTTCAAGCTAGAAAAAAAATAAGACGGAGTATTTTCAATTCTTAAAATCGTTAAGTCCAATATATCCTTAAGTCCATAAAACAATTGCTTAAAATCACTAAGTCCATGTTTGTTCATCGTGTCAAAATGAAACGGTTTTTTACGTGTTTACAAAAAAAAATAAGAATTATGAAAATTTTAGTCGCATTATAAGCTTTGTGAGTAGCATCAAATTTAAAAGGACTCGTTGAAATTAATTCAGACAATAAATTACGGAGGTAAGTAGTTATCATGATTCTTTACTTAAAAAAATAAGTTCTCCAAGATATTAGTGCCTACCCACATTATTTAATTTTTGTTCAGGTTATTAGAAGAGTGTGGAATACTCAGTGAATCTAATTTCAACTCAGAAGAAGAGGGTTCAAGCCAAAATGAAGAATCGAAGTCCTTGTTACAACGAATGTTCATACGTTTGAAGGTTTGACAGATAATTGGTCAATTTTGAATTCTTCCGATGGAACTACGTCACAAAGTAATCGACCCTCTACCAATATGATTAATACTCCAACAGATGGGTTATTATGTTCAGAAAGGACGATTCCTAAACGAAAACTTAACCCCGAAACTGGAATTTTTGAGTCTGATTCTGAAATTGAAAACGTCCAAAGGACTACCACCTTCACAAATAAAAAAATTAAACTTAATCATGAAACAGGTAATTTTCAGACCGGTTCTGACATTACAATGACAGAAAATGAAAAGAAGAGAAAAAAGCTAATTCAAAGGTCAGAAAATTGAAACATATCAAACATATCTCAGAAGAAACATATCCAAGTGAAAAATAAATAAAAGACCACTCTATTGGTTAATGAAAGTTAATTAAATTCATACCAGAGGGCGAAAGAACTTTTTATGAATAAAAATTCCAAAAAATGGCTGTACTGGATGCTGTTCATAGCCAAGATGAATCTGGCGATGAAATTGAATAAAAAGACCCTTATGATTGATATTCAATAAGAGTAAACTCATAATTAAGTAATTACTTTGAAAATGAAGACCTGTTATAATTTTTAGGTAATTACCTACCTATAAACTATATCAGGGAGCTAAGTGAGGCAATCAATGGTACAAGCATTTGAAAAATACTAAGTTAGTCCACAGAAAACCCCTAAGTTGAACAAATTGAGATAAGTCCAATATTTTTGATTGTATGTATTTTCCATTTCTGTTTATTTTGAAGTATTTTAGATTATGGTAATAAAGGACAATGATAACCTTTTTATAATTAGAGAGGTTTTATTTCTTAAAGTAAAGGCTAAAAATTTCATCAATTTTTTAAAACCTTTTTGTGGCCGTAGCTCAAAACGCAAAAAATGGAGTTAGGTATTTTACGAATTGGAGCGTACAATTGTATCAAATGTAGAGTCAGTCACATATGGAATTGCCCAACAGTTAATATTATATTCACATAACTGTATTATTAGAACTAATATTTAATGCTCATTTAGTTTTGAAGTGGATGAAAATCGTTTTTGATAATAAAATGCGAGTGACTATAGGAACCTGTGAGACTCCACAGTACCGTCATAAAATAATGACGTCCATACTTAAAGGTTAATAAAACTAGCCTCTTCTTTATTGGAAGCAACGAGCAAAAAATAGTTGACATAAAAGACTTTGGTTACGA
The DNA here is from genome assembly GCA_947284805.1 of Coleophora flavipennella. NCBI lineage: Eukaryota > Metazoa > Arthropoda > Insecta > Lepidoptera > Coleophoridae > Coleophora > Coleophora flavipennella. The sequence goes on along the minus strand of OX369309.1, from coordinate 6,350,446 downwards.
TTTCAGCTAGTGCAGGATCTTCACATTTCAAAGAAAACTCTTTCTAACATCTTATAGCATATAAAGGTGCACTGGCAGTTTAATTGACATGTACCTGTATTTTCAGAAGGATCGTCTCACCATAAAATTTGTAGAAGATGTCTACACCATGATGTCGCAAAAATTACCTTGTTTTTCCAATGTGGGGTCAATGACCTTTGACATGTCGCCAAACTGTTTGTATTCATGAATGAAATAAGTGTACATACATTTTAATGTATTGTCTCTTTCAAGGCGGCGCTCCAAAGAAAGAAAGCTTTTTTTTGCTTTTTCATATGAGTTACCTAACATTGTTCATCTGGAAGTCGCATGGTGTTCTTTACAAAATGTTCTTCACATGCAAGTTGTTCAAGCGAAAAAATATCACTTTCAGGCCTGATTGATAGATAGATATAGCCTTTTCGAGAATGAGTAAGGTTAAAAAGTCATTTGTGGGGCAGTCTATAAGATTCTACAATAAAATTCCAGAAAATGTAACTAGTACTAGTTGGTCAGAGAATAAATTCAAGACTCATGTCAAAAAATGCTTGTGCTCTAGAGGATATTATAAAATAATAGATTATGTAAATGACAAAGAAATATATGTTGATTCTATAACAAATACCACTACCTGAGACTGTAATCTGAATCATGACATTATTTGTAATATACAATACGTTTTTTTTTACTATTTAAAAGTGAGTTTAAACACCTTTTTAAAATAAATTATTTTGATTGATTTGATTGATGATTGATTTAACCTTCATCTAGCTTCCAGAACCAAGTAAGACTGTCGTCTACCTCATCATTGTGCTGAACAAAATAACGTCGTGCTTAAAATTAGTAGGGCAATAACCTGACACCACCCAACCTAACTTAGTTTGACAAAGTACAGGTTTGTTTCGACCCAGTTTCAATTGACCACCTTCTAATAAATCCCAGAACATGTTTGCTCCGAGCGTTCTTTGTTTGTCATAAATAGAAAGTTTTTGCAACCAAAAAGAAAATGATCGCCAGTACATTTTGGATATATCGGTGTTACCTTGTTGCTTGCTGATCGGTCTGACTGTTTATCAACTACTACGAAACCTCGCTCTTTCGGTCAGTGTGTCTGCGTGCCAGCGGTTGGCGCAGGACGTGGCGCGGGCGGCGACGCATGCAGCTTCTGCATGGAGAAGGTCTCCAGCAGGTCTGCGTGATGTCTGAGGGATTTAATGACATTTCCATAATTTACTGCTTTTAAGGTTGGAATATGTTCTTCCCACTCACATCTGGTGATGCTGTCTAATTTAGTGCAAGTTAAATGTATAAGTAATGTATCGCAATGGCTAGTGGGTTCCTTCAGTGTCTGAAGCGCTCATATGTTTCTATTATGTACCTAATAGTTAAGGGGGCTCAACTGTACAATAGGATACATCAAGTTGGAAGTCCGCAATTTTTTTGGTAAGAGCTAGGATTTAGCTGAACATCCATACCAAATTTCAAGGTTAGGAAACCAGCGGTTTTTGAGTTATGAATTTTTGAAATTTGTATGTTTAGGTAATATTTGCTTTTTGTTTTGAGTTTATGTAGGACCAAAGATGACCTATTGGTGATTGTGTATGGCAACAGAAGGTCCCAAAGATTAATAATATGGGGTCCCTTGCCGCCCATTTCGAAACCCAACAAACCTTTGGGATCCGAGGGGGATGTGGGAGTATCAGGGTGGGGAAAGCACGCGGGGCCGACTTGCGGGCGGCAAATGAAAGCGGGAGCGAGCAAAGCGAGCTCGGACTTTCGGAGCACCCCGTCTCGGATCCTTGACTCGCCTCCCCACAAAGGGGCTCCGTCGACTAAGAAACTCAACCTAAGATTACCAATTATCAAAATTCATTTTTTCATAAACTACCCCCCTCCTAACCCCCCTCTTCTAGGGGAGGGTTCCCCCCCCGCCCCTCACCATCCCCCCCCGCGATGTACCCATATTGTACAGTCCTACCGTTAAGGGAGACTCTTTGTTGATAGGTTGTAAATTAAAGATAGCAGTGACATGGTTGTTAATTAGCAATTGCTTGTTGTCATACCGATCGCACAGTATTTTCCATGCGTGTTGGTAATGTGCACTGGAGATTTCTACTGATTGAAGAACTATTGCTGCACTGCCTTCCAATATTGTCTTCAGGTACTTAATAAAATTTGTTGATATCAATGCTGTTATTTGAGTCAATTAAACTACAAAAAGTGTCACGGTACTCCAGCCAACTTTCATATGAACCACTGAATTTAGGAAGATGAATCATGGGCAACTTACATTTCACTTTCATTTGAGGTGGAGAATCAGCATTAGTTGTGCTGTTGTTGTTGTCAATCATTGTTGAATCGCTATTTTCCGATGAAGCTCTGCTGCGTTCTCACTTTGTGAGGGTGCCTTTAAGTTCTGCTAACAAAGTATGGGCCTTTCCCATAGCCTCAAAGTACGAGTTTTCGAAGTCGGTACGCTTCTGAAAAAAAAATTTAAACTGTTTATTTCAATAAAAAAAAGGAAACATGATGCCACACAAAAAACGCAAATCTTGATAAAGAAGATTATGTGCGTTTATCGTTAGTTGCACAGCTCGCAACTTGAGCGTCTGGATGTCCACCAGCCTCGTCAGTTAGGTACTTTTTCCGAGCAAGGAAACTTTTAAGGATGTTTTTTGTTTGGTTGTTGTTACTATCTTCTATTTTTTCTACTAAGTCTTTGGGTAGATTGTTTAGGACACAAGGTAGTATGCACCTCCAGACTCTCTTACCATATTCATTATTAGATTTAGGTATACAAAATTAAGGAAGATATGACAAATTACGCATATTACCAGGTCTTACACGTTTTTCTAGTTGATTTGTTGATTTATGAAGCTGAGTGGATTGATCAATCTCGTCCACAACCATTTCAATTGAACTTTGGTACATTTCGAAAGAAGGCAACACATCGGTTAAATTTCCAACACGAAGATCTAATTCCATTTTTTGCTATGCATTCAACATTCCATCGCTCGGCAATTTCGACAAGAAGCCTGTAAATACGGTAATACGACCCTTTAAAACACCTCGTTTTCTTACAAAGATTACTTCATTTAGCCATGACCATATTTAAGTAACACCTTCAAACTTTAAAACAACAAATACTACCTTAGATTTGATTAATTATGTATTACAATTTATAGTAAGGAATTTTATCGAAACAACTATTCCGACGCTGGCCACAGATAACTATTACCATTTACCCATTACTTACATTCTTTTTTTTTTTTTTTTTCTTCGCCCTTTTAGGGCAGGCTAAGGCTCATTGGCCATACCGCCTAGTCTTCAGTATACGTTTTTCAGTAGTATTCACTTGTAGAATTCACGTCTTCAGTAATTTTCAGTAGTTTCTTCACGTTCACATCATATTATTGTCTATAAACTAACCTAACCTACATACTCTAGCAAAATGATAGCACTTTTGCTAAAGCTTGCTCGGACTTCTTGTGGGAACTCGAAACACAGTATACACACTTTTATTTCATTATCCTATTACACAAGAAACACTTATATGATCCTTCGCTGATAAATACACTATCAATATTATACATCAAAAACCACTAAATGTAATTTTTCGGATAATAAAAGAAAAATGACAAACTGAACGCTACAAATTACCGCCAAAAAGTCCTCTTACCCATTACAGCTATCTCAAAAATTTTTTTTTAATTTCTTTTGTGGCTCTGCATACTAAACATGTCAATTTTATCACCAATTTCGTTGAATTTTTTTTGTGAATCGGTAACTACCCACTCTCTATTTTTTTCCCTGAATGTTGGCTGTTGTGACAAATTTGGACAATCAAGAAACAAACAAAAGTAAACCCTAATGGTGTAACCATATGTGGCAGGATTCTGCCTTTTTGGCAGGTTTAGCCCTTTATTTTACTCTCTGGCACTATAGTTTGACGTTTTAAAAATCTGGCAGTATTTAGCAATATAAGCCTGCAGATTTGGCAGTATAGCCGCTTTAAAGCTTTAGCCTTGGTTTCGGAGCCGACACTACCAATGTAATGTTTGGTGAACATGGTGGAATCATTGCTAAAATTAAGGATGTGAATCCGCATTGCTTATTTATCAAATGTGTCTGTCATTCCACGACTTTATCCGTTAGTAACGTAAGCAAAGACACATTACCAAGAGCTCTGAATCAAATAGTCAAAAAAGTGTATGAGTATTTTGCTCACAGTAGCAAAAGGAAGAGGGAATTTTCAGAGTTTCAAGAATTTGTAAATACAGATAAACACAAAATTACGATATTCGTTGGCTGTCATTCCACTCCTGTGTCAACAGAATTCTTAAGCAATGGGACGCGCTAAAACTTTATTTTCAAAGCCAATATTTGCAGGACAAAAATATATCCTCTCAATTTTCATACGAAAGCTTTATTAACAACATCATCATCATCATATCATATCAGCCACAAATCGTCCACTGCTGGACAAAGGCCTCCCCCAAGGATTCACGTCTTATTATCTTCACGTCCCAAATACCGCAGTGTCTCAAGACTAAGGTCTTTGACCAGTGTGTGTTGCCAGTGATGACTTACGGAACTGAGACATGGTCGCTTACTATGGGCCTCATAAGAAGGCTCAAGGTCACCCAAAGGGCAATGGAGCGTGCTATGCTCGGAGTTTCTCTGCGTGATCGAATCAGAAACGAGGAGATCCGCAGGAGAACTAAAGTAACCGACATAGCTCACAGAATCGCTAAACTGAAGTGGCAGTGGGCAGGGCACATAGCTCGTAGAACAGATTAACAACATATTAAAATTATATTTTGACGCACTTGACTATATTCTGCGTATTGTCAATAAATTAAATACGGCATTTCAAGGGGATTATACGACTGTACACTTGGTTTATAAAGACGTGTCTGAAATGTTTATGGAATTGTTAAGCTGCTACATGAAAGTCAATTACGTTAAGAGTACTGACCCACTTCTTCTAGATCCGACATCCAGCGTTAACTACTTACCTTTGAAAGACATGTATTTAGGTGTTAACGCCAGCAGAGTAATCACTATTCTAGCAAGAGATATAAATCTGAAACCTGCAATAAAAACGTTTCTTGAGCCTATGCAATCATTTCTCATTCAACTTTCAAGTCAACTTAAAACTCGTCTGCCATTAAACGACCTTTTTAAGAAATCACAGTTCTTAGCTCCTCAAGACGTTGTACACAAGGAGTTTTCTTCGATAGCAAATGTTGTTACGCAATTTCCTAATCTTGTTGATGAACATACGATTCAAAAAATTGTTGATGAATACAGACAATTAAAACTTGACAAAGATGTTAGTGATTTATTAGAATCTGGTGGAAGTAATGTAAAGCCAATTCTAGAAATATTGATAAAATTTGGGGTGCCGTTGGTAAAATCCGAAATTCAACTGGAAACTTAAAATACGCTAATGTGTAATTTTGCAAAAGGTTTGTTGTGCTTGCCAATGTCGAATGCTTCTTGTAAAAGGATATTCTCGCAAATTAACCTCATAAAAACAAATACAAGGAACAGATTTATTAATAAACATGTCGCTTCTATTTTACATGTTAAACAGGGCATTAGTGAATATGGTGACTGCGTTTCATTCCAGCCAACTAATGAAATGATTAAACAAATGACAAAAGCGATGTATAAAGAAAGTGATCAAGAAGAATACGATGCTAATACGAATGTATAATTTAATTTAGTTAACTTTTTGACTTTAAGATCAATTATTTTAAGTAAAACTCCAATGTGTCTTTCGGACCATCAGAAGGGTTTTGGCCGTATCTAAGAAATAAACTCGTCTTCGAGAAGTTTTGGAGTGTACAATCAATATTCACACAAGTTTGCAACACGAGGCTTCACGATGATTCGGATGAAAACCGATTATTTTATAGACTGCGATGAGTTCGGCACCGGGCTGGCTTCCCAAGTTGACAGTTCAGCTGCTCGATCAAAAGTGCTCGTAAAATAATTGGCGCCTCTGTCGTAGCCTCTGTAGGTAGGCTGCATTGTCTTTAATGGTTCGATAATCACAACGATTCTGATTGGCTAACAAACAAGTACCAACACTATCAACTTCCGGGTTCCGGTCTCGCACAGACCACGCCTTGGCCAAAGATGGCTATTCATACTACCCTAGCTAACCGCTTGACGTTTCAAGATAAAACACACGGTGCTTCGACGCATGCATAGATGGCGCCACGTCCTTGCGCTCCGACACGGCCATCCTGACGGCGATGCGTGCCCAGCAGCTGCCATAATCAGTAATGAGGAGTGGATGTGTGTTTAAGTTAGGTATTCAGATTACCTAACTTATCATAAATCTACTACAGATAAGTAGGCCTGTGGTATGGCCCTAGAATAGTACCACCCATCTCTTCCCGAGGGTGTGGTAAGAGGTGACTAATGGATCAAAGACCGGAGGATGGGCAGCAGCGTCTTTACTGCGTACCGTGCCACACACCGCGATCGCCCACCTGCCTGCCAAGCGATTGCGCCTTTGTACAGCAGTGAACGTTGCCTGGCTGATGTGATGACGATGAGCTGTGTAGGTACTTGAACTCCCCTTCCACAGGGCAAAGCTCACGAAAAAAAAGGTAGGTACTTGAACTCCCTTTCCACAGGGCAAAGCTCATAAAAATAAAGGGAATACGTAGAGGTCGATGCTGCGTGACACACAGAGGCTCTAAAATGACAAAAGGTCAGGTCGATGCTGTGCTCTAGGCGCATATGTCCATATGCGCCGTGGTACACAGGGGCCCTAAAAAAAAAGGAAAGGTCAATGCTGTGCTCTGGGCGGTCTTGTACGCCGTGGTACACAGGGGAAAAGGAATGACGGTAAAAATGTGAAATAGTTTGCAGTCGTCACTACAAGTATCATCAGGAAACCTGACCAAACAACACTGGCTGTAAACAAATCTACACGGAAACGACCAAATCATATGGTCGGCACCATGTTTTTCTTTGTTGTAGCTTATGATTAGTTAGTTTATGGTCAGTTAGTCTATGATGGTTCCGAACCAAGGTGTCGTGTCGGCTCCGTGCCGACATTGAGTCGTCAGACTAAAGAGTCGGACAACCAACTGTCGTCAGTCTGTAGCATTGTCAATGGTAGTTGTGTACCTACTCAGTGCCTTTTAACTTGCACTGACGCAACAGATTTCTCTTTAATGAAAACTGCTCACCCGATGGAATTCCAGTATTGTGCATCAACCACGCAAAGGTTGACTCTCTTCTCCATCACTGGGGCAGCTTCACAGGTGCTTCCCTCTTGGCTGCATCGCTTCAAGCAGCTAGACATGTAGTGGCCCTGCCCCTTGCCGATATGGGTCGTAGATACACAGATCCGTAGTAGCAATCCATGCACGTGCATTCACATCCGATCTATAGGGGTTGAAATCGGGTAACCTCAATTCATGGGACGATGATGGCGTCCGCGTGGCTAGTATCAGCGTCAGAAAATTCGGATTTTGTTATTCCAAAAGCACTTTCTATTTTGTGTTGCTCACATCACTATCTGGAACACGTGGGGCGTCCATGTCCTATCCCAATTCTGATTTCGGATCATCAGAAGGGTTTTGGCCGTATCTAAGAAATAAACTCGTCTTCGAGAAGTTTTGGAGTGTACAATCAATATTCACACAAGTTTGCAACACGAGGCTTCACGATGATTCGGATGAAAACCGATTATTTTATAGACTGCGATGAGTTCGGCACCGGGCTGGCTTCCCAAGTTGACAGTTCAGCTGCTCGATCAAAAGTGCTCGTAAAAAATTGGCGCCTCTGTCGTAGCCTCTGTAGGTAGGCTGCACTGTCTTTAATGGTTCGATAATCACAACGATTCTGATTAGCTAACAAACAAGTACCAACACTACCAACTTTCGGGTTCCGGTCTCGCACAGACCACGACTTGGTCAAAGATGGCTATTATTACTACCCTAGCTAACCGCTTGACGTTTCAAGATAAAACACACGGTGCTTCGACGCATGCATAGATGGCGCCACGTCCTTGCGCTCCGACATGTCTGTTTATTTTAAATTATATTGGCATTATTTCGGCATTTTGTGCTTTAGAATTTGGCAGGATTTGTCAGTTTTCTTGCCTAAGTGGGGCAGGATCTCTAATTTGAAGTTGGTCACGCTATGACGTTTGTTGTGGCTATTTCGACGCTGGTTGCTATGGGTTACCAGTTGTGACGTCATCACATCACACACCGGCCAGCTAGCCGGAATTTATAATTACCTACTCAATTTGCTTTGATTCCTTAGAGTACCTACTATGAATGAAGAGGTACATTTTGACTCAGCAGAGCCAGCCATAACCATGTATATTCTTTAATCCGAGACGAGACGAGTGTAGGTAGTGTAATGGTGTTTTGTGTGATGTCAGTAACCCTATCAAAGACTACAAACAATGACTTCTAAATAGTTCAAAGCATCTTTAAAGCTAGAGCAACTCGTACCTAAGTGCTTTTGGAAGGACGTAACGGGAGCCCAATACCAAAGGAGAGACTTGCAAGCAATTATATAAACCTATGTTGAAATAAGCTTTATATCTTCGCGATCGATGCGTACTAGCCAATTTTTTTATTTTTGTGTATCAATTGTAATTAATGTAGCTTTGAATAAATGTTTTATCTATCTATCTACACACTAAGTTTTGTAGGTACGTGGTATTTATTTAGGAATATGTTGTCAAAATTTCTGTTTTTAAAAATGTTGTCTTTGTTAATGTACACGTCTTCTGCCATTCTTTTGTAATTTCTCTTTCCTAGGTCTGCTGGAAGAAATTTCTAATAGAAATAAGCTGTACCTTTTGTATGTTCTTATCTAGTTTAATGTTTGTTTGTCCCTATTTCTGTGTGCAATAAATTGTGAAATAAATAAGTTATCTGCAATCGAACTGCGCATGACAAGTTTGAAATGTTTATAGAATGAGTTGTCCACATCATTCCAGTTGAATAACATAGGTGACGTGTCTCAATGTTTTTTTTTTTTTTTTTTTTTGGTAGTGTGGCGATTTTGGCACTTTGTGCATTTTGCCAAAGTCAAGTTATTTAGTTCACTGGGCTAAAGGTTGGGAAACTTATCTAACACGAAAGGTAGATTCTTATAGGAAACGGAATGGAAATAAGGAAAAAGGATTAGTTTTACAAAAAATATAGTCACTACTTAAAAATATTATTTAAAAAATAATTATACTCCAAACTTCATGTGTAAATGAAAAACAAAATAAGAGAAGGTAAAAACACAAAATGCTATTTATAGTTATTAAACTTTGATGTTATTTTGTACAATGAATAATTCAATTGCTTTAAAAATAAAAAAACTATTAGAAGAAATCAGGCATTCAATACTTGTAGGAAACGGAACATGCAGGATGGTAAGGGTTTCAAGGAAGGAAGAGTGATTATATTTAGGACACGTAAAGAAAATATGGTTGATATCACCAACAGCACTATCAGAATCAGAGCAATCACACTTGTCAGTGCTTACGATTCCCAATTTTGAAAGATGCGCTGGGGTGCACGTGTGACCCAAGCGCATACGAATAATTATGCTGGTTACTGTTTTGCTTAATTTAATTTGGGAATTATATTTTTCGTCCCCAGTTAAATAGATTCATCTCTATTCAATATTTTCGTTCTCAAATTGATAGATCTGTCACCAAATTGATAATCTGTCATCAAATTGATAGATCTGTCATTAAAAATACGTGTGGCACTCGGGGACTGCCGCGGTAAAGCTATTGCATGGTAACAAATCGAAAACTAGGGGGTAATCGGTCAAAAACAATAAATAAATGAGCGAGCGAAGCGAGCGATGTTAGGTTCGGTCAGGTTTGATTGATTTAACAGTCAAAGAGCCTCGCGAAGCGAGGCTCCCCACCCTGGGTACAAAATTACTTCGCAGCAGAAGAAATCATCGGAAGATGACCCCTAACGGGGGCGTGGCCCCCGCCGCCCGTTTCGAACATCAACAAACTTTCGGGATCCGAAGAGGATGTGGGAGTATCTGTAGGTCACCTTTGTTAGTAATTTTAGGCATTTATTTGGTGACAGATCTACTATTTTGAGTACAAACTATATTATTTATGAAATTTCAATTTTTTTATTTAGTGATCGAAGCTATTTAATAGACAATCGTTAAAAGACTTTTCTGGTGATAAATCTTTTTTGTTTGATGACTTTACTTTGGTGACAGATCTATTATTTTGAGTACAAACTATACTATATAGGGAATTTCATTTTTTTTTATTTAGTGATCGAATCTATTTAATTGACAATCGATAAAATCATACCCATTTAATTTTAGTGAACCATGGTTTATGCGGAATCTCTGGTTGGATCTGATGATAATATCTACCTTTCTGCTTTGATTTTTCTGAATAAAGTATTGTCCATGAGTCATAAAGATTCCTGTTTGACAAATTTGCAAGGTCATGGATGACATTTTTATAAGGATGTTCTCCATCTAATATAGCCTCGTTGGCTAAACGATCAGCAGTCTCATTTCCACGTATACCGCAATGGCTAGGTATCCAAACGAAACGCACATCATAATTTGATTCGTGGCATTTATAAAGAAGATTTTTGATTTGGAATATTATATCGTACTGAAATTTAATTTTGAAAGGAAATTTAACTAGAGTTGCTAAGGCACTTTTGCTGTCGGTAAAGATTACAGCTTTAGGTAATTTGGCAAGTAAAATATATTCGACTGCTTTATACAGCCCAAAGCACTCACCCGTAAATACTGAGGCCTCAGGTGGTAGCATTATTTTTTTACAAAGCTAGACTGTTTGTGATAAACACCAACTCCAACGTTGCCCATTTGAGTGTGTTTAGATGCATCGGTAAATATTTGATGAAAATCTTCCCAGTTCTGATCACTTTGATGTATGAAGGAAATGTTTGGATTAGTATCGTCCTTGTGGATTCCGATGTCAATGGAAGCGGGAGCGAGCGAAGCGAGCTCGGACTTGCGGAGCACCCCGACTCGGATCCATTAGGTTCGGAGACTGTGCGGGGAGGCGAGCGCACAGTCGTAGTGTTAGGTTTAACATGAGAACACAGAAGTAGGAGCCCCGAAGGGACTCCGTCGACCACTCAACACTGTAGGAAGAGTGTAGTACGGGGAGTTCTAAATGGAAGCGGGAGCGAGCGAAGCGATCTCGGACTTGCGGAGCACCCCGACTCGGATCCGTTAGGTTCGGAGACTGTGTGGGGAGGCGAGCTTAGACCAAATTATACTCCCACATCCCCCTCGGATCCCGAAGGTTTGTTGGGGGTTGTAAACGGGTGGCGGGGGCTACGCTACTACTATATTATGAATCTTTGGGATCCAATTGACTTAGACCTTAACCTTGACATTGACGGATTACCCCCTGGTTTTCGATTTGTTACCCCCAAGTTTATCTACCCTCAAGTCGGCCCCGCGTGCTTTCCCCCCGCCCTTATACTCCCACATCCCCCTCGGATCCCGAAGGTATATTGGGGGTTTTGAATGGGTGGCGGGGGCTATGCCCCCGTAATCTTTGGGAGCCAATTGACTTAGACCTTGAGTGATTGACCTTGACCTTGACGGATTACCCCCTTTTTCGATTTGTTACCTCCAAGTTTGTCCTCCCTCAAGTCGGCCCCGCGTGCTTTCCCCCCGCCCTTATACTCCCACATCCCCCTCGGATCCCGAAGGTTTGTTGGGGATTGTAAACGGGTGGCGGGGGCTATGCTATACTATATTACGAATCTCGGGTTTGGTAGCGATTTTCGCCGTCAGAGAACCAAAGAGTATGTAAAATTACCAATTTTCAAAATTAATTTTCTCGAAAACTACCCCCCTCCTAACTTTCATCTTCTAGGGGAGGATTCTGCTCCCCCCCCCCCCCCCCCCCGCTCCCAGCCCCCAAAGCGATGGACCCTATTGTACAGTCCTACCTTTATAAAGCCTGTGAAAACCAAAGAGTAGTATTATATGCCAGGAAAAGAGAGCCCTCTCGCTGAAAATTTCGAGACTAGCAAACGTCAATCATAAGCAACGTTACGACATCTATTAGTCCGCCCTGGAAACATGCATATTATATATAACCATACGTATACGTAGGTCACTGCAACGCAGCAGAAGCGGTACCTGGTGCATCGAAGATGATTTTCCGATGACGGAATAATAAAGTTTATTACCATACTCTGAATGGCAATAAACTTACCTAATTATTCCGGGTCATCGAAAAATATTCTTCGATGCACTAGGTACCGCTTCAGTCTGACTGAGTAGGTAGGTAGTAAAAATAGGGAGCAAATTAAACATTCCTTCCTCACATTTTAATTTTCCACACAATATTCTGTTTATTGCCCTACACCAACTGTATATTAATACATTGATGGTCGTATTTACGAAGTATGTCTTTAATTTTTCTTTATGTTTGGCACATGAAAATGGATAGATTAGTGATATTTCACATGCCAGTACAATATTTTCTTTTGTTTTATTAACATGCACATACGTTGATAGCATACTAACAGTTATTGCTTGTACATCTTTAAATATATCAATTAAAGTGCTACTTGGATAACATAGCCATTTTTTATTTTTCATGTATTCTTTTGCAGCTATGTACAAATTATCATTTTGGCTTCCTAACAAATTACTTTTACATGTTTTACATGATTTAGTTATGTTTTTCAAACATTTGCCAAGGACCCACCCACCCACACACATAATTTCTTTGACCAGGGTCAGAGTCTGTGTTATTTTAACTATTATTTCATAATTCTATGTATATGCATTTCTTCGGAAACATCAGAACTCTTTGGGTTTTTTTGTTTTTCAGTGATGAAAAAATCTAATGCTTGTAAACATTCGTTATTATCTTTTTCACAGTTCGCTCGGATCGAGTGCGGGGAGTTGAAGTTGTTTAATAATAGTGCTTTAAATGCCCCCTCAAACGATACACAGTTAGGGGCTATATTTCTTACCCCTAAACTTCTGATGTTCCCAAAGAAATTTTCGAGGGGGTCCTGATTGAAATTTCTGGTAAACAATGCGTCAAAACCATATTTACCAGACAGCGTTTTCCATAAAACTTGTATGCCCTCAATAGTTTTTATAAAGTTTTTTACTGACGGCACTACTGTTTCAATTAATTTTATTTTAGTGCCAGTTTGTTTACGCTGTACAAACTTTACCGTTTTTAACACTTTTAGTGCTTTATTCCAAAGTTCATGGTGGGGTGAATTTCTTTTTACACATCCTTTATAGATTTTCCCATTGGGGATGTGAAAAGTGTTGCCATTGAGTGAATCAAATAAACTATCTATTAATTTGAAAATTGGTATTAATGCGCGGCATTCTTCATGTAAATCACCTCTTCCAGTCAAATGTTTAGTGGCGACAGCCACGCTATGACTGAAAATTTGGACTGCCGTTTTCACCCTCATTATTTTTTATTTTTTGGGGGTTTATATGTTCTTTTGTTAGCTTTTGAAGTAGATTTAGTTCTCCATAGCCTTTGTCAGCTGCGTAAAGCGCTTCTAAATACCTCCACTTTACCGTTTTTTCTTGTTTATTTTCCTCGTCATAGTAGATCATATCCTTCGTCAACAAATTATTCCTAAGGCCTTTCAACAAATGAGGAACGTCATATAGAGGTATAATCTTTTGCTCATTGATTTCAAAAAAATCATGGGTCCATTCCTGCTCTAGCCTCAAATATTTAGCTTTTGTTACATTGATCTGTGGTGACCACATTTCCTGGTCCCACGGAACCCTAAAAAGTTTTATTTTTTGTTGAGACACAACTTATAACAGTTCTTGGATTTTGAAGCCATAAACACGGACATTTTATATTTTTGTGTAACTAAAGTTTTATTGAGGTACATCCCGGTTACGTTTTGGCGGTGTTGCACACTATAGAGGATTTCTAATCGCTTTCGGCTTTAACTGTTATTACGGTCTGTACCAGACGCCGAAATGTAATTCTGTGCAAAAGACACGCCGACGTTTATTAGTTTCTTCCTAGCTAAATTTTATAGTTTTATTATGTATTGTATCCCTGTTTGTTATTGCTGTACCGTACCTCTGTTTTCCCACGAATGTTTGTTAATATTTCTTTTGTATCTTAGTACCGTTAGGAGAACCCCTCGATCTCCGGTAACTAGTCGTTATTCAATGTTACGAAACACACGAAAAGGAGTCAACTCTCAGCCACGATATAGATCGGACGTTCTCCTAGGGACTAACTTAGCATACCGAATTTCTGTACCTACTTGTATTTTCCGTGTTGTATTTCGTGTTTTCTGATATTATACAGTATCAGTTTCACCTGAAGTTCTGAACTTTCATTTCTATACGCGACGTGAGTCATTACACCCGACCTTAGTGAGAAGCGCGACAGATCAAATCATTGATTGCGCTTACATTTACGGTGCTTTGATCGCATACTGAGCATAAAACTATCAAGCCCGCATTTTGGACGTGCTTAGTTGTCTCTTCAATTGCATTTTTCAAGTCATTTTTTTAAGCTGTTTGTAAAATGGTAAGCAACCGGCTGTTTATAATTTTTTTTAATTCCCTTCACCATGAAAACAAGGGCATGGTCCGCTAAGGCTTTTTGTCCAATGCTGGTAAATCCCTTTAATTCGTCTCTACTAGCATCATAATGTAGTTGTGGTGACAGGGACATCTCATCAAAGAGTAGCACACACAATCGGTCTTCTATGGGCATGTTTTTTACAGTGTTCTTGAATTTATCAAAAATCACATTATTAATGCCCGGTTTCAAAATTATTTTGGACAGTAATCTCTTCATTGACTTTGCAGAGGGCAGACTGAAGTATTTCGATAGAAGTGTATAATATTTAGGGCTTTTTTTGAAAAGAGATAATGATAAAACCTTCTCTTCGAGACTAAATCGTCTTCCACATGACTTTTTATATGTTTGTGTATACTGCATGTGTGTAAATAATTGAGCAGGTCTAGTCATATTTTTTGTGACTTTTCGGAATATCGTGTCATTGCAATTTTTTTCTGCGTTCTCTAATCTTGCTTTAAATATTAAATTCTTTTTTTGTTCCCGTTTAAGCTGAACCATCAAATTTTTAAGTTGGCGCCGAGTTGCACGAAGTTTGTTTAGTATTAATGATGGAACATGGTACACCTTAAGGAAAACCAAGAGACTGATTCATTACGATATTACAGTCATTATTAATTATTACTCATTACTTAGTAACCGTACCTATATTACACGCTATGTATTTCAAAACAATGGGGAACTGGCTCCTATCTTCATGCCGGAACACATCAATGCTATTAACGTTGATGTTTGGCGGCAAACTGGTAGCTAGCCAGGCGGGCTTAGAAAATGCCCGACCACCAACTAAACCGAGTCATACAAAGTTGACCCCGCCGGGAATCGAACCCGCGACCTCCCAGTGTTGTACTAGGTACTTATTTATTATTATTTTTTACCTTCACTTACATGGATTTTTATTCATAATGTGTCTGCAGTAACTATGCTCCTTCAATATGGCGGTGCTTGAAATGCCTGAAACAAAAATGTATTTACAAAATGCTTTAAAAATGAAAATACTTTCGAAATAATAATAAAAACTGAATATGTCCTTTCTAAGTGTTTTCTTGTAGTTTCGTTTCATTATTTGTGTGCAATAAAGAGCATAGGGGGGGTTTTGCCGTAATCGCCACGCTTGGCAGGCGGGTTGGCGATCGCAGTTTGATTGCAGGTGTGTTGCAATGCACGGAAAGACGCTGCTGCCCATCTTTCGGTTTTAAGTCCCTCCCTTTTTTAAGCCCCGACATAGCTCACAGAATCGCTAGACTGAAGTGGCAGTGGGCAGGGCACATAGCTCGTAGAACAGATGGCCGATGGGGTAGTAAAGTTCTCGAGTGGCGACCGCGCACCGGAAAACGTAGCGTAGGCAGGCCTCCCACGCGGTGGACCGATGACCTGGTGAAGGTCGCGGGAAGCCGATGGATGCGGGCAGCGCAGGACCGGTCGTCGTGGAAATCCTTGGGGGAGGCCTTTGTTCAGCAGTGGACGATTTGTGGCTGATATGATGATGATGAAAGAGCATACTGCGATTACTTATTTAAGTCAATTGTACATACTTTCTCACGTAGCCTTCACTGTCTGGCACACTTACACACATCAACGACAAACATTATGCTTACATAGTAGCAAGGAATGGAGGTTTTTTTGTCTTTTTACTGCCGCTGGATGCGGGCAGCGCAGGACCAGTTGTTGTGGAAAAGTCTCTTGGCTGATATAATGATGATGAACTTTTTCGGAGTCTATTTTAATGCTAAAGAACTGATTCCCATCAATATCTGGAACTAGATTTTTTTTTAATACAATACATTCTCACTCACTTTGTTTGTTCAAAAATAAAAAGTAAACTAGTGATTACTCCCTGTAGACATACGTTGAGCAATACAGATATTCATATCTGCGTCTGGTATGCATGGTCCTTGGTCCACTGCAATTGAAACTGATGGCTGTCCTGAAAAGTTTTTACGTTGTATATAGCAAGCCATATCCTATTTGTAACAATAAGAGGGACTACATTGAGTAAATATTTTGAACTTGTTTATTATACAGTGGGGCATCCGCGGGGCCCAGGCGGGTGTTCAAGTCACAAGGTGGACTCCCTACTAAGAACTTGTATACTTCTTAAAGATGTTATCAAAATATTGATTCCATTTGTATATCTATACCAGAAATGAAAATAGATAGTTTTTGGAATTCATGCATACCTGGTTGCACTCTGAAGGTATTGATGTCTTGATTCCGAGCATGTGGTTCTATAGCCACAACTTCCGCAACTGCTACTGTTGACTGGCCTGTAAATAAAATATATAGAAATGATAAGGTTATTAAATTCTATTTTATACAGTGCAATATGGCTCACCTCTTAGAATAGGTCTCTCTCTTCCAATAGGTGTCGTAAGAGTCGACCAAGGGACTAACCAGTAATAGCTCCCAGACCCATTACACCGTTGTTATTGGGGACTTTAATGCGAAACTGGGCAAACGAAGTGATGGTGAGTAGCCATTGGGGCAGTAAAGTTCTCGAGTGGCGACCGCGCACCGGAAAACGTAGTGTAGGCAGGCCTCCCACTCGGTGGATCGATGACCTGGTGAAGGTCAGGGGAAGCCGCTGGATGCGGATAGCACAGAACCGGTTGTCGTGGAAATCTTTGAGGGAGGCCTATGTCCAGCAGTGGACATCCTTCGGCTGATATGATGATGATTTTATACCTATTTAAACAGTTTGCCATCAAATTTTTTTCAATGCAAAGCAAATTAAATCCAGATGTGTGTGGGAGGACCCATGTATTAGTTGGTAACATGACAAAGAGAGATCTTATATTGACTAAATATTTTGAACTTGTTTATTTGTAAACAATATTAAAATATTATTTCCATTTCTATCCCTATGCCATTTTAAATAGAGTTTTTAGAATTCATGCGTACATACCAGGTTGCGCACTGAGGGTATCAATGTATTGAGCATGTGGTTCCATAGCAGCAACTTCCACAACTGATGCTGTTGACTGACCTGTAAATAAAATAAAAAGAAAATATTTATTTCACAATTTATTGCACACAGAAATAGGGACAAACAAACATTAAACTAGATAACAACATACAAAAGGTACAGCTTATTTCTATTAGAAATTTCTTCCAGCAGACCTAGGAAAGAGAAATTACAAAAGAATGGCAGAAGACGTGTACATTAACAAAGACAACATTTTTAAAAACAGAAATTTTGACAACATATTCCTAAATAAATACCACGTACCTACAAAATAATACATAATATACTACATAATGTAATTATATAATAATATAAATAAATGTAATTACATAATATAATAAAATGCATATAATATAATAAATAAACTATAAAATAAATATGGCTAACTTTAAAAAGGAAAAGACAAGAAGTGTTCTTTTAATTTAGATTTACAGGAATACAGACTCTGACTATCGCGAATCTCGTGTGGAAGTGAGTTCCACAACCTAACCGCATGCACGGAGAAGGAATAAGAATAGAAGTCGGTAGAATGGGTGGGAAAAGAAAGGAGGGATTTGAGATGAGCACGGGATTGCTGGTCGGGAGGACGCTGCAAGTTAAAGCGTTCCCATAGGTAGGACGGAGAAGAAGGATTGTGAAGTATTTTGAAAAGGAGACTAAGGATATGAGTGTTCCTGCGAAGACGAATCGGAAGCCACTTGAGTTGCTGACGGTATTGGGAGACATGGTCAAATTTACGCAGGCCAAAAATAAATCGAAGACAGATTCTGGAGACGCTCAAGTTTGTTGAGCTGTTCTTCTGTTACATCTAAGTAGCAAGTGTCAGCGTAGTCCAGAATAGAAAGAAGAAGAGTCTGAGACAAGGAAATTTTGGTTTTTAGTGGAAGGAAATATTGAAGACGTTTCAGAGCATGAAAGGAGAAGTGCATCTTACGGCTGACTTCGTTGAGTTGAGCAACCCAAGACAAACTTGAGTCAAAAATAATGCCAAGGTTTTTAGCTGTACTGGCATAGGGAATAACTACATCATCGTATATTACGGATGTTGCTGGCGAGAAGTTAATTTGGTTCAGCATGTACCTACTCCCAATAACTAGAGCCTGTGACTTTTTAGGATTTACCAACAGTCCAAAAGCCTTTGCCCAAGACGATATCTCCTGCATGTCTCTGTTAATATCCTGAACAGCACCTAAGAGATCGGACGCCGGGAAGTGTTTGTAAATTTGCAAGTCGTCGGCGTAGAGATGGTAGTTCGATGAGATAACCTGAGTTATGGTGTTAATAAACATAGAAAATAGGAGAGGTGAGAGCACTCCACCTTGAGGGACACCCGCAGACAATGTGCACCAGTCTGAAGAAGACTCCTCAGTTTGAATACACTGAGAGCGCCCCCGCAGGTAAGAATTAAACCAGGAGATAGTTGAAGAGGAAAGGTTAAATGTACGAAGAACAGCAAGAAGCACATCGAAGTCGACAGAATTGAAAGCATTACTGAAGTCAAGAAGGACAAGAATAGTAAGCAATTTATTTTCCATGCTGAGGCGAATATCATCAGTGACTTTCAGTAATGTCGTAGTAGTACTGTGTCCAGGTCTAAATCCCGATTGAAAAGGTGAGAGAAGAGAGTTCTGGGATAGATGATTGGATATTTGCTTGTGGACGATTTGCTCCAGGACTTTGGAAAGAAAAGGTAAAATGGAAATCGGACGAAATTGAGAGGGTAGAGTAGGATTCGAAGTTTTAGGCAAAGGTATGACATGCGCCATTTTCCAGGACGAGGGAAAGGATTGAGAGAAGAGGGAGTAGTTGAAAATGTGCGTTAGAATAGGCAACACTTCAGGAAGGACTAAATTGATCATGCGGGAGGATACATTATCGTTTCCCACAGAATTAGAAGAGATCGAAAGGATGTGACTCTTGACGTCATCATCTGATACAGGAGATAAAGTTAAGATAGGACAAGAAGGAAGAGCAAGTAGAGATAGGGACTTTATTGTGTCATACTTAGTGATATCACTAAGCAGAGCGGGAGGAAAAGAGAAAAAATTGTTAAGACAGTTGAGATCTACAGCAACATTATGTTGGGAACCTGGTGAGTTACCAATGCCCAAGGTTTTAAGAAAACGCCACACTTGAGCTGGAGGACAGTCAGAGGTGGATACATGAATGTGACGTCTTTTGGCATCTCTACACAGGCGACTGCAGCGATTCCTTAGTGATTTATACTGGGCAATGTTTTGGACCGTTGGACGTTTCTTAAACCGTCTTTTTGCTTTGTCATGTTTAGCCATTAGGTCTTTTATAGATTGAGTGAGCCAAGGAGCCGGTGGATGTCTCATTTTAACTCTTTTATGAGGAGCGTGTTGGTCAAAGAGTTTAATAATTGCAGAGTTAAAGTAATTAACCTTGCAATCGATCGAATCAGCTTCAAGAAGTGGTACCCAGTCAACGTTGCCAGCATCGAGACGCAAAGCCTCTGAATCAATACATTAGGTTATCAAGTTCTATTTTATACATATTTAAAAAGTTTGCCTTAAACTTTTTTCTGATGGACTATTGGCTAGGCTTTGCCATAGGTCAGTTATTTGCAACTATAATGATTTTGATGTGATATATATTATTGTAGGGTGGGACACCTGCAGGGCGCAGGCAGGTGTTCAAGTCACTAGGTAGACTCATTACACATGTGATATGTAAGTTTGATGTAAGTACACAATGCAAGTAGTAGTCGGATGGCTGAGCAACAGTTCACACTGCATAAACCAGACACAATGATAATTTCAACGTACCAGACAGATGAAGTGTAGGAACAGCCAGGGCATTCAATCTTCTGTTCCGGTTTTTATGTTTTTCTGTAAAATGTACATCACATATTCTTCTCCTTTTATAATATTCGTAATCAGAGGGGTTCTCCAATTTTCCACCGACAAGATTTACCCAAATTTTGAACTGCTCTGGGTATTTAGTTGGATCCGGAAATCCATGCATGATTACACCTGTAAATTAAGTTTTCATTAAAATTTATACATTGATGTACTTGCCTACTTATTATACAAACTAGCAGGAGCCTGCAATAGCCCCAGTATGAGTTTTAAAATCATTTTTCTTCAACATTTCCATGTTCACTCCCATTTCAAGAGAGCTGGAGTAAAGATCTAATAAAATAGTAGGTGGAGTGTTGGGTTAATTATGAGTTATATAGAACACGAATGCATTTTGGAGATTTTCTTACCTTCACCAGAGGGACAGCCAAGAGCACACTTTCTTGGCATTTTCATGCGTTTACTTGAAAAATAGCGTCCTTATTGTAAAACGTACACAAATTGGAGCGTCTTTCCACAAAAAAACTGGAGTAGCCGGGCACTCTACTCCACACTAAGACCACTGATAAATACAAGCGTTATCTAGTCCGAGGAGTAAAAACTTAACTCTACGTACTTGAAACAGGCTAAAAGAGCGTCCCTATCGCAATATTTACACAAATAAAGAGCGTCTTTTCGCAAAAACTAGAGGAGTTGTTCACTTTACTCCACACTGGTATAAACACGCGTAAACTATCCAGACCAAGTCGGAGGAATAAAAACTCAACTCTGCGTACTTGATACAGGCTAGATTCGTGAAGAAAACAACACATAACTTAAATAAACAAAAATAGCACGATACACTGACGATACAACATCAACGTAACAACCACAGACTAGTAGGGTTGGTAACAACCTAGTAACAACGGCCATGATTTGAAAATGTCACTGACAAGAGAGACAGACATCACTCATCTGTCAAGAGAACTATTGGGGCCATTTACAAGATGGCACCACTTTCCATATAAACTGGTAACAAAATATAGCTTCTACGAGAGTTTCCCCCCCCCCTGCAGTGGTCGGAATAAGTTAATTGATCAAACGAAGAACTAACTCAAGCGAATATCGTAATGGTTCATGCCGGCATACAAACATCACTACAATCGGTAGCAAGCTTGGAGCAAATAACTAGCCGTAGCAAGATTCTAAAATAAACTAAAGCATTTAAAGTTCCTTGACATAAAGTAAACTTCACAGACTAAGGAGATAGGTACTTAATTTAAGTATATAATTATAATTATTTATTGGTAGAAAATAAGTGTTTAAATAATGGTTGCAAGATGTCTTGTACCTGGGTGCAATAATGCTGGACAGTATGCCATGCCCAAAGACTCTGTGCAAATATCTCTTTGGATGAAATGTATGAGGTTAGAAAGACAAGTACCGAATAAGAAAAGACGATCAATATGCGGACTTCATTTCAAGGAAACGGATTACATGGATAGTGAAATAGACTCCCTACGTAAGTATTTCACACAGACTACTTAAAAGATATATTAAGCATTGCTTCAGTTAAGTACAATAAGTTTAAATCATAGACGGCATAGTTTTTGATGCCACTCCAGAGTTCCCACCTATAATTGATGATTAAACGAACTACCTGTAAGTGAAGTTCTATCATAATTATACGAAGGGTTTCGTCCTCGATATTAGTAAGTATAATTTATTTTACACGATGTAGTAACGCAGAAAGTGTTACCACTCATCACTTGTTTAGGAGAAAAAGTAGCCAAGTATGGCCACACTTTTTTTTTTTGAAATGGCTCCAGTATATTAGATTTGTGCTCCTGCGCCTCTCGTGCCAACTCCAATTCGGTAGTTCCTTCATTTAGTTCAAAGCTTCTGGCAGGACATTATGATATTTCCGAATGGGTTTGGGCGGGCGGGAGTACGTTACTAATATCGAGGACGAAACCCTTCGTATAATTATGATAGAACTTCACTTACAGGTAAGTTCGTTTAATCATCAATTATACTCGAGTTTCGTCCTCGATATTAGTAAGTATAATTTATTTTACACGATGTAGATGTTGAGAGTTATATGAGGAAATATCAAAATTATTATAAACACCGTTTTCAAAACAGTTAAATGTTTATTATTTAAACAAAATAATCAGTAACATCCTTGAGGCAACTACTTAGTTACTTAATTTAGGTACAATCAATATGAATTATCTAATTAGGTACTTATCATCACACTTAATTCGATCGACAGATAGTTCTGGCTAGAACCGTGTTATCATTATCTATATTAACAATAGTTCTATTGTAGAATTTGGCGAAGGTAGTGGAATTGCCACTCCATCTGGCAGATTTTCTAATCGTATCGAGGTTTACACCCGACTTATAGGCTAAAGAAGTCGCAGCATGTCTTGTGCTATGCGACGAGAAAATGGAAGTGTCGATTCCACTATTTCCCAAAGTTAATTTAATCCAGCGACTCAGCGTTGGAGTTTTTACAGAATTGTGGGGTTTTTTAAGCCCTATAAAAAGTAAATCAGATTTGCGCAAATCTCTTGTTTTATTTATGTACGCCATTAATGTTTTGGCTGGACATATTTGAGGTCGTTCTTCAAAGAATGGTAAATAAAGAGTAGGTTGATTAGTACCTGCTCTAGAGGTTTTTATGATTTCTGAGATTTTAATTATTATTTGATCTGACAGAATCATTATATTATTGAGATTGATCTTACAAAGTGTTTGAACTCTATGAGCTGTCACAAGCGCAAGCAAGGTCGTGCATTTCATGGAAAGTTGGTCTAATGGTAGAGAATCATTTGGAAAAAGGGATTCCAAATAATTTAGAACTTTTGCCACATCCCATGTGATATTATAGCGTGGCATCGGAGGTCTAAGTCTAAATACACCTTTACAAAATCTTTTGATACGATCATCATCAGATATTGGTCCTAATATAAGTGCTAGGGCTGACCGGTAACTGTTTATGGTACCGTATTGGCTACCAGAATTAAAGCAATCAGTAAGAAACTCAACAATTATTGGAACTGATGTGTTATATAAATTAATTTCATTTTTTATGCAAAATGTATACCAGCGTCTAAAGCACACATCATATTGTTTTAATGTACTCTCTGATAGGGACGCTAACATGATATTTACCGCGGAAGGGGGGACGCAGCGCTGCAGCAACGCCGTGCTGATAAGACTCCTGCAACCAGGGTAACGCTGGACTTGATGTTCCGGTTGCTGGAATTTGAAATTATGATATGGTTGGGATTTAATCTTATTATTTTTGATACTACAAGGTTCATAAATACAGGGTACCATGGTTGTGTAGGCCAATCTGGAACAACCATTATACCTTCTGCCTTTTCGGAAATGATTTTTCTTAGGGCCTTGAGAATTATAGCCACTGGAGGGAAGGCGTAAAAGAAAAAACCTGACCATTCAATGGTAAATGCATCGTATGCGTATGCGTCAGGGTCCCTGTTCCAAGACATATATACGTCACATTTTTTGTTAATACGGCTCGCAAATAAATCGATATTTGGATATCCAAATGCTTTAGTTAACTTTTGATATCCATCTAATGAAATTTCCCATTCTATGTCTGGGTGAGAGCGTCTAGACTCTATATCTGCGGTGACGTTATCAGAGGATTTTATGTAGGATGCTACGACAAATAATTTGCGAGACTCACACCACTGCCATAAGTCTTTTGTAACTTTCGTAAGATGGGGGTACTGAATACCACCCATCCTGTTTATGTAAGATACCGCCGTGGTGTTGTCTACCCTTAAAAGTATTTGGCAATTATAGCAATTCTTGGCAAATATTTTAATAGCAAAAAAGGCTGCTAGCAGCTCGAGTTGGTTAATGCGTAACAAACATTCTGTTTCAGACCACCTGCCACTAGCTGTCTGATCACCGCAGGCCGCTCCCCACCCCGTAGTTGAAGCGTCAGAAAAGATTTCAATTGAAAAATAATCTTCTTTTATTCGATGGCTTGGTTTGCGTAACGCATTGAGCCACCAATTGAAATCGACAAGTAGATTGTCAGGAATATTCATGAATCTATTGTAATCATCATGGCCAAGTAGATTTAGATATTTAACCCGTTCCATTTGTTTAGTATAAAGCCAGCCGTATTCAACGGCTGGGCAAGCGGATACTAATAACCCTACTAGCTGCGCGAATTTCCTGATTTTACAACGTTTTAGTTGTTTAAAATGTTCCATTTCGTGTACGATTCGATTTATTTTTTCGTTTGGCAGGCTTACTGTCCATTTGTAAGAATCTATTACAAAACCGAGATACTTGCATGAATGGGATGGAATACGATTACTTTTTTGTTCATTTATAATAAATCCAAGAGCCTTTAATAGTCGTTCAGTAGTTCTTATGTTATTTAAACATTCCTGACGAGAATTGCCTAACAAAAAGATATCGTCGAGATAAATTGATGAAACCAATTCACAAGAACGTAATAATTTGATTACTGGTTTCATCAATTTGGTGAAGATAAACGGAGCTGTACAGATCCCGAAAGCGAGGACATTAAATTGATATAGCTTGGAATCTAGACTAAACCTAAGGTATTTTCTAGAATTGGGATGAACTTTAATCAAAAAATATGCATCTTTTAAATCTAAGGTCGCCATAAAACAATCTTTTGAGACTAATTTTAAGGCCGTTCTTAGGTCTTCTAACTTAAAATGCTGTGCAGGTATAAACTTATTAAGCTCCTTTAAGTTAAGAATAAATCTCATGCTCCCATCGGGTTTAGGTACTAAGAAAACTTTAGATACGAATTGATCTGAACATGGTTCACATTCTGAGACTGCGCCTATTGATAGAAGATTGTTGATCGCGTCAGAGAAGTTACATTTTTCGTCAGTGTTAGTTGATACAGTAGTGGGATAACTAGATTGGTAAACTGGTGACTTAAAGGTCAATTGGTATCCATCTACCCACGACAAAACCGTTTCGTCTTGTGTGATCAATGACCACTGTTCGTAGAAATTTGCAAGGCGGCCAGCATAACGTACCGGGTGTAGCGGCGGCGGCGTGTCGACTTGTGCCGATCTGATGACTTGTGCGACGAGGTTGCGCGCCGACTGGCTGGTGCTGCAGGCTGTATCTTCTGTGTCGGACCCTTCGGCTGGCTGCGAGCTAAGGGTCCCGCCTTCCAGTTTAAAGTCTTCGGTTTTTGCTTCTGTTTCTGTACATCCTTCATGTCAGTGCCAGATTTACAAACAGCTTTTGCTGTTTTTAAAGTTTCTGGTAAATCTACACCAAAGAGATATTTATCTATCTTGGTAGTCGATAATTGTTCTCGGAAATCCTTCTTTAGCGAGTATAGCGCGAAATTTCTACGAGCCGACGATTCACTGTGCTGTATGTCGCAAAGTATACGTCCAATCTCCATTAGTTGCCTTGAAAGGTTGTTGTTCTCCTTGTTCCTTAATTGAGATGTCAGCATACGACCAATGCCAGCGATGGCTGCTGCAAGCTGTTTTTGTCTATATTCAATGGCTTTGTCTCTTTTCACCACGGTTTCTCCTGACGCTGCTTTTTTCTCGGCGTTAAGCATCGGAGCAGCAATCTTTGTGCAATTAGAAGGCACTAAAAACTTTTGTATCAATTCTTGTCTTACTTGCTTTTCTAACCCTGTTGTGGCTATATGTTCGAATCTACTGGCCACCTCTTTATTGATTTCGTCACCGAATTCTTGAGCTACTGATGGATCAGCGCCCAATATGTCTAGTAATTCAGATTGACCGGTACCATCTTCGTTTGATTCGCCCGTTTCCTCAGTACAGGGAATCAAGGGCGCTGGGTAATTAATTGGAGGTATTACATTTGACGGACCAGCGATCTGCTCAGCGGCTCTGGCGTTGCTGGATGGGGCAACTGCAGGTGGCGGCGGTGGCGCATCGGCCAGTATGTCTTCGTGTGTAGATGCGGCTGCATCACAGTCTGGAAGTACGAGAGTATATCTATGTATAGACTAGTATATGTAGGCACTATGCCGCAAGGCAAGATAGATCATGTGGCGAAACAGTCCCAGAGACTGATCTGAGTACATGAAATATTTGTTAAATGCGGCGGAATGGTCCTATAGACCACCCTGGGTGCATTTTGGAAAAGAAGTACAAATAGGATGGCATTTTATTGTAGTGCAGCGGAATGGTCCCATAAACCACCCTGAGTGCATTGTTTTTGTATATATATGCCGATAGTTACCATGTGGCGAAACAGTCCCGCAGACTGATCTGAATACATGGATTTCCTTATAATGCGGCGGAATAGCCCTATAGGCTACCCTGAATGCATTATAATTTGTACAAAAATATGAGGGTAGTTTTAAATACTAACCATTTTGGTAATCCGGAATTATCTGTTCGCTCTGCGAAGATGACGACGAGGAACCTGATGTAGGGCCCGAGGATGATGACGAGGAGGATGATTCCGAACCACGTCGTATACGACGTGCTACGTTAAAATATCTTTCGAGTTCCTTCAGGCGTTTCGAAAGAAATTTAACGCTTTCCTCGTTTTTCCGTTTCGGCATGTTGAAGTAGCCACGTTGCACCGTCGAAAACACGAACTTTTGATCCAAGTGGAGTGGTTGAGCACTAAAATGCGAATGAAGGAACTACCGAATTGGAGTTGGCACGAGAGGCGCAGGAGCACAAATCTAATAATATACTGGAGCCATTTCAAAAAAAAAAAAGTGTGGCCATACTTGGCTACTTTAAACTTTTTCTCCTAAACAAGTGATGAGTGGTAACACTTTCTGCGTTACTACATCGTGTAAAATAAATTATACTTACTAATATCGAGGACGAAACTCGAGTATAATTTATTTTACATTATGTAGGTAATATAACCATCAACATCATTATTTGTTGTTTTATTTTACTTACAGATATCAAAAGAAGACGCTTGAAGAAACATGCTGTACCATCAATATTTCCTTGGAATCAAGAAGCTACTTCACCAAAAAATATCGAATTTTTAGCTCCTCAGGATATAAATAGCTTGTCAGAATCTGGATCTGAAAAAGAAAATTTAGACCCAATGGACCCCCTCATTGGTCCTGTGGTATCAAGTACATCTGTCTCAGAAAAACAAATATCATCACCATCATCAGATTTGGAAACAGATAATGAAATAGTTATTCCTCCCGCTCCGCTGGCAAGCACTTGAAAATCGTTACCCGCTTAACTGGCAAGAAGTGACGACGTTCCTGCTATCAAAACATCCGTCAGCTGCCAAGCGGTGACGCTGTACCTTGCTAGCTGTCGTCTCATATTTCATTGTTTTGCTAAAAAGAAACGGAACGTGTCGTGAAAATAGAATACAAAACGCTCCTATGATAGACAAAGACAGAGCCGCTCCACTGGCAAGAAGTAACGACGTTCCTGCTATCAAAACGAACGTGATTTCCTAGTACCGTTCCCGAGCGACGGCAGTGCTTGTGAGTTCGTGGTTTATTTTTGGTATGTTAAATGTATCTTTTGTGGTCTTTTAGGTTAAATTAAAGTAAAACAATCTTTTCTCTTTTCAAATACATAATTATTTCATTGAAACGTTTTTATTTATTAGATTTTTGGGTATTTATACAAAAAACCGGAAAAAAAAAGTCAACCAATATTATAGCTAAGGATTGTCACAATTACAAAATCTATCTTGTATAGATTATTCTACAACGAGTTAGCTTGTTTCATAACGAACTCGGCGTTATAAGTTACACACTTGTAACATTCATAGTACTTGAGAAATCAAGCATATTGTAACCGGAGTCCGCGAACAGGTGCGCCCCCCCGACGGGCTGTGGCAGCTGGCGGTTATACGATTTTCAAGTGCTTGCCAGTGGAGCGGGCTTTTGATAGCAGGCACGACGTCACTTCTTGCCAGCGGAGCGGTGTTTCAGAAATCAAAAAGACATATTCCAAACAATGTATGTATCCACTAATACCTATTTAAGAGCATTATTTAAAAAAGTGACCAAGTGCATGTCAGACCATGCGAAAAGTAGGGTTCCATCACCCGGTATAAGGACCCATATAGTACAACCCCTGTGATGTGGCATCAACACCAACATCACTAGTAACCTACTAGTACATCGGACAATGTGACTCGACTTTGTGAACAAGGGCTCAACCTCTCATGTATCACCCCTGTGCCACTGCATGATTGCCCCTGCTAGACGTCTGTTGGACTATGGTATGGATTCTTTATACTGCAGACATAGGCCTCCCCCAAGGATTTTTTTTTCAAGATTTTATTTTACCACTGTCAGCGTGATTAATTTGTATACCTACCTTTGCCAAATTACAGCTTTCTAGTACTATGGAACTTGTTTGCGTGACTATGGAACCCTAAAATATTACTGTTATTCAAGTAAGTAATACAAAAACATATTGTTTCAGGTATTCCAATCAAATTTGTACCAGAGTTGCCTTATCTTGGAACAGAAGCAGCCACTACAGATCCTTTGTTTGTAGGAAAGAACTTAGAAGACAATGAGTATTTTGCAGAATCTGACATGGATATTGGAAATAGCAGTGAAATTATGGAAACTGTTAATGTTAAAGAAGAAGATACTATTGCAGATCATAAAAATGATGTGAATCAATCAGAGATATACTATATATAAGGGGAGGTAGATAGGTTACATGCATCCTAAAAGTGAAGAAAGAAAAAGATGCCAATTGGCATCTCTTTTCATAGTAGCATTCGGTAGGTACCTATTATAATGTGTGTGTGTAAATGAATTCGATTTTCAAATGTGGTTTGTTAGTGCATAACCCATCTATGGTAACAAATCTCTGGAATCAATTACAAAATTTGGTTTCTGTTGCTTCAACAAATATCTGTGAGAGTTGTGGACAAATCCCATCTTATAGTATTCACAGTTTTAAAAGAGAAGCTTATGCAGTACATTTTTACACAGGTCTCGAAACATTTGACAAATTGATGTTTGTATTTTATAGCTTAGGAAATTCTGTAAATAATCTTAATTATTTTTATGGAAAACCACCGGATCACCTTGATCCTTTAGAACAGTTCTGCATGACTTTGTTAATACTAAGAAGGCACAGAGAGTTTGAAGATGTTGCTATGAGCTATAAAACATCAGTAAAACAAGTATCAAATATTTTCATGGGATTCGCTTCATGGCATTACAATGGCGTTCTATTGATTTATGGATAGACAGAGATTCAGTTAAATATTATATGCCTTTAGACTTTAATGATAAATATCCCAACACAAGGGCCATAATAGACGCCACATAGTGTCCTATTAAAAAACCTCATCTGCCCTCAATTCAGCAGATTACTTTTTCTTCGTATAAAAACAGAAACACTGTCAAATTACTAGTTGGCATTGCACCAAGTGGTCTTGTTACATATATTTCACCTTGTTATGGTGGTTCCACAACAGATAGACAAATAATTGAAAGGAGTTCAATTCTTAATAGATTTGAATATAATGATGAAATCATGGTGGATAAAGGACTTAATGTTCAAGATATTTTTTTATCTTACGGGGTAAAGGTGAACATGCCCACTTTTTTAAAAAAGGCAATCAAATAAATCCTGATACTCTGGCAAAAGACAGAAAAAATGCAGGTAAAAGAGTTCATGTTGAGAGAATAATTGGTATGCTTAAGACATACAAAGTTTTAACACAAGCCATGAACCATACGGAGACTTTACTGTCAAGTGACATAACTTTTATTGTGGCTATGTTGGTTAATTTTCGGTCTAATATTATAAATAAAAATGCATGAATAATGATATCTATATACAATTATACAGATATTTTATTTATTCCCTTCCATTCAATTATCACAACTAAATTACAAATTGGTATATGTGGCTTGCAGATTGTATGATATTTTACATAATGTGTAATTATTAATTATTTTACATAAGGTCAGGCAAATTGTATAATTTGTCCGTATGTAAATGGTCAGGCAACATGTAAAATGCTGTATGCCGAATGTAAAATGAACAAGTGAATGTATGATTAGTCATTTTACAAATGGTCAGGCAATTTTAGTTTAAGTAAGTGTGTATTTTAGTTTAGTCAGTAAGTACATAACTTAAGTTTGAATATATAAGTATATAACTTAGATTAGTTATACAAGTACATAACTTAGTTTATGTAAGTATAAATACAAGTCCAAGCGTCTTCTGAAAATAAAAACTTTGTGAATAACTAGAACTTAATAAGGCTAGAAACTAATTATAAGGGTAGTTAATTATAACTTACATTCTAATTTTGAATTTTTTATAATAGATAACATATATTTTCACTGTACTTGATTTGTAATAATTCATCTGTGTGTAAACAAAATGTAAAATTCTGTATGCAGATTGTAAAATGTCGACCCAGGCAAATCGTAATAATTCGTCCATATATAAACAGTCAGGCAAATTTTAAAATTCTGTATTCAGATTTCAAAATGCCGAGCCAGGAAAATTGTCAAAATGCCCTACGGCAGATTGTAAATGAGCTCGCAAAGCGAGCAATGTTAGGTTTGATTTAACTGTCAAAGAGCCTCGCAAGTGAGGCTCCGCACCCTGGCCATTATATAATTTGCCTGACATTATTTAAAATGACGCATCATATAGTATGCTTGCGACATATACAAGGCAAAATATTATATGTAGAATAATAACCAGCCAAGTGCAAGAAGGATTTGTGTTATATTTGTATTAACAGACAATATATATATTTGTTTTAAATCTTTATAAAGGTTTTTTCATTCATGATTTTTTACACAAAACCGACTTACACTTGAGCGGTTTTTATTATTTGTTGGTTGACTTCAAAGTATGCATTATAATCACACCAAGTTTGATGCTTGTATGTTTCACTGTTAACAATACAGCAAATACAAAAAATGTTTAAAAGTACATGCTTCTTGTATGGGGACTTGTATTTTACATTTAAATAAAGAAATCCAGTGTAATTCAAGTGAAGGAAATTAAAATTTAATGTTATATAAATGTCTACATAAAAATAGATTTTTATATGTTTTTTCATAAAACTCCTGCAATCTTTCAGTCATTTTCTTTATGAAAATTTCATCCCTTTCTACCCTTATTATACAGAAGTCCATAAATGTATATATGCAAAAATAGCACAGAGCTCTTTTTGTGCACAGCAATTGCCCCTGCACTTGATAAAAGTAGTCATGATTTCTGGCTAGTCGCCACTGACCACTTTCTTCGCACAGTTCTATGTAATTAATAGTTTCTGGAGATATTTATTCATTTGCTGCTGTAAATGGGCACTTAACTTCAATCACACTATTATCTCCAATTAGACCATCAGGAGTTGAAGCTAAAAACTGCATTTCATCATACACTATTATGCCACAACCATTTACTTCAAGCCCCGTCTCTTGGGTGAACTTTAAAAGTGCTTTTTTTTCATATTTCAACCCATGTCATATTGCAGGAGCTATTATGTCAACATTTTTTAATGTTTTTGCTAACTTTGACTTCTGATTTTCTTTTGCTTTGCAAATTATTCCAAAGTTGGAACTTTGTAGTCTTGTAAGCCTTTCTTTTTTCCACATTTTATTATTATTCTTTGTTTCTGCCTCAATTTGTTGTATTTGCTCAGGTGTGAGCAACAAATGGCTCAAAAAGATTTCTTCATGAGTTTTATCTAAATAATCATGATCCTGATATAATGCTCTTTTATCTGCAGGTTTTATAATTTGTGCAATGGGCATAGTTTGTTCCTGATGTGCACAAAAATTAATACAGTGATTAACAAAAAATTCATTGTACTTGCTATTAGAACCAGCAGCAGGTCGGGGGTCAAAAGTTGTTATTTTTGTCAATTTTTCATCCTTTTGCCTGATTTTAAATTCTTCAGCTTTTACAGGGTTTCCTTGATAAATCTTTGAAGGTTGGTGAAATGTCTGAAGGGTACATGTTGCGCTCAAGCGCAAATTAACTGCTTTTGTTATCTTGAAAATAATAATAGCATGTAACACTGTTAAAACGTGCTTACATTGAGCATGTGGTCCCATCCCAGCAGCACACTCACACTGGGCCTCTATTACGGCATGGTCTTCATATTTTATTAATGTATTGTAAGACACGCACGTTTTTCCTCATTTCTGAAGCACATATTGAAGATACAAAACACTGCGTACCTTCTGTAGCACTCCGAAAGGTTAATAAATATTTTTCATTGTACAGTTTTCGAGCATGCTCTTTTTCACCATGTTCTGTTAAGGAACAGAATGTGTCCATATCCTCACTGTCCAAAATAGGCATCACAGTTAATGTCTTGAAAGAGTTTTGCTTCAGGTGCTTGAATTTTATAAGCATCTTCTGGATTATTAACAATATCTCCAAACAGAATGTCATAATCTTGTAGTCTGGAAAAAGTCAAAACGCATTATGCTTAACTTTGTAAAAATAAACATGCAGTTCTAGAACGTAGCTAAGTAATTTATGGAATACAATGCAATCATAAAAATTTATTAACCCTTAATAAGGCAATGGGACATTATTCCCACCTAGTCACATTTTCATAAACATTTATTTTTAAATGATAGATGGCCCTAAGAATGAACGCAACCATAAAGTAGAACGCCTTGGTAAATTTTCAATTTCTTACTGTGGCAACAGTAATGGCAGAAATGTAACCTTAGGCAGAAATGTTAATGTCAAAGTGGCGTGACGAAGTTAGTGAGCGAAAAGTGATATTTTTTTGTAAGTTGCAGCGGAAAAAATAAGAATTGTTCCACAAAAATTCAGGTATGTAGAATATGTTTTCTTTATTTTGTAAATTGACTATCCTAGAATTGTTTCCATTAGTGTTCTACTGTATTCTAGTAAAATTTAACCTCAAAATGTTCAAATTACAAAGTGGAAAAATAATTCCCCTTGCCAGATTGCGCCTGTTACTTATCTTCTTACCACATATATATAAAAAAAATTGTCTGTCTGCTTTATATTTACTCCATACCTTCTTTTTTTTCGCCTACGTGGCCTGTGAAATATACATGTTTATTATTTATTTATAGAATTCGGCAACCATGAATAAGAAAAAAAATAAGAAGATAATTAGTATCAATCGGGAGCTAGAAGCCATCGTCGATGTCTTATCTGATTTATCTGACATCGACTTAGACGATGAAGTCCGCCTCCTCAATGTTGGAATCCATCTCCCTGATGAAGGCAGCACTTATAAAAGGTGTCGCTTCTGCAGCACTAAGAAGAAAAAAAAAGAACTAAAATATTATGCTCTAAACTCTTTTTTTCCTTACTTGTCTTATCTCGTAAACATATATGGCGTCCCTATGTCAATGTCACTGGAAATGGCTTTTCATAGGGTTGGAAACAATTGAATGAACTGAATGGAAACCATTGAATGAAATGAATGTTAGTCGTGGTTGATTCAATGATGTCAAAGTTTTTTTTTCTTACTTGTCTTATCTCATCAACAAATGTGGCGTAGGGTTGGGAACCATTGCATGAACTAACTCTTATTCTTGGTTGATTCAATGATTAAATGAAGTAAAAGTGAAAGGTTTGTTTTCCAGGTGACAGACCGATGGACAACGAAGTGATCTTTTAAGGGTTCTGCTTTTCCTTTTGATTTGAAGTACAAAACAAAAAAAAACATTCTTTTTTTGAAGAATATTTATTAATCGACTTAAAAAAAGGAGATTATCAATTCGACACGAAGGTATGTAATATGTATGTAATATTATTAGAATTGCAAGATATTCACACATGATAATCTGTTAGGGCTTTCAAACAGAAATACAAATCTTCATAGGTGTATGTATGTATGTATGTTTGTCCAAGTATTTCTCCGAAGCTGTTTATTATATTACAACCATTCTTTTTATTGGCTTATATTTACTTTAACTTACGGAACCGTGCAAGTTTCATCAAAATCAATTCAGTAGTTTTCAAGATATGGACTAATAAGTGTAAGTGTGAGAAAGCAAAAAAATAAGAAAAAAAAATCGACTCCCAAAAGAAACTAATTCATAGACTAAGTACCATTGCCATCGTTTATACAACATTTGATAGGTGCCTAAGTATACTTTTCTCAAGTGATGGTACCGACCTCAAAAAAAAAGTTGTAGGCCCCTTTCTGTGAATATTTCAAGCGTCTACCTGTTGCCGTTATCAAAATTGAGCAAAAAGGAGCAAAAAAAAGTGTGTGTCAGCTCCGACGCACGACTGGAGTTTACTACTTAAGTACGATTTACTAAACAGGCACGAAACAGGGATTTTGGCTCCCATGATCGCAGCTATAAATGATCCATCTGGTGTTTGGCAGCGACTAACCTCATATGCTTTGGATGCGGTTATACGAGCATATCTTAGGTCATACCATAAAGGGCTCCTACATTGGTTTCGAGTTGACTCTTCAATTAAATCAAGAGCATTTTTGTTAAGTTTCTGTTGTAATGTTTCTAGTAATTTGTTGACATCATTTTTTATATCATCACTCGCTTGAATAAGGAAATGATGAAATGAAAACTGTCGAACATCACTGTGTTTAAAGTCGTTCTGATACTTGGTCAGTTAACAATTCATAATTTTCTTATTTTTTGCTTCTTGAAGAAACTCGTCGTAAAGGTCTATGCTGGTTTCATCATGTGGAGCTGTCTTTTTGCAAATTTGATCTACTGTGACGTATTTCATCATTCACTCTCGAGAGGATGGGTTTTTTCCAGTAACATTCAACCTCGGTGCAGGAAGGTTCGTCCCCCAGATATCGATTTTGGAAGCAATCGGTCCAGTAACTAAATAGTTCAAAATGGCGGCCACTTTTTTCAATACTGACAACAAATTCGTGACACGGGACCTCAGGGAGCCCCTGATATCGATTTTGAAAGCAATCGGTCCAGTAACTAAAAAGTTTAAAAGGGCGGCCACTTTTTTCACTTCCGACAACGGATTAGTGATAAGGAACCTCAGGGACCCCCAGATATCGATTTTGGAAGCAATCGGTTCAGTTACTAAAAAGTTCAAAATGGCGACCACTTTTTTTTTTAATTCGGGCAACGGATTTGTGATAAGGGACCTCAGGGACCCTCAGATATCGATTTTGGAAGCCATCGGTCCAGTAACTAAATAGTTCAAAATGGCGGCCACTTTTTTCAATTCGGAGGGTCCTTCAGATATCGATTTTGAAAGCAATCGGTCCAGTAACTAAATAAAAACTTTTATAATATTTTTTTTTGTCTCATATTTGGAAACTCACTACGAAGCGCATGCGGTTCTTTTTTCAAATTTGGCGCGAAAACAAGTAACACATACATACAATAATATACCTATATAATACACTGTGGTCGTCGGGGATAGGTAAAATTTTTCGTTTAACGCACTTCGGGTATCATCGCGTGATATCGTAGTTTGATTTTACTCCCATATATTTCATACCCCGGCCTTATATATGAAAATCGATTCTTAAGGAGTAAACTCCAAAAATCACCTTTGTTACATGGGAATCCCCTTAAATATTTATTTTATTATGTTTTTTTTAAGTATTTACAGAAATATCATCTGTCTAGCTATCACAGTTCATGAAATACAGCCTGGTAACAGACGGACGGACGGACAGACAGACGGACAGCGAAGTCTCAGTAATAGGGTCTTAGGAATATACTGAGACAGTACGACATTATTTAGGAAACAACTTCTGTTTTTTAGAATCTGGAACATAATCTCGTTATACGACGAGAAACTCGCCTAAGCCTAAACTAAATAAATAACTTATAAAATACATGTGAATATAAGTACAATAAAATAATTAAAACATAATTATATTTACTGTTTGGAAAATAGTTTGAAGCTTGAAAAAAGATGAGAAGAAACTCTCATTGCTGGTGAGATTGCTTTACCTATTCTTAAAGCAGTCTACCATTTTTTCCTGATAATTTTGTATTTTGGAAACAAATAAAAACTTATTCCCGAATCTCCGTAAGTACTAAATTGAGGAACGCAACATATTTCGTTTTTCTGTTTTTATTATTAACAGGTTTCTGAATGTAATCGTGAGCAATCTGATTATGTCTAAAATTAACCTCACCTTATCCTCAACTTAAAGCAAAGTGTCGTTCTTAGAAACTTCTTCATTTCGCCGCTAGAGGCGCGTGGATAATCTTTGCATCGCCAATAATGCTTGCCATCACTTTCTGTTTGAGTACATAGGCTGTATATCAGCCGTGAGACGTCTACTGCTAGATAATTACACTTCCGCGGATGGCAGACTTTTGCCAATTTTATAGACTATGACCTAATTTAATAAAAAATATATAGTCAAGAGTTTAAAAAGCTTCTATTTCCGTCATTTTTCTATTTCCCTAGCTGTCAAGAGTTTAAAAAAAAATAATACTAAACTTAATGTAATAAAATGTTTAAAAACTATCAAAGATGACCTAATTTTTAGCTCGCAACAACAGTTCAAAATCATTCATTCAGTCATTCACTTCATCCCATCTCTACACCAAAGCAACAAAACAATCATGTCGATTTTTAATCTGTGACAGAATCCTTTATCAATTACGCAATTTTATAGAAAAAGTGTTAAAAAATGTATAAAATAATAGCAGTTTTCAGTGTTAATTCATACGTCCACGTCGTAGTTACCATTTACAATGTTTTTTAGTCTCATAATGTGTATGGTGTATTCAGAATGTGGTGTTTTTTGTTCGAGCGGTGTTTGTGGACAACATAAGACAAGTAAGGAAAAAAAGAGTTTACCTGTCAAGTTGCCTTAATGAGTCGTATAAAATCAAAAGCGGCAATCTCATTATCAGTCATTGTTGACAGATTAAAAAAACTGCTTACAAAGCACAAAGACCTACCACGGATTATTGTAATGTATATTTTTTAATAAATATGTTAAGGTATTACTTTAATAATATGGTTTTTATTTTTAACCCATGAATGAAAACAACGAAGAAAATCAAATATGAAATACCAATAAAGCCATCTTTGAATCCAACAATTGATAATAGCCGTTTTTGAACCCAAAGTATGTGAAGATGGCCGCATTTGACACCAAGTCACGGAAAGATTGCCATGTTTGTATCCAATAAATTTTGCCTAGTGTTAGGGTTGTGCAAAATAAAAAAAGAGATATAGCCATTGTTCAAATATATAATATTTATCAAACTAAAACAAAATGAAAACTAAATCTACTAAATGTTGCTTAGTATCTAGTCTTTGTTTAAATGCGTAAATCATTTACTTCTTCAAGTGGTTCCTGGCAGTAATGTTCTCCTTCAGGTGGAAGAGTGTATTGCAGACACTCTTGTGTCGCTATTAGGTTTTTGTATAATTGGAGAGATGGTATATCTCGCCAGTCCTTTCCAAAATGTTTTGTTAGCAGTGTGTTAATGTTTTTTTCCCGTCCGTTTAGCATAGTTTGTTAAATTCTCGTTTAGCATTACGCTCAGTGTTGCCAACTCAATTTTTTTATAGAGAGCTAGATCAGCTTCGAAAAGGAGCTAAAATAGAGCTAATTTTTTTGAAAAAAAAGAGCTAAAATAAAAGAAAGAT
Organism: Coleophora flavipennella; assembly: GCA_947284805.1. Lineage (NCBI taxonomy): Eukaryota > Metazoa > Arthropoda > Insecta > Lepidoptera > Coleophoridae > Coleophora > Coleophora flavipennella. The sequence goes on along the minus strand of OX369309.1, from coordinate 6,312,451 downwards.
TAAGGAATTCAAATTTTAATTATTATTGTAGAAAAACTTAATCATGTACTTAAATTTTTAGTTTTTACTTGCAAGAATCTTAATTGCCGTCGAACGTTAACCATCACGAAAGAACAAATCGGTGTACTACATATATTTTTCGGACACAAGTCAAACCGTGGCTATGTTTAATCCTTATTCACGCAGATATAACCTGCAGATGAAAGAAGAAGAAAGAGACAGGAAGAAGACGCGCATACATCAAATGCAAGATGTGATAACATGAGAAGCGCGTTCCTTACCTACGCTCTAACAGCAACTAGAGATTTATAATAGGCTACCCTGTTGTCAGAGCGAATGGTTCCTGTTAGACTATGACAACTCTGGAGTCGGGAATTGTATGAATGCGTTCAATTAACGAATGGGTTGATGAATTTACGTAAACAATTGATCAAAACAACAAATAATTTTACAATCATAAAAAAGAGCTGAAATTTAAAAATAAAAGAGCTGTAGAGCTAAATACAATTATTTAAAGCTGACAAACATTATACAGAGCTAGATTTAGCTCTAAAAGAGCTAAGTTGGCAACACTGATTACGCTTTTTTTTTTGGTAGTGTGGCGATTTTGGCACTTTGTGCATTTCGCCAAATTCAAGTTATTTAGTTCACTGGGCTAAAGGTTGGGAAACTTATCTAACACGAAAGGTAGATTCTTATAGGAAACGGAATGGAAATAAGGAAAAAGGATTAGTTTTACAAAAAATATAGTCACTACTTAAAAATATTATTTAAAAAATAATTATACTCTAAACTTCACGTGTAAACGAAAAACAAAATAAGAGAAGGTAAAAACACAAAATGCTATTTATAGTTATCAAACTTTGATGTTATTTTGTACAATGAATAATTCAATTGCTTTAAAAATAAAAAAACTATTAGAAGAAATCAGGCATTCAATACTTGTAGGAAACGGAACATGCAGGATGGTAAGGGTTTCAAGGAAGGAAGAGTGATTATATTGAGGACACGTAAAGAAAATATGGTTGATATCACCAACAGCACTATCAGAATCAGAGCAATCACACTTGTCAGTGCTTACGATTCCCAATTTTGAAAGATGCGCTGGGGTGCACGTGTGACCCAAGCGCATACGAGTAATTATGCTGGTTACTGTTTTGCTTAATTTAATTTTAGTGAACCATGGTTTATGCGGAATCTCTGGTTGGATCTGATGATAATATCTACCTTTTTGCTTTGATTTTTCTGAATAAAGTGTTGTCCATGAGTCATAAAGATTCCTGTTTGACAAATTTGCAAGGTCATGGATGACATTTTTATAAGGATGTTCTCCATCTATTATAGCCTCGTTGGCTAAACGATCAGCAGTCTCATTTCCACGTATACCGCAATGGCTAGGTATCCAAACGAAACGCACATCATAATTTGATTCGTGGCATTTATAAAGAAGATTTTTGATTTGGAATATTATATCGTACTGAAATTTAATTTTGAAAGGAAATTTAACTAGAGTTGCTAAGGCACTTTTGCTGTCGGTAAAGATTACAGCTTTAGGTAATTTGGCAAGTAAAATATATTCGACTGCTTTATACAGCCCAAAGCACTCACCCGTAAATACTGAGGCCTCAGGTGGTAGCATTATTTTTTTTACAAAGCTAGACTGTTTGGGATAAACACCAACTCCAACGTTGCCCATTTGAGTGTGTTTAGATGCATCGGTAAATATTTGATGAAAATCTTCCCAGTTCTGATCACTTTGATGTATGAAGGAAATGTTTGGATTAGTATCGTCCTTGTGGATTCCGATGTCAAAAACTACCATGGTAGGAAGTGTCAAAGAGTTAAAAGATATACTGTACAATGGAAGTAAACGTGATCTATGAATTGGTGTAGTTAAAGACAAAAATTGCTTAAAACTGTTAAGAATTAGTGGCATAGATTTATGTTTCCAATACGAAGACGATGAAGTTAAATTGTTTAGTGCGCTCAACTTTGACAATAAAGGATGGCAGGTGTAGTGTATTATTCGAAACAGGTATTTGTGAGCGAGATATTGACGTCTCAATGCAAGAGGCGGTACTCCACATTCCACTTATAAAGCATGAATAGGACTAGATTTCATGGCACCAGCCATTATGCGCAATGCCTTCGACTGAATCGTCTCTAGTTTATTAAATGCAGTGACGCTGCCAGGTTCCAAGAAGAAAGTACCATAGTCAAAAACACTACGAATCACCGCCTGGTACAGTAATTTCATAGAGGCGGGGTGAGCGCCCCACCAAACACCAGCGAGACAACGCATCATATTTATATACGTCTTTCACATTTTGCTATTAAATAGTCACAATGAGCCACCCATGATAATTTAGAATCTAGTATCATCCCTTAATTTTTAACCTGAGATTTAACCTCAATAGGTCTATCATTATAATATTGTTACTGGTGGAGGCATACGCATTCGTGAAAACAGAACAGAAGTAGTTTTACCAACAGAAAGTTCTAAACCGTTATTATATAACCAGCACCTCAGAGAACTCAAAGCATCTGTCAAATTAGAAGAAATTCTATTAACTGAATTATCAGAGCTATATAACACGACATCGTCAGCGTATTGTATAATTGAGACCAGATCGTCATTCAATTTACTCTCCAGGTCCTGAGTGTATATGTTGTACAATAGAGGGCTCAAAACGGAGCCCTATGGAAGCCCTTTCCACACAGTTCTTATTAAATACGAGTCTTGTATTTCAAAATGGATATATCTTTCAGACATGAGACTAGCATTACGCTTCTCTAGCTCAGATTTAAGCGCGGCTAACGTCCAAGACCGCGTCTTACATATTTGACCCCACCGGGAATCAAACTCATGACCTCCTGATATGAAGCGAATGGACTAACCATTACGGCACGGAGGCGATTGTTTAATATTATTTTCGTTTATGACTTTACTATAGTGATTTTTTTTTCTAGAGTGGCGAGGGCGAGCCTATTGGAATATAGCTCTGGGTTCGAACGGTATTGAGCAGTGAGCAAAGATGAATACATTAGGTTTGGTGTGGTTGACGTCACTTCACAATTTTAATTTTTCATGGAGAGAGCTGATGGCACCTATTTTTGCCTAATATTATAATTTTCAACCGACTTTAAAAAAGGAGGAGGTTCTCAATTCGACTGTATGTTTGTTAGGCAATATCTCCGCAGATTGTGAACCGATTTTCAAAATTCTTTTTTTATTTGAAAGATTATTTTCCCGAGGGGGTCCCATTGTCACCAAGTCAGGATCTGATGATGGGGTACCAGGGAAATCGAGGGCAACCTTAAATTTTTTTTGTCAATATTATTTTTTTCTTTTAATATGTCTTTTTACTATAGCAATAGTTTTATTTTTCATAGTGGCCTATTGGAATAGAGCTCTGGGCCCGGACGGCATTGAGCAGTGAGGAAAAATGAGTTCATTAGTTGATGTCAATGATGATGCTGATTTACAATCCTCATTTCTCGTGAAAAAGTGCTGGTACCTATTTTTTTCAATCCACAATTGATAAGCCCTTGAAAACATCTCACCTGATTGTAAGTGACAATGATGCCAAGTTGGAAGCTGCTTATCAAGATCTTATCTTCAAGCCCGAATACATCAATGCTTTTAACACTGATGTTTGGCGGCAAGACTTAGATAAGTTGGTGGTAGCTAGCCAGGCGGGCTATGAAAATGCCCTACTGCCCAACCAAACCGCGTCTTACATATTTGACCCCACCGGGAATCAAACTCATGACCTCCTGATATGAAGCGAATGGACTAACCATTACGGCACGGAGGCGATTGTTTAATATTATTTTCGTTTATGACTTTACTATAGTGATTTTTTTTTCTAGAGTGGCGAGCCTATTGGAATATAGCTCTGGGTTCGAACGGTATTGAGCAGTGAGCAAAGATGAATACATTAGGTTTGGTGTGGTTGACGTCACTTCACAATTTTAATTTTTCATGGAGAGAGCTGATGGTACCTATTTTTGCCTAATATTATAATTTTCAACCGACTTTAAAAAAGGAGGAGGTTCTCAATTCGACTGTATGTTTGTTAGGCAATATCTCCGCAGATTGTGAACCGATTTTCAAAATTCTTTTTTTATTTGAAAGATTATTTTCCCGAGGGGGTCCCATTGTCACCAAGTCAGGATCTGATGATGAGGTACCAGGTAAATCGAGGGCAACCTTAAAATTTTTTTGTCAATATTATTTTTTTCTTTTAATATGTCTTTTTACTATAGCAATAGTTTTATTTTTCATAGTGGCCTATTGGAATAGAGCTCTGGGCCCGGACGGCATTGAGCAGTGAGGAAAAATGAGTTCATTAGTTGATGTCAATGATGATGCTGATTTACAATCCTCATTTCTCGTGAAAAAGTGCTGGTACCTATTTTTTTCAATCCACAATTGATAAGCCCTTGGAAACATCTCACCTGATTGTAAGTGACAATGATGCCGAAGATGGAAGCTGCTTATCAAGATCTGGCTATCTTATCTTCAAGCCCGAATACATCAATGCTGTTAACACTGATGTTTGGCGGCAAGACTTAGATAAGTTGGTGGTAGCTAGCCAGGTGGGCTATGAAAATGCCCTACCGCCAACCAAACCGCGTCTTACATATTTGACCTCCCCGGGAATCAAACTCATTACCTCCTGATATGAAGCGAATGGACTAACCATTACTGCACGGAGGCGATTGTTTAATATTATTTTCGTTTATGACTACTATAGTGAAATTTTTTTTTCCAGAGTGGCGAGCCTATTGGAATATAGCTCTGGGTTCGAACGGTATTGAGCAGTGAGCAAGGATGAATACATTAGGTTTGGTGTGGTTGATGACACTTCAAAATTTTAATTTTTCATGGAGAGAGCTGATGGTACCTATTTTTGCCTAATATTATAATTTTCAACCGACTTCAGAAAAGGAGGAGGTTCTCAATTCGACTGTATGTTTGTTACGCAATATCTCCGCAGATTGTGAACCGATTTTCAAAATTCTTTTTTTATTCGAAAGATTATTTTCCCGAGGGGGTCCCATTGTCACCAAGTCAGGATCTGATGATGAGGTACCAGGTAAATCGAGGGCAACCTTCAAATTTTATAGGCATGTATTACGTGTTTCATGTACATAAATTATTAAAGTATTTGCGTCTGGTAGTCATCATCTCATGTTGATGAGCTGATGAAGGAAGGTACAACTCCGTAACGGTTAGGAGTTGGATGATAATTCCTTAAATATTATACGTAGGTACGTATTACACCGATAGTTGTATTTTTACAAGTTATTCAGATGAGCTGATGATGGAAGATTTAACTCTTTAACTTTCTGCTGAGATGATGACGGAAGCCATAGGACTTGCTGATTTGCTCATTCCTATTGGCGAGTAGGTGGTTTGGTTTGATGATGTTAGATAGATAGAATTATCACTAAAAATAGAGAAAATAAAAAGTTTGAACAAAACTAAAAATAATGTTTAAAAAAACTAAAAACTGACTTCAAAATGAAATTCACTCCAAAGTATGATCATCATCATCATATCAGCCACAAATCGTCCACTGCTGGACAAAGGCCTCCCCCAAGGATTTCCACGACGACCGGTCCTGCGCTGCCCGCATCCATCGGCTTCCCGCGACCTTCACCAGGTCATCGGTCCACCGCGTGGGAGGCCTGCCTACGCTACGTTTTCCGGTGCGCGGTCGCCACTCGAGAACTTTACTGCCCCATCGGCCATCTGTTCTACGAGCTATGTGCCCTGCCCACTGCCACTTCAGTTTAGCGATTCTGTGAGCTATGTCGGTTACTTTGGTTCTCCTGCGGATCTCCTCGTTTCTGATTCGATCACGCAGAGAAACTCCGAGCATAGCACGCTCCATTGCCCTTTGGGTGACCTTGAGCCTTCTTATGAGGCCCATAGTAAGCGACCATGTCTCAGTTCCGTAAGTCATCACTGGCAACACACACTGGTCAAAGACCTTAGTCTTGAGACACTGCGGTATTTGGGACGTGAAGATATTGCGAAGCTTCCCGAACGCTGCCCAGCCGAGTTGGATTCGTCGATTGATCTCTTTCTTGAAGTTGAAACTACCTAGCTGGACTGTTTGTCCCAGGTATACATAGTCGTCAACAACTTCCAGTGTAGAGTCTCCAACCTTTATAGGAGTGGGTGCGACACGGACATTTAACATTATTTTCGTCTTGTCCATGTTCATTTTAAGACCCACTTGTTGAGAGACCTTACTGAGGCCATCGAGCATTGTGCTTAGGTCTCCCATAGTCTCAGCCATGACCACGATATCGTCAGCGAATCGGAGGTGGGATATGTACTCGCCGTTGATATTGATGCCGAGTCCACCCCAGTCCAGAAGCTTAAAAACATCTTCCAGGGCGGCGGTGAACAGTTTCGGAGATATAACGTCTCCCTGTCTCACCCCTCGCTGCAACTGGATAGGTTTCGAGTTCTGGTCCTGGAGGCGAACCGACATGGTGGCGTTTTCATACAGACACTTCAACACCTCGATGTATCGATGGTCAATTTGGCACCGCTGGAGAGACTGTAGCACAGCCCAGGTTTCGACTGAATCAAAGGCCTTCTCATAGTCCACAAACGCCAAGCATAGTGGCTGATTGTACTCCTCGGTCTTCTGTATAATCTGCCGCAGCGTATGTATGTGGTCTATGGTACTAAAGCCTTTTCGGAAACCGGCTTGTTCGGGAGGCTGGAAGTCGTCAAACCTGCGTGCGAGACGATTCGTAATGACTCTCGAAAACAGCTTGTAGACATGGCTCAGAAGTGAGATGGGTCTGTAGTTCTTCAGCAGGGTGTTGTCACCCTTTTTGAAGAAAAGCACGACCACACTTCTGTGCCATGCCTTAGGCGTTTGTCCCTCGAGTATAACGGAATTAAATAACTTCTGAAGAGCTTTTAGTACCGGTGATCCACCTGCTTTCAGAAGTTCAGCCGTAATTCCATCATCACCCGGTGCCTTGTTATTCTTGAGCTGTTTGAGAGCCATTCTAATCTCGTACAGGCTGACGTCCGGGATATCTTCGGTATAGTGTCGGGTTAGTCTGGCTCTTGGGTCTTCAGCCAGATCGCTGACAGGCAAACGTGTGGTCTTGTACAATTGTCCATAGAACTTCTCAACTTCTTCCAGCAACTCAGTCTTAGACGATATGGTCCTGCCATCCTCAGTCTTCAGCTTGGTCAGTTGGCTTTGTCCAACAGACAGATCTCTCGCGAACACTTTTGAGCCTTTGTTGTGCTCAATCGCCTCTTTAATACAATTTGTATTATATTGGCGTAAATCGCGAGTTAGGGACTTAGAGATCTGCCTGTTTAGTTGCCGATACTGAGTAGCGTCTTCAGAGGACTGCAAAACCAATCTGCGTCTTTCTTCCATGAGGTTGCTGGTGAAGTCGGAGATTTTTTTGGTTCTGTTTGAACGGCGAGTTTTAAAAATCTTAGACCCGACCGTTTGAACAATTTCCACGAGCCTGTCATTATAATCGTCCACATTCTCGCAGTCTCCTAGGCATTCGAAACGATTGTGCAACTCGAGCTGAAAGCTCTCGGGGTTTTGGAGCTGGATGGGCGCTGGTCGGAGCGTAGACTTCATCAGTCGACATCTTTCTAGCTTGGTCTTTAGATTCAATGTGCCTCTGACCATCCGGTGATCGCTTCCTGTTTTGACTGAATTGATCACGGAGACATCATTGAATATTTGCTTCTTTGTCGACAAGATGAAGTCTATCTCGTTTTTTGTTACGCCATTGGGATGCAACCATGTCCACTTCCGCTGTTTTGACTTTTTAAAGAAGGAGTTCATCATAAAGAGGCTCTCCTTCTCCATAAAGTCGGCCAGCATCTGGCCACGTGCATTTCTTACTCCATATCCAAATTGCCCCACTCTCAGCTCACCATCGCTAAGTATGATATATTATATTACCCAAAGTATGATATATTATCATTATACTAAAATACACGACATTAACCAACTATAAAGTATCAAAGGTGGTTAAGAATTAAAGTAGATTTTTCAAGTAGCCTAAGATTTTTTTGAGGTCGGTGTCAGCAAAGCCATTGTACCTAAAACATTTGATAAGTAAGTAACTGTGTGATGATACCGACCTCAAAAAAAAAATTTAGGCCCCTAATTTAACTCGTATCCACCTTTGATTTCGTTATTGTTGGTTAATGTCGTGTATTCAAGTATAATAATATTATGTAATATTTTTGAATTAATTTCATTTTGAAGTTGATTTTGGTTGTTTTAAAATTTTATTTTATGTAGGTGACTTCGGGTAATTCTAATAATCGGGGAACTCCAATAACGACTAATATCTACCAAACGCGGCAATATTTATTACTCCGGCAACACTCGCCTAGACGCCATCTTAATCCTCTCCCCTGCGTCAGTTGACTCAGGTCGCTACTTGGGAGTGTGTGTGTCCGGCGTCATATTTTCAGATTGTCTCATATTTATTCTTCATTTTTGATTTGCGGATTTGACCGAACATATGTAACTCAGAACTTTGGTAAGTTAATGAATTGATTCCTTTTGCATGAGATAGATTATCGATTTTAGTGCACCAATGAGTAGTTTCTGACCAGTTTAAATCATTTTTTTTTGTTTTTTCGGAGTTGACCGAGGAGGGGAATTCCGGAAAAAATGTACGTCGGAATTACCCGATGTTGCTTTGCATAGAGATTGTCAGTGGTTCTCAATACATTCATATGAAAGTTTTATTCGAATAAGACGTGGATTTATTTTGAATTATTTTTTAATCCAGGTTTTTATTTACAAGATAAAGTTAAGTCAAAATAAGATTTATGTTTTTATTTCTTGAAATGGATTTCCAATAGGTAATTAGCCTATTAGAATTAGTCATTGATTTAATGTTAGTTCATATCAAAATTACATGCAAACCTTATTAAAACAAAATACCTAAACGGACCTTTTATAGTTTTTTCACTTTATTTTTTATATGAAATTTGTCGTCTAAAAAGCTCAAAACTTTACTTATGATAATTTTGTTTTATTTTATTATCGAGTTCTTAATTTTTATAAATCTAACAAAAGTACCGTAAACTATGGCTTAGCATGATTCCTGTTCCTGCTACGTCACATTGCAACGTTTGTAAGTGGCATTTTTTAACCAAAGCAAAGGCATTATGCGTATACAGGATTTGATAAAATTGATGTAGGCTCTGTAACTGAGGCTTCTACTCATCATACTGAACAACTTTTGTTCTTTTACTTTGCTGTAATCGAAATAATTTTATTTAACTTCATAGAAATCGATCAGTTGATCGACTATGGGGAAATCTGTTCTGAGTACAAGCCACTGTTAACGGGTACTACACTAATTTTGTTGCACCTGTATATCCTACAATACTTTTGATAGATTTATAAAAAATAACGACTTGATAATAAAATAAAATAATTTTATTATGTACCAGTTTTGAGCTTCACATAGGACATATTTCTGTAAAAATAAAAATTGATTCCGTTAACAAATGTACCACGCTTGTTTAACCTCTTACTGCGTGAACAAAATGCGTGCGAGTGATTCCTGACTAACTTGTAATCAATATCCTCTTTAAGAATTTGGAAACATCTATTTCAAGTTAATGCTATTCGACGAGCAGGTACTTAATTAAGGTTTTTATGTTTGTATAGTTACTAATTGAAAAACTATTGTTTCAGAAAAATGCCTAATAAATATGTAAAAAAGAAAATACCAACATATACAAAAGAAGACATAAACAAAGCAATTGAAGATGTCAAAACCAATGATTTGTCAATGTACCTACGCTGCAGCGAAAAAGTACAGAATTCCCACAACAACTCTTTATGACAAGATCAAAGAAAATTATAGAACAGATGTTGTGGGCAGACGGTTAGCTATTCCGTTGGAACAAGAAAATAGATTGGCAGCAGCTATCCGAATCATGGAGAAATGGGGTTTTGGCCTTTCGAGAGAAGAAGTTTTAAATGTAGTCGCGCAGTTTGTAAAAGATAATGATTTGCACACCCCATTTACAAATGACAAACCGGGCAAGGATTGGTTCATAAATTTCCGAAAAAGACACCACCTCTCTATTAAAAAAGCGCAGCCACTGGAATACGTGAGAAAAAAAATGACTGACCCATTCGTAATTTTTGATTACTTTAAATTGCTAGAAGCCACGTTGACTACTTTAAATCTATTCGAAAGTCCACACCTAATTTGGAACTTAGACGAGACTTCTTTGTCTCTTGACCCGACGAGGACCAAAGTAGTTGGTGCTATCAACAAACCTTGCTCGAGGACTACTTGTGGGACTGGAAAAGAGAACATAACCGTACTGACAGCTGTAAGTGCTACTGGCAACAAGATATCACCCTTAATAGTGTTCAAGGGAAAGAACGTGTGGGACCAGTGGATGGCCACAACAGAAAATTATGATTTTGAGTTGTCATATGCTGCCAGTAGCAAAGGATGGATGGAAACAGAAATTTTTCGCAACTATATGCAAAAAGTTCTAATCCCAGGTCTTGGCGAAGAACGTCCGGTTCTAATAATCTATGATGGACATTCCACCCATGTAGATGCCAGAGTGGTAGAGTTGGCTGTCCAAAATGATATTCAAATTCTTAAACTGCCTCCTCACACTTCCCACTTACTACAGCCCCTTGACGTTTCGGTTTTTAAATCATTTAAAACCAAGTGGGACGCCCAGTTAGTTGAGTGGCAGCGCCACAACGTTGGTGTAAAGATGCCTAAAAACGTCTTTGCTCAAACCTTTGCAGAAATTTGGCAACAAACGAATCCAGATGTGATAAAAAGTGGGTTCAAGAAAGCTGGGATTCACCCTTTTGATCCTAACGTAATATCAGAAGATAAATACGATCCAGCTGCCTACAGAAGGTATCAAGAAAAAAATACTGAATCTTCTTGTCCACAAGCGCAGTTGACCTCAAAAACACCAAAGTCACTAAAAAAACTGTGTGTTAATGTGTTTAATAAAAAAATTCTAATCGCTAAAGATTTGAAAAATTCAGGACAAGAAACTACCAATTCTGATGCACAAAGTGTGGTCTTTCTGTCCCAACTTTCTAAACAAGACACTCAGAATCAGTGTTTTGTAGCCAACCAGACATCGAATTTACCAGAATGCCTAAAAAATAATAATTCTCAGCCAGAAGAGAAGAAGGATTCTAAATTAAATATAATATCTAATATACAAATCACTTTTGAAGAACTTTTACTCGATAAAATACGCCAAGATAAAAAAAAACAATACTCTAATAAAAAAGAAGCGGATATGTAAAGGCGCTGAAGTTATAACTGCATCTATAAATAAAAAAATAACAGAAGAAAAAGAAATACAAGAAGCTACTAAACTAAACTTCTATCAAAGAAACAGGATTCGAAAAGCAAAGAGGAAACAAACTATACAGGTTGATATTTCAAAACCAGGTACATCAGGCATAAAAAAAGTCATTAACAAAAAACCAAGCAAAAAGAAGTCAAAACGACAAAGACAAGATTCAGAAAGCTCTTTAACTAGTATCTCAGATATAATGAGTATATACAGTGACACAGATTGTATTGATTTTCCTGACTGTGACTATTTGGAAAATTTGGAAGAATCCGGCATTGAAGAAAATTTTGATAGTGTAATAAAAAAAAAAGAATCAGAATCACAAAAACTAGAAGGTAGAAATCCTCGGGAACAGAGAATATCTGAAATTGCAGATTATGACAAAATATTAGGTGAAGAAAACTTGAACATTTTAAAAATAAAAAAAGAAAAAGGTAAAGGCAAAAAAACAAAGACAGGAAAAGAGAATATAGAAATAGAAACCACTCAAAAAAAAGAAAGTCGCATAGAGAACAGTTATTATAATTCTGGAAAAGCGCCTGAAAATAAAGACAACATTGAAGAAGAAACCAAAGACCAAATAACTGAAAATATTGATGAGAACGAAATTGAAGGCAAAAACGAAGAATATCGCTTAAGTGATTCGGTACTTGTGAGATATTTTAACAGAAACAAATGGGCCTACTACATTGGTTTCATTGAAAATATAATACAAAAAGACCACGAGACCTACTACTCTATCAATTTCCTAAAAACTATTAAGAAGACAAGCAAACCATATATTACATTTGTTCAAACAAAAAAAAAAGATATAGACGATGTAACGGCTCAAATAATAATCAAGAAAATAGTTTTAGAAAAAATTAATAATAAAACATTTATATTAGTCGATCAAGATGACTCAGTGTATTTTTAGATGGCGTTTAGCTGGTCTGTATTTAAATTAAGTTTTTGCCTTAAGATAATTCATTTATTTGTGATACTTGTCTTCTAGATTTTTTAAAGACTGTAGTCCCTGCACAGCAGCGCTCTCATCAGTTTATTATTTCTTTTAATTTATCTAAAATGCAAAAACTAAGACGATGTCACTGTTTTATTTATTACATAAGAAAACACGTTTTACTGTAATATATTAACAGTAAGTAGTTATAGAATAGTAACAGAAAATAGTAGTAATAGGTATGAGTTTACAGCAACAATGAAAACGGTTTTAAACCACTTTTATAATGTTTTTGCTGTTGTAATAACAAAGTACAGCGGTGTACTATTGTTGGTATAAATTGTGTTTTCATAAGTACTATATTGACACTACCTTACTTTTTGCATTTTTTTAAATATAAAGAAATAATATTACTGATGAGGGTGCTTTTTGTTGGGGACTGTAGTCTTAAGCGAAAGAGAGCTGACATTTTTATAAATGATTAAAAACTAACAAGGATGACCTAATTTTAAGTAGTAGGTATTTGGTAATTGTTTTTTAGCCTTTATTGTATAATATTATTTGTTTTGTAACTTTGTATACTACACGTTAAAAAAATAATTAAATAGTTTGTAGCACAATTACCTGCCTAAGTAGATACATCCGCCTGAACCTAAAAAAGTAGTACTTGATAATGTGTATTTAAAATTTTATTATAAAAAAATAATGTTAATTGTTTTGTAACTATCTTAATGTTTGTGTTTTGAAACTGTTGTGTTTTGAGACTTTAATAGCTTGTAGGACAAATAAGTAGGTAGATACATCCGCCTGAACCTAAAAAATAGGACTTGGTAATTGTGTTTTTATACTTTTGTTGTATATTGGTGTTGATTCGGTGTAACACGATTTAACTTATCTGACAGGATTTAAACATTCTGTCCTTGTATTGTGGATATAACAAGAAAAAGACAGAATACGTAAATTAAGTTAAGTCCTGTTAAATAAGCTAAATCGTGTAACATCCAATCGACACCAGTATAAATTGTTTTGTAACTCTGTATACTTAATGTTTGTTTTGAAACTTAAAATAGTTTGTAGGACAATTAAGTAAGTAGATACATCCGCCTGAACCTAAAAAAGGAGTAATTGTTAATTGTATATTAAGACGTTTATTGTATAATGTTAATTGTTTTGTAACTTTGTATACCTTTTTGATGTTTGTGTTTTGAGATTTTTAATAGTTTGTAGGACAAATAAGTATGTAGATATATCCGCCTCAACCTAATAAAAATAGTACTTGGTAATTGTTTTTGTAGACCTATATTGTATATTGGTGTTACGCGATTTAACTTATCTGACATGTACAAACTAAATTTTGACATTCTGTCCTTGTATTTTGGATACAAAAAGAAAAAGACAGAATGCGTAAATTTATTTTGTTCCTGTCAAACAAGCTAAATCGTGTAACATCGAATCGACACCATTCTTGTTTTGTAACTCTGTGTACTTAATGTTTGTGTTTTAAGACGTTGAATAAATTGTTGGACAATTAAATACCTAGGTAGATACACCCGCATGAACGTAAAAGAATACTCGTTTCAAAATAAAAATTGATTTTAATTGTAGATTTTACTTTCATTTCTAAACCCTTTAATTATGTAAATGTATAATAAAGTATCTGTCTCTGTCCACGACTGGACGTCTTTCAGCTGATATGATGATGATTAAAGCAAACTAAAAGTTTGAGAACCACGTACCCTACGCGGGTAATTCCGAAATACAAGTAACAGAAAAATATTTTTAGGCTAATCTATGCCAAAAATCAAGAATATTTTATGTGGAGGTCAAATCTGAATGAAAATGTAATATGGATCTTAAGCTGAACAAAGTTAAAACCCACTTTTAAGCATCACTCGGAATTACCCCATCATATTTCGGAGTTGCACTTATATAAGGAAAAAAGAAGTTATTTTTAAAAAGCTGTATTTGCGAATTCTGACCATTATTTTAAGATAGTTTTTTAATGAAAACATTAGGCTATATATTGAAGAACACGAAAATACTTAAGTTGGTAGTATAGATTACACCGATTTTGAATAGTAATTCAATATATAAACATCACGTCATCTCTTCGAAAAACCTTTCGCAAATACCCGAAGTCACTTATGTTTTTTTTACTATAGCGTCTTCTTTAAATTAATACCATTAATCTTATCTTCATTACAGGTGAGCCTAGTTTTAATGATCATCAGGTGATTCAATGTACTGTAACTCAAGCTAGCAAAGGTCTGCGCTGCAACATTAAAATAACGTATTGCAATGTTACTTGGCTGGACTCGGTGGAATAGTGGTTAGCTCTCCGCTGCAGAGGATCTTGGGTTCGATTTCCACTCAGAGCAAATAATTATATGACAGGATTGCTAGATCTGTGTGTTGCTGCTTAATATACAGAATGTGGAAAATCATAAGTGAAATTATTGGGTTTGTGTCTCGAGTCGATTATGATAAAAAAATTCTATGAAAATGGTGTTATTTAAATTGATTTTTTTTTCAAATTTTGCCTGTCTTCTATACTAAATACAGAGTAAGATCTTAAAATATCACTTGTGATTTTTATAACACCCCTATACATTCTGAAACAAAATTGGTGTAATTGCCGTTAACTGAGGCTTCAATCTTTATACTGAACAGCTTACCCTAAGGAACCCATCGTCAATTCTCGAAAAAAAAGAAAAAAAATGGACAATTAGCTGATTGATTTATATGAAGATTTCAACACTTTATAATATAAGAATTTCCTATGGGTTTTTTGGGGAAAGGTGTCCAGTATGACGAGTTAGAAGGCCCAGTTAACTGCTTGACAAAAATTTCGTTACTCCTGTATATTTATTGTAATGTTAAAAGTATATTGTGGTTATCATAATAGTACGAGACTGTACATGATTTGTTTCTGAATATGTATGAGGAAGCAGAGCAAAGAGTTGGGGCTTTGTCACATCTTATAATGAGTTTTTGAATTTAATAAATGATTAGTTCAAATTGTTGGAGCTCAACTAACAGATTCCGCCACCGCCCGCGTTTAGAAACCACTTATAAGAATAGTTTTTACGAATATAATTAATTTATAAAGCTGTAATTGTAAATACCTGGAACATTTGTAATTTATTGTTTTATTTTATGTAATATACTGAATATGTAACTATTTTTCTGTAAGATTGACCTTTGACCTGTAACAGTGTAACCAATTAATGTATCTTTATTCTTGATTTCCTTTGATGCTGACACTAACAAACAACACTACCTGACACGGCCGGCGTAGTGCTCTGTGGTTGTATGTAACTTTGCAATTATTTCCTATTGCTTAGTTAGTAAATAAAACTTTTATTTCCTTACTTTGTTTTATTTTTATTTTGAAAAATAAAGTTGGTACGATTTCCCACTCCGCACATCGTGCATTTTATCGATATGGAATATACAACACTAGTTTATCGACATCGACTATGAATACTTAAGTTACGGCAATCACTATTAACTGACATCTGTCAAAAATGGAGCGATACTAGGGCCAAAACTGGCAGTGGCAGAATTAAAATATTTAGTGTCTTATCTGTAGCTTGCTACATATAGTAGTGTGCTACATATAGTAGTGATCTGTGATTTTGACTCAGCAGAGCCAGCCATAACCATGTATATTCTTTAATCCGAGACGAGACGAGTGTAGGTAGTGTAATGGTGTTTTGTGTGATGTCAGTAACCCTATCAAAGACTACAAACAATGACTTCTATATACTTCAAAGCATCTTTAAAGCTAGAGCAACTCGTACCTAAGTGCTTTTGGAAGGACGTAACGGGAGCCCAATACCAAAGGAGAGACTTGCAAGCAATTATATATAAGCTTTATATCTTCGCGATCGATGCGTACTAGCCACA
This sequence comes from Coleophora flavipennella, assembly GCA_947284805.1. Lineage (NCBI taxonomy): Eukaryota > Metazoa > Arthropoda > Insecta > Lepidoptera > Coleophoridae > Coleophora > Coleophora flavipennella. Next base: position 6,296,204 of record OX369309.1, on the reverse strand, counting down.
AACTAAGTTTTGTAGGTACGTGGTATTTATTTAGGAATATGTTGTCAAAATTTCTGTTTTTAAAAATGTTGTCTTTGTTAATGTACACGTCTTCTGCCATTCTTTTGTAATTTCTCTTTCCTAGGTCTGCTGGAAGAAATTTCTAATAGAAATAAGCTGTACCTTTTGTATGTTCTTATCTAGTTTAATGGGCTCAACTGTACAATAGGGTCCATCGCTTTGGCAGACCACGATTTTTTTGGTAAGAGATAGGCTTTAGCTGAACATCCATACCAAATTTCAAGGTTAGGAAACCAGCGGTTTTTGAGTTATGAATTTTTGAAAATTGTATTTTTAGGTACTCTTTGGTCCTTTGGAAATCGGTATCTTTACATACTCTTTGATCGGAAAACTCGCTACCGCTTATTACAAAAAGGTGTTAGTCAATTGGAACCCCGAGATTCATAATATAGCCCGTGGCGTAGCCCCCGCCACCCATTTAAAACCCCCAACATACCTTCGGGATCCGAGGGGGATGTGGGAGTATAAGGGCGGGGGGAAAGCGACTTGAGGGCGGACAAACTTGGGGGTAACAAATCGAAACCCAGGGGGTAATCCGTCAAGGTCAAGGTCAATCAGTCAAGGTCATTTCAAGGTCAAAGTCAATTTGATCCTAAAGATTCATAATATGGGGTCCGCGTAGCGGACCCCTAACGGGGGCGTAGCCCCCGCCACCCATTTAAAATCCCCAACATACCTTCGGGATCCGAGGGGGATGTGGGAGTATAAGGGTGGGGGGAAAGCACGCGGGGCCGACTTGAGGGCGGACAAACTTGGGGGTAACAAATCGAAAACCAGGGGGTAATCCGTCAAGGTCAAGGTCAATTAGTCAAAGTCATTTCAAGGTCAAGGTCTAAGTCAATTTGATCCCAAAGATTCATAATATGGGGTCCGCGAAGCGGACCCCTAACGGGGGCGTAGCCCCCACCACCCATTTAAACCCCCAACAAACCTTCGGGATCCCAGGGGGATGTGGGAGCATCAGGGCGGGGAAAGCACGCGGATCCGACTTCGTCGACAACTCAACACTGTAGGAAGAGTGTGGTACGGGGAGTTCTAAATGGAAGCGGGAGCGAGCGAAGCGAGCTCGGACTTGCGGAGCACCCCGACTCGGATCCGTTAGGTTCGGAGACTGTGCGGGGAGGCGAGCTTAGCTCGCCTTCCCGCACAGTCGTAGTGTTAGGTTTAACATGAGAACACAGAAGTACGTCGACCACTCAACACTGTAGGAAGAGTGTAGCACGGGGAGTTCTAAATGGAAGCGGGAGCGAGCGAAGCGAGCTCGGACTTGCGGAGCACCCCGACTCGGATCCGTTAGGTTCGGAGACTGTGCGGGGCGGCGAGCTAAGCTCGCCTCCCCGCATAGTCGTAGTGTTAGGTTTAACATGAGAACACAGAAGTAGGAGCCCCGAAGGGGCTCCGTCGACCACTCAACACTGTAGGAAGAGTGCAGTACGGGGAGTTCTAGGTCAAGGATAATCAGTCAAGATCATTTCAAGGTCAAGGTCTAAGTCAATTTGATCCCAAAGATTCATAATATGGCGGCGAAAATCTCTGCCGCTTATTAAATCGAAAACCAGGGCGTAATCCGTCAAGGCCAAGGTCAATCAGTCAAGGTCATTTCAAGGTCAAAGTCAATTTGATCCTAAAGATTCATAATATGGCCATAGCCCCCGCCACCCATTTAAACCCCCAACAAACCTTCGGGATCCCAGGGGGATGTGGGAGTATCAGGGCGGGGAAAGCACGCGGGTCCGACTTCGTCGACAACTCAACACTGTAGAAAGAGTTAGGTACGGGGAGTTCTAAATGGAAGCGGGAGCGAGCGAAGCGAGCTCGGACTTGCGGAGCACCCCGACTCGGATCCGTTAGGTTCGGAGACTGTGCGGGGAGGCGAGCTAAGCTCGCCTCCCCGCACAGTCGTAGTGTTAGGTTTAACATGAGAACACAGAAGTAACAAAAACGCGCCCTGTGCTCTACCTCGAAAAGGTGGTGTGGAAACGAGCTATGAACCACCCTTACATCTCCCAAACCCTCTCTTCCTTCCTAATCCCTCCCCCCTCCCAACAAAATTATTTAATCGGCAATTATATATTATGTATTAAATTAAATAATAAATAAATATTAAGTATTAGTAAAATTAAAATTTGCATAATTTAAACAGTACATCTTTGGGATCAAATGGACTCTGGCTTGACCTTTAAATGACCTTGACCGCTTACCCCACACTTTTCGGTTTGGTAACCCCCTTTTGTTTGTTCACCCTTAAGTCAGACTCGCGTGCTTGCCTTGAATCTCACACATCCCCTTCGGATTCTGAAGGTTTGTTCTGACCTTGACCTTAGACCTTGACTGGGGAAGGGGCAAATGACCTTGACGGATTACCCCCTGGTTTTCGATTTGTTACCCCCAAGTTTGTCCGCCCTCAAGTCGGCTCCGCGTGCTTTCCCCCCGCCCTTATACTCCCACATCCCCCTCGGATCCCGAAGGTATGTTGGGGATTTTAATAGGGTGGCGAGGGCTACGCCCCCGTTAGGGGTCCGCTTCGCGGACCCCATATTACGAATCTTTAGGATCAAATAGACTTAGACCTTGACCTTGAAATGACTGACTGATTGACCTTGACCTTGACGGATTACCCCCTGGTTTTCGATTTGTTACCCCCAAGTTTGTCCGCCTCAAGTCGGCCCCGCGTGCTTTCCCCCCACCCTTATACTCCCACATCCCCCTCGGATCCCGAAGGTATGTTGGGGATTTTAAATGGGTGGCGGGGGCTATGGCCATATTATGAATCTTTAGTATCAAATTGACTTTGACCTTGAAATGACCTTGACTGATTGACCTTGGCCTTGACGGATTACCCCCTGGTTTTCGATTTAATAAGCGGTAGCGATTTTCGCCGCCATAAAAGTGGATGACCTTTTTTTTAATAAGCGGTAGCGATTTTCGCCGTCACAGAAGTAGATGAGCTTTTTTTTAATAAGCGGTACCCCCCTCCTAACTTCCATATTCTAGGGGAGGGTTCCCCTCCCCCCCGCTCCCAACCCCCAAAGCGATGGAGCCTATTGTACAGTCCTACCGTTTAATGTTTCTTTGTCCCTATTTCTGTGTGCAATAAATTGTGAATTAAATAAATAATTAAGTTATCTGCAATCGAACTGCGCATGACACATGAGTTTGAAATGTTTATAGAATGAGTTGTCCACATCATTCCAGTTGAATAACATAGGTGACGTGTCTCAATGTTTTTTATATTAAGTATTAAGTGTTCTCCCAATAACAGTCTTCTTATACCAAAGCCCATCTCTTTTACTTGTAGTTTAATGTCTCACAACAATATACCTATAATGTTACTATGGTTCTCACTGCTTGCATGGCACTCAAGTCAATGAGTATCAATTCCACCTGCAGAAAAACCTACCAGACACGCTTATCTGTCGTGGACTGGTAAACAGCTTGGAGCGCATTAAATTTACCTAATTAATTGCATTTGCTGCATGCAAGCAAGTGTAAGTAGGAAATTTCTCTTAACTTTGCAGCTTGGAGTAGAGTATGTATGTTAGCAGCAACTTTCTCATTTTTCTGTGTTTAGTTTCAACTAAGTACTTGATGACGCAGTGATAACTAGAGCCCAAACTATCCTTTGTGACAGCTTGATTGTCCAGTATAGTTTATTTTTGGTTAGTCCAACAGTTTTATGATAGAATGATCTGTCATGTAAAATCTTAACTGTTTTCTCTTCCATTTTAGGTGAATGGTAATCATCACTAGTGCAAGAACAAGCAACAATATTGTACATTGGAGTAAACTGTTACGGTCAGAACAGAATTCCCAACCTAATGAGGAACTGGAAGTCACTCTGAGCTACTTTATCTGCCCACAGAATACTAGGACCCAACAGGTTTTGCCGAACCAGTACCTGTCAATACAGAACCATTTCCTGTTAAATTTAGAAGCTCGGAAACTGATGGTGCCTTATTTTAAAATGCATGAAGATCTGGAACATGGATTTCAAACCAATGGGGTGTGTCCCTTTTAAGGACTTAGAACCATGTATATATTCTGTGTATTCTTTTACCATTATCAACTTGCTATATTTGTGAATACATTGCGCACCTGAAGACATAGCATAGGCAGGCCTCCCACTCGGCCACGGGAAGCCGCTGGATGGGGGCAGTGCAGGACCGATTGTGGAAATCCTTGAGGGAGGCCTTTGTCCAACAGTGGACGTCTTTCGGCTGATATGATGATGATCTATGTGAATTCCATTTATATTTGGTGTATTCTTTTATCATTATCAACTACCTATCTTTGTAAAAGTGGTTTTGCAACACTGTTGGGAATAAAAACGAAACAAGGGTGTGTCTGTTGACTACAAATGTTGAAAATGGTCTACATTGTACACAGAGGAATATGAAGCCAAGGATTCACTTATTGTAGGTTTTACTTTTGTTAATTGAATATTTTTATTCATTTGAATAAAAATGCCCATTTATATTTTCGTTAGTTTATTTTACATACTTATTTTGACTTGATGGTTGCTTACTATTTGTTGCCTCATAAGAAGGCTCAAGGTCACCCAAAGGGCAATGGAGCGAGCTATGCTCGGAATTTCTCTACGCGATCGAATCAGAAATGAGGAGATCTGCAGGAGAACCAAAGTAACCGACATAGCTCACAGAATTGCTAAACTTGTCGCGAACCGACTATGGTCCGCGAATCACGTGTAAGTAAATGGCAACATTGTACTTACTTGAGAGACAGAGAGAGCGATATGACAATTGTCAATGGTCTGATGAAGAATATTGCTTTTATACTCTTTTTTCTGCCGGCGTGAACGTGTGACTAGCCTCGCTCCGACTATCGTGTGGTGATCATGGAATTCAGCTAAGTATTTAGGACAATTAACTTTGAATTATGTTGTGTATCCAGATCTGGATGATTGCGCATTCATACCTGTACTAATTTTCTTGCTGTCCTTGAGTATGTGAGATGCGGAGCCAATGGGCCATGCTTGCTACAGCTACGGAGCTGTTGTGTGTTTGATTCCGACTAAGAAAGGTACGGTCGATGCTACAGCTAAGATATGTTACGGCTGTGGAACTGTTGTGTGTTTGATTCCGACTAAGAAAGGTACGGTCGATGCTACAGCTAAGATATGTTACGGCTGTGGAACTATTGTGTATTTGATCCCGACTAAGAAATGTAAGGTCGATGTGGTAGCTAAGATATTTCGGCTGCTGTGATGATATGCCCCAGCCGTTGTCGTTACGGAAGGGTCAGTGCCTATGCACGTGGCATGAGGTAAATGCATCTCACAACTCACCGGGTCATTGCCGGACTGTAGGCTTGGATGAACCGGTTGTAATCATAACTGAAACCATTGTTTTACTTGTGACCATTTAGTATCCATGTCCTGAATCTTAGTGACACCAAGATAGTCGGTGTCAATGATTATTTACTCTGTGCAGGTCTCCGAGTCAGAATCAACAGCTGGATAAATGTAACGTGCGCTGAGATAGTAGAGAGGACTAAAGACTGGTGAATGACGTAGAGTTCACCAGAGGATATCTAAGGTATGACTTCACTATGCAATTTTGTTTTATTCGGGGATGTCTGCTATGTTAGTTACACCCATATAAGTGGCATACTGATTATAGTCACCGGCTCATCCTCATACCGAAGATTGAGTGGCACACACCTCCCGACATAGTAGAAGTACCGGGATGGCAGACATCTCGCGACATGGTGGAGCAGTGCTGAGATATTCATAAAGAACCGAGACCTTTAGCATGTGAAGTCATATCATAAGCCTACACGAAATTAAGAAGTCCTCTCTACTAGCGACATCTAATGAGAAAACGAATTAAGTAAAGAAATGATCTGTTCCAGCGGGAACAGCAGCTGTTGATTCGTGAATATCGCTTAAAATTTGTAAAACCTCAAATAAGGATATGAGGAGTTCACACGGTTGCCGGTAGATGGCGCTCGTATGTAGTTTTTGACGAAATGACCGGAACTTCTTTGAACTAAGATCGTATCGAAAGTCGATGTTTTGATTACCTAGATAACAGGAAATACTATCTGTTTCCGTGACGCTATTGCTTTATAGGAAAAGAGCGAGAGAAACTTATTTTTCCGAGTACTTTGGAAAAGGACAGAGATAAAGCTTGTTTTCGTAAATTGCCCGCGGAAGGTCAATAAAATTACTTTTAATTTGCTTCAAAAATTAAATGGACAAATCTACGAACATTTAAATTGAAAATAAAGATAAATTGTTTTTATATTTGTTGCAATAAGATTTGGTATACAGAATTGAGTCGTTTACATGATAATAATAGATATTGTAGCAAAAAATTGTTCCGATGGCGACAGGAAGTCCATTCGTTCATTCGTTTGCTTTGTAGGGATTGACTATTTCCGGTAGTGATCGGATCTTCTCGAATATCCAAATCCGAATGTTGGTGTTTTGATTTTATACTCCAGGATGGCAAATAATACTATAAATCACTAAGAGTAATATAACTGAGCAACAAATAACTAAAGAATTCCGAAAATGTCGATTTTAGGGATTTCCGTAAAGTAAGTACGAATTTACGAAATTAAATTAAACAATAAAATACCAATCAAGATGGACGAAAACATTATCTTTATCCTTTGACCAAAACCAATAAAACTGTTTGTCGAGAATTTTTATTCTCCACTTGCGGGTCGAATCTTGTATCCGAAGTTTAAAGAGTGAAGGAAACGTACGAACGGTGCGTATGCAAACTTATATTTCACTACAGATCCGAGTATCTTAAAGCATACACATTCTACTAAATGTCGATTAAATAAAGTCTAATAAATAATGATGAATGTAGAGGAAGCGAGAGAAGTATGTCAGGATCGTAGCAAGTGGAAAAATGTGGTCTCTGCCTACCCCTCCGGGAAAGAGGCGTGATCTTATGTATGTATGTATGTATGTAATAAATAAAATTAAATTTAAAATTTAAATTTTCGAAACAGTACCTATCTGTTTCGGGTAAATGACGAAACCGAATCCGTTACAATTGTTCTTGGACATCACTATTTGGTTCGCATGCATCAGAATGTCATTCTAAGTTTACTGTTCTCTTCAAAGGCAAATTGTGTTCGGCACTGACTGATTACCGCGATAAAAGTGTTTTCGTGATTATAAAAGGTAAGTCGGTACCATAATTTCAATTTTCAATCTGTATAGAATTGTTGAGAACGCAGTTAAAAGAATATATCTCGATTAAAACTTAAAAATACAGAAACACAAAATACCTACCTACTTATTTCGATTGAGTTAACAAGAGAATTTTTCTTTGGAATCTTACTTTAAAATCTTACTAGACTGTCCAAGGTTTGCTAATTTCATAAAGATCGAAGTACATTTATAGCTTACCAGCAGTTTACAGTGAAACTAATTGTTTCCAGAATTATTACTTCCTACCTGTGGTAGCCATCTTGTCGCAAACAAGCGGCTTTGACACTGGTCAACAGGTTGACGCAAGTAAGATTTTGTATACTTTACCTATTTAAATGATCGCTAAAGCACCAATACGATTTGCCTGGCGATGGATAGATTTGTATTGCCAGCCACCGGGACACTGAGTAGGTGATTCCTGCGTGAGTAGGTACTTGCCTACCTGTCTACCTACTTGGCTATAATCCGATACCATTTAGGATTTGTACCTGATGAGTAGTGTTTGGATGGTTTGACATTGAGGCACCACCTCAAATACAGAAGGTCTTCATGTCTGAACTAACTTAAAATAGTAACTGATTCTTACTTGAATCTTATTGAAGATGTTCAAAACTTCAGAGTTGCTTATTAGAAGGCATATGAACTGCCATTGAGTATACTCTTCACAGTATATGAAGCAGTCATTAATTTGTATCATACTAAGTACTTATACTAAGTAAAAGGACAAGGAGATACTTAATTTTATAAAATATAGTTGTGTCTTCTTCGTTTATATCTTTTCTTATAGCGATGATACTTCTTTGTGTTACCTATAAGTACTGTAAAACATACATGGTGAATAAATTATAAATAAGACAAATAAAAGTAAATAAACTCACAATTCAAACCGACTAGTCCTCACAAATTCTGTGATTGTCAAATAAAATGATACCTAACTAAATAAATAAATGTTTGAACATTTCACATAAGTCCAATTGGCATAAAATTAAGCAGAACCTGTACTAAAGGTACAAAAAACAATTATCACACTTACATAAAATTATATTTGAATTTGCTCTTTTAAAATTTATAAAAGTGTTCAGTTAACATTGTACTCATTGTGAATATTATTTGAAACTTTAATTATTATCAGAGTACAAGGTAACATTGGTGTATGGAGGTACCTCATATAGGTGTATATGTGCCTATAGATTATTGAAATGAAAACTACTTTAGTCGATAGAGCATTTGGGAAAAGGCCATTGAGTTGTTCACCAGGAACACTCGGAGGGTCAAAACTTATAAAACTGTAAAAGGTTTTTGATTTCTGTCAGCACTCCAGGAGTGATTAAATTGGATTATTGAGTTATAGTGATACTTTTACTGAGTTCCTTAAACAAAAATTCAACAAAAATTGACTAATTTAAAACTTAAATTAATAGTGCTTTGTAAGAAGTTTGAGTTATCTGAATACTGAAATTTTGAAGCTGGTAACTAAGCTGTCAAACTAATATAATAAACTAAGCTGTCAAACAGGACACAGTTGTTCCATTTCATTTAACCATGCTGTTGCAATGTAATAGATAAATATCCTTGAATGTTCATTTGTTAGACACTTGTTGTTTACTGTGGTTCGTATATGGATGTAGGGGGTGCTTACACATGCCGAGTGTATTTTGAGTTAGTACGATACGAACACAGATTGTTGTAGATACCTATTAAACAAATAAATTTTGATATAACTGGCCTTTGCCAGCGACTTCGCTCATGTAAGCATATTTTCTCTAACTATCTTTGAGGGTGCGCGAGCCGCAAGCTGCTCGTGAGCATAGACAAAGGTAACCTACCTGTTAAGGACCTAACCATTCTACCTACCAAAATTTCGTCCAGATACGTTTAGTAATTTTGCGTGAAAGAGTGACAAACATTCATACATACCAACTTTGCGTTTGTAATATTAGTAAAGGTATTTTACCATAAATATCATGAAAGTATTTAATGTTCAGATTTACTTATAGAGTTGACAGTGAACTAAGTAAATATAAAGTTTGATATTAAAATTAAAATTACAAAAACAAATAATTAAATATAATAATAAATTTTAGAGGAAGTATTGGATAAAAAACATACTGCAGCAATAATGCATATTTAAATAAACTCAATACAGGTGACAAATAGTAGCAACGCCTGTCATATTAAATATTTGTTACAGAAAATTAATCATGGACGAACTATTGATTAATAGACTGATACTTCTTGCTACACAAATTAAAACTCTCTCAAATCAGGCTGAAAATCTTATCTCTCTGAACGATGACTCTTTATATGATGCAGAAGTGACCATAGTCAAATTAGAAAATCTTTTAACGCGGCTCAAAGAAGATTTGAATAATTACTTTAGGATGGTAAATGTTCCATCGGCTGATGAAATAAGTGAAATAAGTGAAATACAACTTAAAGCAGAAGAAAATTTATCAGAACTTACAGTAAGGCTTAAATTGTTTACAAAAACTAAAAATGATAATAGAAACGCACAAGTGGTTAATCCGACGACTCCGGCAGCATCATGCCGATTACCTAAACTTAATTTACCTGAATTCGATGGTGAGATACTGCACTGGTATCAATTTTGGGATCAGTTCCAATCGAACATTCACGACCGAAATATACCAGAAGTTGACAAACTATTATACCTCAAAGCTTCAATAAAAGGAGAAGCTAAAAAGGTTATAGACGGTCTTGAGACAACGAACAAAAACTATAAAATCGCTATTGATACGCTCATGGATAGATATGGTAAAAGTTCTCACTTAATTGACGCGCATTATTCCGCATTGTCAAAGGTAGCTACATCGGGTTCAACAATAACGTCATACCGAAAGGCTTTTGACGAAATAGAAAAACATTTACGAGTCCTAGAATCATTGGGTGAAGATGTGAACCATAATCACCTACGTCATCTCATATTTGCTAAATTCCCAGAAGATCTAATTTACGAATTAAAATTAAAAACAAAGGACGACTCTATACATGTAATAAGGAAACAATTAGAGAATATAATTACAGCAAGAGAAGATGCTAACCGAATTACTCAAGGAAGTAGTTCAAAGGAAGTACAAAATTACACAGTTGAGACGCTACATATAACACAAGAAAGTCAAAGGCACAATAAGTATAAAAGGCAAAGAATGAGACCAAAGGAAGACTTCAGACGGAATAATAGGATTACACAAACAATGAAAGGAGAACCACAAACTTTCCGTAAAGGACGATTTGACCAAACCGAAGAATGTGATAATCTAAAGAGGAAATTAACATTTAAAGGAAATAGGAGGCAAGATGAAGGAGTTGATAAGAAAAGAAGGAAGCTATCTTGTTTCTTCTGTAAGGGTGGTCATTTTAACGATCAGTGCGACAAATATAAGACTACCAAGGACCGAATAGCCCAATTGAATGGGAGATGTTTTGGATGTTTCCAACACGGACATATGATAAGATTATGTAGGAGAAGGTCTACATGCGTTTACTGTAAGAAACGTGGCCAACATAACAGGGCGTTATGTCCTAAGAAATTTCCATGTAAGACAGAAACCACAACACTTTCAACTGTAAACGGAAAGGGACACACAGTTCTTCAAACAGCAGTAGTTACTACGCGGAGAAACAAGTACGATTCTTTTCAAATACGTTGCCGTATACTGTTTGACTCAGGATCTCAGAGATCTTACGTTACTCGTAGAATTGCTCAAGAGCTAAAGCTACCAACAGAAGAAGAGGAAAGCTTATCTGTTTATACTTTTGGTTCAAAGAGCCCACAAGAATTTGAAAGTCCAGTTGTTAAATTCGAGCTAGAAACTAAATCCAAGGATAGGAAAACGATTTATGCTAACGTCGTACCTATGATTACACAAGGAGTAACTTTTGTCAAATTACCTAACGATTGGGAAGGTAAAAAGAAACTTGCAGATGACGGATCTCTAACTAATCAGGTTGATATTCTTATCGGAAACGACTATTATCATTCATTGCTTCGTACAGAAAAAATTCAATTAAAGGAAAACTTATACTTAGTAGATTCAAAATTCGGGTGGATGTTATCAGGAAAACTTCCAAATGAAAACAAGGATAAAGAACAGATATCGGTTATAACATATTTCCAGACAGGAATTGACTTCAAATTAGATAAACCCGACACACCTTTAGACCAAGGAAGTGTAGCATTCCTCTGGGAACTTGACGCAATAGGTATAACCGATTCGCCTAAAATTACAAGAGAAGAAGAAGCAATTACTAAATTCAATGAAACTACAAAATTAATTGACAATAGATATCACGTTAGTTGGCCATGGAATGAATATCCACCAACATTAACACCTAACTATGGACTAGCTTATGGTCGACTAGTGAATTTAATAAAACGGTTAGATACAGAAACGCTAAAATCCTACGATGATACAATAAAAGAACAAATTTCAAAGGGTATTGTCGAAGAAGTATTGGACATTCAAAATGTAGAACATCCTGTACACTATCTGCCACATCATTGTGTTGCTCAGAATGGCAAACCTATTAGAATTGTCTATGATGCCTCATCAAAAATTAAAGGAAGCAAAAGCTTGAATGAATGTCTTTATTGCGGTCCATTAATGTTGGAAGATTTGACATGCTTACTTATTCGCTTTAGAAGTCATAATATAGCTCTATCAGCAGACGTCGAGAAGGCTTTCCTTCAGATAGCACTTCATGAGCAAGATCGTGACGTAACAAGGTTTTTATGGTTGAAAGATATTGAGAAACCACCGAATAAGGAAAACCTTATCTGCATGCGGTTTTGCAGAGTTCCATTCGGGATCATATCAAGCCCTTTCTTACTAAATGCAACGATTAAACACCACCTTTCTAAAGGGAGTGAACAATTGAAACAAATTTCCAAAGATATTTATGTCGACAATTTAGTAACAGGAGTACAAAAGGAAAATGAAGCTTTGCAATTATATGGGGAGTCTAAGGACGCTTTTAAAGAGATCTCAATGAATCTCAGAGATTGGAGTTCCAATTCCAAACACTTCATGGATAACATACCTGACGCTTCAAAGGAAAAAATTGTAAAGATTTTGGGTTTAGATTGGCATTTAGAACATGATGCACTCCATATGAGATTTAAAATCGATACAGATGCGAATTCCAAACGTGAAGTTTTAAAGGTGATCGCTTCTGTGTACGATCCATGTGGATTTGTGGTGCCGCATGTTTTGGCTGCCAAATTGTTTCTCCAGGAACTTTGGATAGCAAAAATCAAATGGGACGTCACACTTTCAAAGGAAATGAAAAATAAATGGTTAGAAATAACTAAGGAATTAGAAGATATTCGACAAATATCAATACCGAGATGCTATATTAAAAATGTGAAAAGTAAAAATTACAATTTACATTGCTTCACTGACGCATCACTTCAGGCGTATACCGCAGTTGTATACATAACGCATGGAACCGAAAGAAGTTTTGTTATCGGAAAATCACGTCTAGTACCTGTAAAAGATCAACAACATTTAAAAATACCTCGCTTGGAATTATTAGGAGTTATAATCGGTTGTAGACTCATCAAACTAGTTCTGAAAACATTTAATATGGATATAAAGCATCAAACGTTATGGACCGATAGCCAAATTGTTATAGAATGGTATCAATCTCATAAACTACTCCCACCGTTTGTAGCGAGGAGAATTGAAGAAATAAAACGCAACAAAGAGCTTGTGATCAAATACGTACCTTCGGAGTTAAATCCAGCTGATATTGCGACCAGACCGACATGTTCTATCGAAGATAAAGAAAGATGGTTAAAAGGTCCTCAATTTCTTTCGGAACCCACAAATCAATTATTTCATTTTAATAACTTTTCGCAGACTTTTCTTCTCTCGACTCGGGAGGGTCTGCCGAATACTTCTCAATACCAGGAGGATAACTCTATGCTCGTGGATAATTCTATAAAAGAAAACGTTGAAATACAAAAGGATAGTTATAACGCAGACAACAAACCTTTAAGCATTACTCAGGAAATAAAAGAACTGCAAGCCAAACATTTCGCACAGGAAGTTGCTGGAAAAGAAACTGATTTAAGTCGCAACCTTAAATTATTCAAAGATATTGACGGAGTGTTACGTTGTAAAGGACGTTTACAAAATGCAGATATTTCTTTTGATCAGCGTTACCCAATATTAATTCCCAAAGAATGTGATTTTACCATTGATCTTATCAAGAAAGTTCATTGTGATAACTATCATGTTGGAGTGAATCACACACTTAGTATAATTAGACAATCATATTGGATTCCTAAAGGTAAATCACAAGTAAACGAAATATTGAAAAAATGTCCTAGGTGTGTAAAACATGGAGGCGGACCTTTTAAGGCGCCACCTACTCCAGCATTACCTACAGAACGAGTATGTCATAGTGAACCTTTCAATTTTACCGGAATAGACTACATGGGACCTGTCCTCGTCAATAGTGGCCATAAGAGATGGATTTGCCTATTTACCTGCCTGGCAGTGAGGGCAGTCCATCTGGAAGTAGTACAAGATCTAACAGCGGAGGAAGGACTATTGGCTTTGAGGAGAATGGTAGCAACCAGAGGGATTCCTAAACTTATAACATCGGATAATGCTACACATTTTAAACTGATATCAGAGATTCTTTCAAAACAATACTGCGTTGATAACAAAATCCGTTGGAAATTTATTCCACAGCTAGCACCATGGTTTGGAGGTTATTATGAAAGACTTATTGGCATAGTAAAAAATTGTATGAAACGAACACTAGCGAAGCATATACTTTCAGATACACAATTAGCTACCGTTGTTAAAGAAATTGAAGCTGTTGCGAATACACGACCTCTTACGTGTGTAGACGCCGAGCTCGATATCATTTTAAGGCCAGCTGACTTCCTTACCACAGGAAGATGCATTACCATGGAAGATTCACCTGAAGATTGTATCGAAAAGGGTACTACGATTAAAGTCGACCTTATAAAAAGTTGGAAAAGAGGTCTCATCATATTGCAGGAATTCAAAGATATGTTCATAAACAGATATTTACCAAGTCTTCGAGAAAGATATAACCACTCGCCTAAAGAGCCACGCGTCACTTCGAGGGAATCTCCTGTAATAGGACAAGTGGTCCAGATCAAGGGGGATAATAAAAATAGAGAGACATGGAAAGTCGGCAAAATAGTTTCACTTCAGAAAGGAAGTGATGGCTTATGTAGAGTAGCTATAATAAAAGTAGGAGACAAAGAATTCATGCGATCGATCACGCAATTATATCCTCTAGAAATTTCAGAAACGAAACCGCAAATGAATGTAGGATTCAAAGAGAACAGCGTTATTAGGGAGCAATCTCCCACAACTTTCATTGAACCATTAAATGATGATACAGAACGGGAAATAATTGTCCCTGACAATGTTGATGGTGGAATGACCATGCAATCTGATTATGTCCATGAGCCTGCTCGAGATAACATCAGTTACCAAAACCTAGATGACGAAATGGAAGAGACTTCTGTAGATAAAAACAACTCGGAGAGATTAGAGCCAATAGAGAGAGTTGAAGAGAGAGTTAAAGATGAGAATGAAGAAGGAAGAGAAACAAGGATGAAGAGAGTTGCAGCCACTAAAGCTCTGCAGAAGATCAGAGAGTGGACGAGCAACTTGTTATGTCTTTTCTAATTTTCCGGCCGGGAGTGTCGCGAACCGACTATGGTCCGCGAATCACGTGTAAGTAAATGGCAACATTGTACTTACTTGAGAGACAGAGAGAGCGATATGACAATTGTCAATGGTCTGATGAAGAATATTGCTTTTATACTCTTTTTTCTGCCGGCGTGAACGTGTGACTAGCCTCGCTCCGACTATCGTGTGGTGATCATGGAATTCAGCTAAGTATTTAGGACAATTAACTTTGAATTATGTTGTGTATCCAGATCTGGATGATTGCGCATTCATACCTGTACTAATTTTCTTGCTGTCCTTGAGTATGTGAGATGCGGAGCCAATGGGCCATGCTTGCTACAGCTACGGAGCTGTTGTGTGTTTGATTCCGACTAAGAAAGGTACGGTCGATGCTACAGCTAAGATATGTTACGGCTGTGGAACTGTTGTGTGTTTGATTCCGACTAAGAAAGGTACGGTCGATGCTACAGCTAAGATATGTTACGGCTGTGGAACTATTGTGTATTTGATCCCGACTAAGAAATGTAAGGTCGATGTGGTAGCTAAGATATTTCGGCTGCTGTGATGATATGCCCCAGCCGTTGTCGTTACGGAAGGGTCAGTGCCTATGCACGTGGCATGAGGTAAATGCATCTCACAACTCACCGGGTCATTGCCGGACTGTAGGCTTGGATGAACCGGTTGTAATCATAACTGAAACCATTGTTTTACTTGTGACCATTTAGTATCCATGTCCTGAATCTTAGTGACACCAAGATAGTCGGTGTCAATGATTATTTACTCTGTGCAGGTCTCCGAGTCAGAATCAACAGCTGGATAAATGTAACGTGCGCTGAGATAGTAGAGAGGACTAAAGACTGGTGAATGACGTAGAGTTCACCAGAGGATATCTAAGGTATGACTTCACTATGCAATTTTGTTTTATTCGGGGATGTCTGCTATGTTAGTTACACCCATATAAGTGGCATACTGATTATAGTCACCGGCTCATCCTCATACCGAAGATTGAGTGGCACACACCTCCCGACATAGTAGAAGTACCGGGATGGCAGACATCTCGCGACAAAACTTATGTGTTAGTTGGCAGGGCACATAGGTCATAGAACAAGTGGCCGTTGGGGCAGTAAAGTTCTCGAGTGTCGACCGCGCACCGGAAAATGTAGCGTACAATGTAACCGACAATGTACAATGTAACGTAAAATGTGGACCGACAAACCTAGTGAAGATCGCTGGAAGCTACTGGATGCGGGCAGCGCAGGACCGGTCGTCTTGGAAAACCTTGGGGGGCGCCTTTGTCCAGCAGTGGATGTTTTTCAGCTGATATGATGATGATGATGACTTACTTTGACGCCTTATTTCTGCACCTTTTGCAAAGAAAATAAAAATATTGAGGGCATAGTATTTTAACAGAAAGTTGGGTGAGGCGCATAGAGGTTAGGAATCCCTGATCTTGAAGAAAAAAATAAAGTTGTGTGCTTCCAAGGTGGGTATTTAATATAAAAACCGGCCAAGTACGAGTCTGACTTGCGCAAAGTAGGGTTTCAGTCTTTTCAAAAAATAAATGTACATTTAAAAAAAAGTTTTAGTAGTTGGTAATTAGAACATTTTGTACCTTTTGGAAATCTGAACTTTTTATAAATCCAACGGAACATCTTCAGTTGGTATATTACTGCTAATCTAAGGAAACATACTTAGCCGTAATAGTTTTTCTTTTAAATTTATTATGTCAATGGTGTCGATTCGGTGTTACACGACTTAACTTAATTGACAGGATTAAACTAAATTTGCACATTCTTTCTTTTACTTTCTGTATCGAAAAGACAAGGATAGAATGCTTAAATTTAGTTTAGTCCTGTCAAATAAGTTAAATCGTGTTACACCGAATCGACACCAATGTCATTATCAATGATTTCAATATTACTGGGCTACTATTTACTTTATTTTTTTCAGATGTCCTGAAATAGTGGTTTAGCTGGTAGAGGGGGTGGAGGGCGGACATTTTACTAACAAAAATTTGCACTTTAAAGCTTAATATTTCATAAAACCATTCCTTTACTATAATATTACTAGCCGACTGTGCAAACTTTATTTACCATAATGAAATATACTTTACGACCTATTCCCATTACCTAACAAGTACTACACAAAATATTTCATGGAAATCGGTCAAGCCGTTTCAGAGGAGTACGAACACAAACACCGTGACACAAGATTTTTATACATTACATATATAGAAGATAAATGTGAAAATGAGTTTGTTTGTTACCTTTTCATGCTTCAACTCCTCAACCGATCTTGAAAAAATTCTAAAAATTGTTGTTTTGACTTTTTTTGATTTAATAAATACCTTTATATTAGTTTTTCTTTAATATCTATAATGTAGACATTGGCAAATTGGCATGTTATAATTTTATTTTTAGTTGTGAAGATTAAATGTTGCAGTTTTTTAATGAGGGGGGAAATACTATGAGATTTGATTAGTAATACTAAACAGATAGATACAGTAACTACATACCTACAAGAAGAATTCAGAGCAAAATGTTTAGGACAGATAAATATTTTTTTAGGTACCTATGGAAACAGAAAATAAATTACACATATCACAAACAAAATTTATATACATACATATATTAAAGTCTTACTTACCTGACCATCAGTCAGCCATCAGTAAACCAGATATAACCTATGCACCTTCATATTAAGCCGATACATAAATAAACCTACGAAGCTGCCAAGAGGATTTTAGGATACCTGGAGGGTGGGTACTTACCTATAAGAAAGAAAGAAAACGTGATCAATGCTTACTGTGACGCAGTCTGGGGACAATGAAAACCTGATATCCTGGTTCCATCGAAAAATCATCTTGAGTGATGAAGCCCATTTCCACCTCGGTGGCTTCGTCAACAAGCAAAATTGTCGCATCTGGGGCTCGGAAAAACCAACGAGTTATTGTTGAAAAGCCTCTCTATCCTCAACGTGTGTGTTACTAATCTCAGACGGATGGGCGTGATAAATTGAAAATATATGTTCACAGAGTACGAATGTGTTTATTTTACAGAATTACAATGATACGTGCGTCTCTCGCGTGATTAAAATTAGGAATGCCCTACGCAGCCGAGCAGTCAATAGGCAGCCTGTAGAAGTGGCGGGTAAAGCCCGCCTCTTATAATTTTAACTTTAACCTCATTGGGCAAACTGAGTGATGCCCGCCTACTGACAATGCAATGGTTCAGAAGGTAGGTGATCTACTAATTACTTAACAATCCTAAAACACAGATCAAATATATATTTATAACATTCGGCCATCCTGTCAACGACGCGTCCCCGCGGCGATATCGGCTGCAGTTCCGGGTGTTGGTTCGGGGCTCGGGCCTCTGTCACAGATTACTAATTAGTTACGCCTCTGTGGGTACTGTAACAAAAAAAAAGGTCGGCAATAAACTGAATAGAATACTGACACATTTGTTTAAGTGGTTCTTTCCCAGCAAATCCCTCTTGACTGTTTGTTTGTTTATTTTACCTTCGTTATCGTTTTTTATTGAGTGCGACCAGTTATCGCCTATTCCCTTGAGTGGGTCATAAATTTATTAAGAATCAACATTTTTGGCACAATATGGCAAACATACGAGTACCTTAAAAGATAGGTACCGTTCGGCCAAATTACGAAGTATAGCCGGAGTAAGATTATAGAGTACTTATACCTACAGTCAGGATTCATACTGAGGTAGGTGTGTTAATGTTACTCTCTAGGCGGTAGGTACCACACAGCATAGCCAGCGGTATTAGGACGCTTATCGACTGCTATCAAGCCTACAGGGAGCAAATGCTACTAATTACCAAAACGGTTTGGTTGTCGCAAACGGTACCCTACTATTTTTCTTGCAATACGTAAACTAAAACTTTACTAGCATAACTGCAACGAAACTGCTACCTCTTTCCACAGATCACTACCAAAGAGAATATAATAAACTACGTTTTATCACTACTATTTGTAGCAACACCTTTCAAAAACTTACTCTTTGTGCAAGCCGGAAACAGCTGGAAATGAGGTGTTATTTTTAAAAAAGTGAAGATTATCTATGAGTTTAGTTTTGACATAGAATAACAGTAAGGAATGATTAGCTAAAAAGAGATGAAAATATATAATTGGTATAGCGTTTTCCTTTATTTAGTAGTACCACTAAACGCAGAATGAATAAAAAAAAACATGATTAAACTCGACTTGACAACTTGTTCTTTTGAACAATGTAAATATAAATCTTCGTTCGAGCTTTGGCTGGATATTGTTATAATTGTTTGCTGTTTATAAAGAAGGACAGACGACGACCTGGTGTAGGTCCCGGAAAGCCGCTGGATGCGGGCAGCGTAGAACTGGTCGTTGTGGAAATCCTTGCCGAAGGGCATTGTCCTGCAGTGACCTCTTTCGGCTGATACATTATCCAAGAAGTTTATCCAAATACCTTTTGTAAGCTCATTGATGATAGAAAGAAGAACATTATCCAAGAAGTTTATCTACCTACCTTTTGTAAGCTCAGATCAAAGAAATTCTGAGTTTTGTAAGACGTCTTGCTTGGACTGCACTCAGGAGGGCTGCCCTCTCAAGTGGACTCACATGTCACAGTAACCAAAAAGATTTCGATGTAGCACTAGAGTTGCCTGGCATGATGGGCAATCACAATCTCCTGACTTCGTGAGTATATTTTTCTATGACAAGTTTTTAATCTTTAGTTTTCAGAGAAATATATGGATCCTAAATTTGAAATAAAGCATATGTCATTTTTTATCTACAATTGGTAAAACTGGCACCATCTCACTAGATGGTAAATGATGATGATGCCCTAAGATAGAAGCCGGCTTACCAGGATTCCCCAACGCAATGGGGAACATAAGATAATGGTACCTAACTAGGCAGGCTTCGAAGAATCAGAGCTGCTGGAAATCAAACCTGCGATCTCTTGGTGTGAAATGAGTGGACTGGCCATTACCCGTGGAGGTGATATATTTATGAAATTACCTAATTACTATAGGCGTTGTAAGAAAAGTAGTTAACGTTTTTAAGGATCAGGTTTTCATAATGTTTTTTGGGGTATCTTTTGATGGGCGGAAACTCGAGAACAGCTGGACCGATTTGGCTAATTTTGGTATTGAATTATTTGTGGAAGTCCAGAGAAGGTTTAAACGTAGTGTAGGGTTGGGTGGTGTTGGGTAGTGTAGTGTATGTAGGGTAGGATAGGGTAGGGTAGTGTAGTGTAAGGTAGGGTAGTGTAGTGTATGTAGGGTAGGGTAGGTTAGTGTAGGGTAGTGTAGTGTAGGGTAGAGTAGTGTAGGGTAGGAAAGTATAGGGTAGGGTTGGGTAGTGTAGTGTATGTAGGGTAGGGTAGTGTAGTGTAGGGTAGGGTAGGGTAGGGTAGTGTAGTGTAATGTAGTGTAGGGTAGGGTAGGGCAGTGTAATGTAATGTAAGGCGGTACATAGTTCGCCGGGACAACTAGTCTTTCTATATCTAATATATAAAAATGAATCGCAAAATGTGTTGGTAAGCGCATAACTTGAAACGGCTGGACCGATTTGGCTAATTCTTTTTTTGTCGAGTTCGTTATTGTCAGGAGAAGGTTCTTATGTAGGATAGGGTAGTGTACTGTAGTGTAGGGTAGGGTAGGGTAGTGTAGGGTAGGGTAGGGTATTGTAGGGTAGGGTAGTGTAGTGTAGGGTAGTGTAGTGTATGAAGGGTAGGGTAGGGTAGTGTAGGGTGGGTAGTGTAGTGTAGGGTAGAGTAGTGTAGGGTAGGGTAGTGTAGTGTAGGGTAGAGTAGGGTAGGGTAGTGTAGTGTAGTGTAGGGTAGGGTAGGGTAGGGTAGGGTAGGGTAGGGTAGGGTAGGGCAGTCAAATAGTGTAATGTAATGTAAGGCGGTACGTAGTTCGCCGGGACAGAAGGTATATATATATAAAAATCAATTGCTGTTCGTTAGTCTCGCTAAAACTCTAGAACGGCTGGACCGATTTGGCTAATTTTGGTATTGAATTATTTGTGGAAGTCCAGAGAAGGTTTAAACGTAGTGTAGGGTTGGGCAGTGTAGTGTAGTGTATGTAGGGTAGTGTAGGGTAGGGTAGTGTAGTGTATGTAGGGTAGTGTAGTGTAGTGTAGGGTAGGGTAGGGTAGGGCAGTGTAATGTAATGTAAGGCGGTACGTAGTTCGCCGGGACAGCTAGTTTTGAATAAATATAATTAATTGAATCGCATAATAGTTCCCGTACTCCTCCGCAATGGCTTGACCGATTCTCATGAAATTTTGTGAGCATATTGAGTAGGTCTGAGAATCGGCCAACATCAATTTTTTTTTTAGGGTAGGATAGGGCAGGGTTGGGTAGTGTAGTGTAGTGTATGTAGGGTAGGGTAGTGTAGGGTAGGGTAGTGTAGGGTAGGGTAGTGTAGGGTAGGGTAGTGTAGGGTAGGGTAGTGTAGTGTATGTAGGGTAGTGTAGGGTAGTGTAGTGTAGGGTAGGGTAGTGTAGTGTATGTAGGGTAGGGTAGTGTAGGGTAGGGTAGTGTAGTGTATGTAGGGTAGTGTAGTGTAGTGTAGGGTAGGGCAGTGTAATGTAATGTAAGGCGGTACGTAGTTCGCCGGGACAGCTAGTTTTGAATAAATATAATTAACTGAATCGCATAATAGTTCCCGTACTCCTCCGAAACGGCTTGACCGATTCTCATGAAATTTTGTAAGCATATTGAGTAGGTCTGAGAATCGGCCAACATCTATTTTTTTTTAGGGTAGGGTAGGGCAGGGTTGGGTAGTGTAGTGTAGTGTATGTAGGGTAGGGTAGGGTAGTGTAGGGTAGGGTAGGGTAGTGTAGTGTAGGGTAGAGTATGTAGGGTAGGGTAGTGTAGGTTAGGGTAGTGTAGGGTAGGGTAGTTTAGTGTAGGGTAGGGTAGTGTAGTGTATGTAGGGTAGTGTAGTGTAGGGTAGGGTAGGGTAGGGCAGTGTAATATAATGTAAGGCGGTACGTAGTTCGCCGGGACAGCAAGTCTATATATATAAAATATAAAAATGAATTGCTGTTCGTTGGTCTCGCTAAAACTCGAGAACGGCTGGACCGATTTGGCTAATTTTGGTATTGAATTATTTGTGGAAGTCCAGAGAAGGTTTAAACGTAGTGTAGGGTTGGGTGGTGTTGGGTAGTGTAGTGTATGTAGGGTAGGATAGGGTAGGGTAGTGTAGTGTATGTAGGGTAGTGTAGTGTATGTAGGGTAGGGTAGGTTAGTGTAGGGTAGTGTAGTGTAGGGTAGAGTAGTGTAGGGTAGGAAAGTATAGGGTAGGGTTGGGTAGTGTAGTGTATGTAGGGTAGGGTAGTGTAGTGTAGGGTAGGGTAGGGTAGTGTAGTGTATGTAGGGTAGGGTAGGGTAGGGCAGTGTAATGTAATGTAAGGCGGTACGTAGTTCGCCGGGACAGCTAGTTTTGAATAAATATAATGAATTGAATCGCATAATATTTGTAACGTTTACTTACACTGAACATGAACAAACAATTGTTTTAAGACAACTTTTATGTTTTACAGGTTCAGTGGTGGTATATGAGGCGCCACCGCAGCATAGTGGCAGTTCATCAGTGGAATAGCAGCAGGACTTGGACCCGTGTGTGGAAAACTGCCAACTGCCCCGAGGGGTACAATAAACCCATGCAAGTCATACTTGTGCTTAGGAATCTGACTTAATGTAAAACATTTCTACTATAGGTCTCGTTGATGTCTTTTATGTTGTTGAACGACTCACAATTCGCAGATTAATGTTATACTAATATTAAACTGATTTACTGGGATATATTAAAAAAGTAAGTCCATAGTATTGAAGTCTTTTATTTACTTAGGTACATTTTTTTATTCACAACTGGTATGCCCTTGGCATCATCTCACCTGATGGTAATTGCAAATGAATAGGTACCTACCTATATTGCATAGAAATCTAATACACTGCATAAAACACCCTTATTTAATTTTAGCATTATCCTTCTTCCTTATTAATACTTGTCCTTCCTGCCTCCATCCGCATTAAATCTTTAGTGCTCTCTTCCTTCTAGCCAAGCCAGACCATAATTGCGACGAGCTTGTAACTCGGGAGCAGTCCCAGCCTAGAAATGCAAAGCAGTTAACATAAGGAATGCATAATATGGTATTATACAGGGTTT
This sequence comes from Coleophora flavipennella, assembly GCA_947284805.1. Taxonomy (NCBI): domain Eukaryota; kingdom Metazoa; phylum Arthropoda; class Insecta; order Lepidoptera; family Coleophoridae; genus Coleophora; species Coleophora flavipennella. Next base: position 6,273,074 of record OX369309.1, on the reverse strand, counting down.
AACAAAATTGGTGCAGGATCTGTTAACTGACAGGGCTGTTACATGACTACATATGTCTTACCCACTTCTCCTCATGCAAAGTACCTAAAAGAGGAGTTAATTTTTTTGGAAAATCGACTACACAAATAAAGTTTAGACGTAAATATCTTAAAAATATGAACATTAACTGGAATCGCTCTGTACTTTAAACGATTCAGCAGAGCCTGTTCAATATGCCAACATATGTCTTATCCACTTCACTTCATGCAAAGTACTTTAAAGTTGTTCTTTATTTTTGAAAAAATCGGCTGTACATAGAAAGTTCAGACGCAAATATATCAAAAATATGAACATTAACTGGTGTCGCTCTGTCTCTTAAACGATTCAGCAAAGCCTGTTTAACATGACGACATATGTCTTACCCACTTCACCTCATGCAAAATACCTAAAAGAGGAGTTCAATTATTTGGAAAATCGACTACACAAACAAAGTTTATACGTAAATAAATAAAAAATATGAACATTAACTGAAAACGCTCTGTCTCTTATACGATTCAGCAGAGCCTGTTCAACATGCCGACTTATGTCTTACCCACTTCACATCATGCAAAGTACCTAAAAGAGGAGTTCAATTTTATGAAAATCGACTACACAAACAAAGTTTATACACAAATAAATCAAAAATGTGAACATTAACTGGAGCCGCTCTGTACTTTAAACGATTAAGCAGAGCCTGTTTAACATGCAGACATATGTCTTACCCATGCAAAGTACCTTAAAGTTGTTCTCCATTTTTTGAAAAAATTGGCTGTACATGAAAAGTTCAGACGCAAATATCTTAAAAATATGAACATTAACTTGAGTTGCTCTGTCCATTATACGATTCAGCAGAGCCTCTTCAACATGACTACATATGTCTTACCCACTTGTCCTCATGCAAAGTACCTAAAAGAGGAGTTAAATTTTTTGGAAAATCGACTACACAAATAAAGTTTAGACGTAAATATCTTAAAAATATGAACATTAACTGGAATCGTTCTGTATTTTAAACGATTCAGCAGTTCCTGTTCAATATGCCGACATATGTCTTATCCACTTCACTTCATGCAAAGTACCTAAAAGTTGTTCTTTATTTTTGAAAAAATCGGCTGTACATAGAAAGTTCAGTCGCAAATATCTCAAAAATATGAACATTATCTTGAGTCGCTCTGTATCTTAAACGATTCAGCAGAACCTCTTCAATATGCCGACTTATGTCTTACCCACTTCACCTGATGCAAAATACCTAAAAGTGGAGTTCAATTATTTGGAAAATCGACTACACAAACAAAGTTTATACGTAAATAAATTAAAAAATATGAACATTAACTGGAAACGCTCTGTCTCTTATACGATTCAGCAGAGCCTGTTCAACATGCCGACTTATGTCTTACCCACTTCACGTCATGCAAAGTACCTAAAAGAGGAGTTCAATTTTTTGGAAAATCGACTACACAAACAAAGTTTATACGCAAATAAATCAAAAATATGAACATTAACTGGAAACGCTCTGTCTGTTGTACGATTCAGCAGAGCCTCTTCAACATGTCGACATGTGTCTTACCCACTTCACCTCATGCAAAGTACCTAAAAGTGGAGTTTAATTTTTTTTTAAAATTCGACTTCATATAGAAACTTTAGACGCAAATATCTCAAAAATATGAACATTAACTGGAGTCGCTCTATCTCTTATACGATTCAGCAGAGCCTCTTCAACATGACTACATATGTCTTACCCACTTGTCCTCATGCAAGTACCTAAAAGAGGAGTTAAATTTTTTGGAAAATCGACTACACAAATAAAGTTTAGACGTAAATATCTTAAAAATATGAACATTAACTGGAATCGTTCTGTATTTTAAACGATTCAGCAGTTCCTGTTCAATATGCCGACATATGTCTTATCCACTTCACTTCATGCAAAGTACCTAAAAGTTGTTCTTTATTTTTGAAAAAATCGGCTGTACATAGAAAGTTCAGTCGCAAATATCTCAAAAATATGAACATTATCTTGAGTCGCTCTGTATCTTAAACGATTCAGCAGAACCTCTTCAATATGCCGACTTATGTCTTACCCACTTCACCTGATGCAAAATACCTAAAAGTGGAGTTCAATTATTTGGAAAATCGACTACACAAACAAAGTTTATACGTAAATAAATTAAAAAATATGAACATTAACTGGAAACGCTCTGTCTCTTATACGATTCAGCAGAGCCTGTTCAACATGCCGACTTATGTCTTACCCACTTCACGTCATGCAAAGTACCTAAAAGAGGAGTTCAATTTTTTGGAAAATCGACTACACAAACAAAGTTTATACGCAAATAAATCAAAAATATGAACGTTAACTGGAAACGCTCTGTCTGTTGTACGATTCAGCAGAGCCTCTTCAACATGTCGACATGTGTCTTACCCACTTCACCTCATGCAAAGTACCTAAAAGTGGAGTTTAATTTTTTTTTAAAATTCGACTTCATATAGAAACTTTAGACGCAAATATCTCAAAAATATGAACATTAACTGGAGTTGCTCTGTCTTATATACGATTTAGCAGAGCCTCTTCAACATGCCGACTTATGTCTTACCCACTTCACCTCATGCAAAGTACCTAAAAGAGGATTTAAATTTTTTGGAAAATCGACTACACAAACAAAGTTTATACGTAAATATCTTAAAAATATGAACTTTAACTGGAGTCGCTCTGTACTTTTAGTGATTCAGCAGAGCCTGATCAACATGCCGACATGTGTCTTACCCACTTCACCTCATGCAAAGTACCTAAAAGTGGAGTTCAATTTTTTGAAAAATTCGACTTCATATAGAAACTTCAGACGCAAATATCTCAAAAATATGAACATTAACTGGAGTCACTCTGTCTGTTATACGATTCAGCAGAGCCTCTTCAACATGCCGACATGTGTCTTACCCACTTCACCTCATGCAAAGTACCTAAAATAATATAATTTTATAAAATAATATATTTTTCAATATATTTATAATTTTAACTTTTACCTCATTGGGCAAACTGAGTGAGGCCCGCCTACTGACCATGCAATGGTTCAGAAGGTAGGTAATTACTAATTACATAACAATTCTAAAACACAGATCAAATATAGTTCCGGGTGTTGGTTCGGGCCTCTGTGGGTACTGTAACAAAAAAAAAGGTTGGCAATTAACTGAATAGAATACTGACACATTTGTTTAAGTGGTTCTTTCCCAGCAAATCCCTCTTGACTGTTCGTTTGTTTATTTTCCCTTCGTTATCGTTTGTTATTGAGTGCGATCAGTTATCGCCTATTCCCTTGAGTGGGTCATAAATTTATTAAAAGACTGAAAATTTTTGGCACAATATGGAAAACATACGAGTACCTTAAAGGATAGGTACCATTCGGCCAAATTACGAAGTATAGCCTGAGTTAAGATTATAGAGTACTTATACCTACAGTCAGGATTCATACTGAGGTAGGTGTGTTAATGTTACTCTCTAGGCGGTAGGTACCACACAGCATAGCCAGCGGTATTAGGACGCTTATCGACGGCTATCGAGCTTACAGTACACACAGTCAGACAGAAGTAAGTACACTTAAGCGCTTGGTCGTATCACACAGCAGCAGTAGATTATACTTGTATTATTGAGTTGTGCCGACGTGTGATTTTTGGGATATTTCGGGAGAACAGAAGAAACGCTGTTGTTGCTATGATTCCTGTATTCCAATGCATCTTATGCGACCTCTATCTTCACATTTGGTAATTATATATGTGCGTAATCATTAGTAGAAGAGATACAAAAGAAAAATAAGGTTCCTTAGTATTTTAAAGGTAAATTCATAGATTGCGCTGTTTTTATATGGAAAATCCTATGTAAATTAGTGACATCTATACAAAATTACAGAAACCAATTAAACGATACTAAAATTATTGAAAGGTTGATGCTTGCTAAAGAAAGCTTATAAATTATGTAGGATAGATGGCACTGTTAGTGACATGCTGCCACCCAAAATAAAATTAAAGTTAACTGTTTTTACAAAATTACTTCATAGATACCTCAGAAAGATACCCTATTGCAAAGTAGGTACATAGCACCTTTCGGTAGTATCAAAATAATTAATTTATTAAAGTTAAATTATAAACTAAATTACAAGATAGGTATTTTTTTTTATTTTACGATAGAAAGGATAATCTAACTTAATACTTAAGTGTCTATTGGTAACGGACAAATATTGTTAAACGCTCGCTTAATGGTTCCGTTTGCCGTGCGAATTTGTGCGACCCGCGTGACGTCATCTCGTCCCGGGTAGCAGCCGATTATGCGTCCCAGCCGCCAGCGGCAGGGCGGTAGGCGTTGCTCCTTCACAAGCACCATCGTACCGACGCGGAGTCCTTGGCCCTTAGAGCTCCTCCATTTCGTGCGTTCCTGCAGCAGCCCTTTATAGTCTCTGGACCATCGACGCCAGAAATCCTGCTGTAGCTGTTGCAGTTGCTGGTAGTGAGTGAGTCGGCTAGTAGGTACATCTTTGTAGTCATAATCGGGTATCGAAATAGGTGTCCTACCAATTAAGAAATGGGCTGGCGTTAGATATGAAATATCGTCGTTATTTGAGTTAGGCACAGGGCAAATTGGGCGTGAGTTAAGGGCACATTCCACCTGAGTAAGAACTGTCGAAAAGGCTTCATAGGTCAGCAAAGCCTGGCCTAATACTCTTTTCAGATGAAACTTACAACATCTAACTGCGGCTTCATGCAGTCCACCCATATGGGGCGTATACGGAGGTAAAAATTTCCATTCGATGCCCTCATCAGCTAAGGAAGTTACAAATTCACTGGAATTATCATTTAAAAAATTATAGAGTTCTGTTAGTTCATTATTGGCCCCATGAAATGTTGTCCCATTGTCGCTTAACATTTCTTTAGGTTTCCCTCTCCGGGATACGAACCGCCTATACGCGGAGAGAAAGGCTGCGGTTTCCAACCCGGAAACTAACTCGATATGAACTGCTTTCGTTACTTGACAGACAAAGAGAGATATATAACATTTATTCGTTTTATAACCACGTCCTATCCTGTCCCTAATCGTGAAGGGACCTGCGTAATCTACGGCCGTTATAAGAAAAGGGGGTGCCGGGGTTACCCTTGATGTCGGTAAGTTGCCCATAACAGGCGTAATTAACCTTGGTTTGGCTCTGGCGCACGTCACACACTTATTCACTACCTTGTTTACAATACTTTTACCGTGTATTGGCCAGTATCGTTCTCGAACCGACGATAATACGAGCTGCGGTCCGCCGTGTAACAACTTCACATGCTCGTTACGAACTATTAGTTCAGTGAGTGTGTGTTGACGTGGTAATATGATTGGGTGTTTTTTGTTATGATCGTATAGAGATAGTCCTAAACGACCTCCTATCCTTATGAGTCCATTATCGAAATAAGGATTAAGACTCAATAAGCTTGATGATTTTGGTAGTGGTTTGTTATTTTTAAGCAATTGGTATTCGTTAGGGTAGGATTCAATTTGTGAATATTGTACTAATTTATTTGTCGCTTCATTTATTTCCTGTACTGTCAAAGAGTTTATTTGTTTATTTTTTGGATTTTTACAATTATGAATGAATCTCAATATAAGTGAAAAACAATGGGATAATTTTCTAAAACTTGACCATCTCTCAAACAAATTTTTTATGAAATCGTTGGTTTCTATTGATTCTTTCGGTTTTTTCGTACACTGACCATGAGTGCAGACGTTACAATGAGTTTCGATAGTAGGTGTCGCGTGTGACCGGGGCTGTTGGTATGAAGGCCATTCCAAAGTGGGCTTGACCAGCCAGGAGGGTCCCTGCCACCACTGGGAACACGTCATCAACTTATCCGCCTGGACCCCTCGCGATAATAGATCCGCAGGGTTGTCTGCAGTCGAGACCCAGTGCCAATCATTAATATTTGTTAAACTTTGTATCTCGGTTACTCGGTTTTTTACAAAACAAATCATTTTATTAGGATCTGACTTTATCCAAGCCAGTGCTACACTTGAAGCCGACCAAAAGTACTTATTCTGAATAGTAAATTGAAGTGCATTATTTACCTTGTTGTATAGTTTTGTAAGTAAAAATGCAGCTCTTAAGAGGGAAGAATAGTACCTGCTCGTCCATACAAAAAGAGAAAACGTTTTTCCACTTCTAAATGTTTTCCAATCACCATGATTTTTTAGTATGTTATTGACACAATGAATTACTAGGTTTATAGGTTTTCCTTTTTTCAAAATTTGCTATAGATTCAGACTTATAGGCAGCTCAAGTAACGTAATTTTTGTGATTAAAACTATGTCGAATTAAGCCGTTTTTTGAACAAAATCAATGTATTTTTTTAAAAAAAGCGAAACCTATGAACCTAGAATATATTGTGCTGAAACGATCGACATCAAAATCAAAGAGATTTGTTGAGATTTAGTTGGTGAAAACCGTTTTCTCCCGAAATAGGAATTTCGTCCAGAAAAGTACCTATTGTCAGTTGCGAGCTGCAACGCTCTCTATCGCACGATTGGGGGTCGGGGGGAAAGCAAAGCACACGTACAATAGAGATGTCGATGGTGAAGTCGATAGTAGAGATGGGATCCCACCCACGTTATCGATATCTATCTGTTTAAAAAATTCTGGGAGTGGGAAAAGTTAACATTAGTAGGTTTTCAAGAAAAAGATTGACCAGTGATTATTGTTTTATTTCTTCCTAACTCAAAATGGATTACATTGCTTTTTTTAAAAACGATTGTGTGTTTGTACTTCGCTGTTCCAAGACGTTACAGCAGCTAAACATGTTGGTGAATGTAGCCGAATTTTCCATCGTCGCATTTTGACGAATAAGACGAATACGCGAACATGAATAGCGATGTGATGTGGTAGCATTAGAGTTCGTTGTTTTGCTTCAGAGCCCTTATCTTTTTGCACTAGGTTGAGTGCCTTCCGTACTCGCCTCTCCTGCCCGGTGAAGTTGTAAAGGCCCCCACGGCCAACAACAAGCTTGTCATTTCGCAAAAAAATAAAAAAATTCAGAGCCCTAATAAAACCAAAACCGTAATGTGGCTAATCCACCTACTCATTTCAACGGTCCACGAATAAGAATTAAAAAAAAATACGGTACCTATACTTAACGTGACCATAGTCCCTTTTTCAGGCTGTTCGTCCCGCTGTCCCCAGCGAGGGAAAAAACGTCCCACTTTCGCAAACAGACCAAACGATAAATTAATTGAAGTATCTACCTATTATTTTTTCACTCGCAAACAACTGCTTAGATATTAGAAGTCATGTTACTTACTAAGGCCACAAGTAGCTCAACTTATGTGAACTTAAAAAAAACGACCAAGTGCGAGTTGAACTCGCGTAGAGAGGGTTCCGTACAATTACAAAGACATTTAGGGTGATTTTTAAATAATAAAAAATACACATTTGAAATTGTCACATTAAGATGCACTAGCGCTATCTAGTGGTGTTTTAGTGAACTATTTTCCGTAAATTTACGTAATTAATTGAGTTTACCACTTTATTTACAATTGATAGAATTCTTATAGGTTTTCCTGTAATCTACAAGCAATAAACTATATTTTGTAGTTATGGAGTAATTACCTAATGGGGGGAATGGTCAATTTTCGTCTTCTTCCAAGCGATTTCCAAAAAGGAAGAGGTTCTCAATTCGACTGTATGTTTTTTTTATTTTTTTTATAAGTGTTACCTCGGAACTTTTATTGGGTGAACCGATTTTGATGATTTTTTTTTCTTCGAAAGCTAGTGCTTCCCATGTGATCCCATATAAATTTTATCAAAATCGGTGTAGTACTTTATTAGAAAATTAACAAAAACCAAAAATAATAATGCAAAATTGTTCGAAGTTGTTCATTTGATATATGACACAGTAAGGTCTGCAAAACTTTTTTTTTTAATTTCCTAATTGGTCCCCCGAAAATACCCTTAATTTTTAAAAATATTTATTGACTGCACATCTGTGTTTGGGTGATAGGATTACACCATCCTACCTGATTTCACTTGATATGGTCCAGTAGATTCGGACAGTGATCTGTGATGGCTGTGACAGACGGACAGACAGACAGGCGCACGAGTGATCCTACAAGGGTTCCGTTTTTTATGTACGGAACCCATAAAACCTACTTATTATTTAGATGGTCACGTTAGGTATACTCGTATAATTATTATAGTATCACATTAGTAGTTTCGTTCACAATAACTAGAATAATATTTTATCACGCTTTTATTATAAGGTAAGGTGCAGCCAAACGCACTCAAAATTTTATTTAAAAAAAATGCTTCACCTGTATGTTTGTATGTAACCGACTCCTTTGGACTCGATTTTGACCCACTTTAAACGGACACATTTAATTCAAACTTTGTAGACTTATCAAGAATCAGGGACAATATAATAATTTCATAAGTTTGAACTAAAAAATAAATAGAGTTTAAAAAAACTAAAAGACACGCTTTTAAAGTACATCAGACTAAAAAGTAAAAAATAATTCTTAATATAAGTTGAAAATAATAATTAACAAAAAATACAAGTCTTCTTAGGTCTTCGACCAATGTGTGTTGCCAGTGATGACGTACGGAACTGAGACATGGTCGCTTACTATGGGTTAGTACTAATATATATACTGTGCTATGGGCCTCATAAGAAGGCTCAAGGTCACCCAAAGGGCAATGGAGCGTGCTATGCTCGGAATTTCTCTGCGTGATCCAATCAGAAACGAGGAGATCCGTAAGAGCACCAAAGTAACCGACATAGCTCTCAGAATTGCTAAACTTAAGTGGCAGTGGGCGGGGCACATTGCTCGTAGAACAGATGGCCGTTGGGGCAGTAAAGTTCTCGAGTGGCGACCACGCACCGGAAAGCGTAGTGTAGGCAGGCCTCCCACTCGGTGGACCGATGACCTGGTGAAGGTCGCGGAAAGCCGCTGGATGCGGGCAGCGCAGAACATCCTTGGGGGAGACCTATGTCCAGCACTGGACTTCCTTCGGCTGATATGATGACTAGTCTTATTTGGAAAAAAGTGTGGGTTGCTCGATAGACGAAAAATATGGCATAGAATGATAGAACGCCCCACGCTTTTTCACAATAATCTAGTATTATTTTAGTAATTCTAGTTATATTTTTCGTTAATTATTATTTTCAACATATATTAAGAATTATTTTTTACTTTTTAGTCTGATGTACTTTTAAAGCGTGTTTTTTAGTTTTTTTAAACTTTATTTATTTTAGATACACTGCAAATACCTAAATAACCTTACAATACAAAATTTCAGTCATTTAGGGCGCATATCGTCAACAAGCCGATTTATCAAAAATCAATTTAGTTTATACTCCTTGCTAATTACTATTATCTACATAACAAAATACTCACTTGAAATTATCACTATTACCTACTGCTATTAACTTCAATTTCTCTGTATCGGAGTTTCGGGGACGCCACAACAATCACTATCCGTAGGTACGTAAGAAAACATTCCGCCTTTCGTCGCAACTTCTCGCCAACTGGCCGCGTCCGTCGATGTGTGCGTGAGGCTCTTTGTATGTGCTGTGCGCGATGCCCGGGGGCATGAGCGCACGAGCGATAGCAAATGTTTTCCCAAATACCTATTTCGTTAGGATCGCGAAGCTATTCTTCCCTCTTAATTCGAGTCTCGGTATCGTTTCCTTGCGTGCAACTCGTGATTTCGAACATAATATGCGCACAGTTATATTGCCACAGCTATCTATAGATCGCATATAGATAACTGCGCCATACGCGGTCAGTGAACTGTCACAAAAGCCATGCAGTTCTGTGATTACGCAATCATTGATAAGCACGCATCTCGGTATAGTTAGTACATTAAGTGAGTGTATTTTGTTGCAGAACGTTATCCATTCACTTATTAATTCGTTAGGGAGTTTTTCGTCCCAATCGGTTTTATTTTGCCATAAACGTTGAATAAACAGTTTAGCAATAATAATTACAGGCCCTAATAATCCTAGGGGATCGAAAATTGCCGAGGCTGTTGAAAGGACCTTGCGTTTGGTTAGGTAGTTTGGCACTGGTTCCCTTTTTAATGTGTACATTAATTGGTCATCGTTACTGCACCATGCAAGTCCCAAAACTTTATGCGTGTCAGGACCGAGCGAAGTCAGTGTAGTGGGGGTGGGGTGTGGGGGGGTGTTATGATGTTGACTCACCTTTGCAAGAACGGATGGGGAATTTGATTTCCACTTACGCAACTTGAATTTTGCCCCACGCAGTATACTGTCGACCTGAACAGCTGTTTCGGCCAATCGTTGTTCGTCATCATCACCATGAAGCAAATCGTCCATATAAAAATCGTTGATAATCGCTGCGGCGGCTTCGGGGAACTGAACCTTGTTCTCGTCGGCTAGGTGTAATAAACAGCGTGTAGCTATGTACGGTGCGCATTTCAAGCCGAAGCTAAGTGTAGTTAGTGCGTAGGATCGTAAGGGTTCCGTAGGGTTTTCGCGCCAAAGAATACATTGTAAGTTTTGTTGTTTAGGATTTATGTAAATCATGCGATACATTTTTTCGATATCAGCGTTAATAATGTACCTGTGCTTTCTAAATCTAAGCAAAATATTCATAAGATCGTCTTGGGTTGTCTGACCTTTGTACTGAAGGTCATTTAAGGAAATACCAGTGCTCGTTTTATAAGAAGCGTCGAATACTACTCGTAGGGGGGTAGTGGTTTTTTGGGGGGTTAGGACTGCGTGGTGAGGTAAGTAGTTGCAGGGCTCAGAATTAGTTTTTTCAATCATGTGCCCTGAATTTTTGAATTCCTTCATAAATTCTACATATTTGTTTTTGTAGTCGGGTTCTCTCTCGAATTTTGACTCTAATGTTTTGAATCGTTTGTAAACAATAGGTCGCGACTGTCCTAGGCATTCGATGGAAGCCTTAAGTGGAAGAGACACTACGAAATTACCATCAGAAGTTCTCGTGTGAGATGTGAATATTTTTTCACATTGTATGATATCATCATCTGGTAATTGCTGTATCTTAGGACAGTCGTTTTCATCTGATTGCCAGAAGGTTTTTAGGGCGTTGTTCATAACAAAATTACATCTCACCTGTGCCGGTGGTTGTACCGTAGTGACAGCACCGGATACCACCCAGCCTAGCCGTGTTCGTTGAAGGATCGGCAGGCCCTCGCCCAAGCGATGTTGACCTATACAAAGGAGTTGGTAGAATTGCTCAGCACCGAGTATGATGTCTATCTCACCACCGTGGTAAAACGACTCGTCTGCTAACTTGAATCGTTTCGGAATATTGAGATGTTGAACATTATTTACATGGGAAGGTAGTTTACATATTGTAGGTACGATAAAACAAGACAGGTTTGTTGAGTAGGTACTATCCTTGGATTGTATCGCTAGATTACATAATTTGTTTATTTTTGTTACGTTATCGTTAAAACCTATTACCTCCATATCTATTGTATGTGTTGGTAAGTTTAATTTGTTGAATGCATTTTGGCTAATGTAGTTCGACTGTGAGCCTGAGTCAAGCAGAGCTCTCATTGATTGTTACTATCTAACACATCGATTTGTGCTGTAGATAAAATAATTGATTTGCATTGAATCGGTAAATTGCCATCGTTTTGGCCGAATGTGTTGTTTACGACATTCTGATTGGTAAATAAATTGACAGATTGGTTTTCGGTATTACTTGAATTCGATTGTTCGGAATACAAAGTAGACTGTGTTGGTTGTGGGTTCGATTGAGTTGTATCTTCTCGGGTTATGTGTAATAACGTGTGATGTTTACCCTTGCAGGTCTTGCAGTGGCTTGCTCGGCAGTTCAGCAATTGGTGGTTAGATCCTAGGCAGTTTAAACAGAGACCTAACTTTTTTACGATCCGGATGCGTGACTTAGCATCCAGAGCCAAAAACCTGGGGCATTGGTTAATGTAATGGCTTTCCTTACAATTGGGACATAGATTACGATAAAATGGTTTAGGTGTTACCTTATTGGAACTGGACTGGGACAAAGAGGACGTGGTTACCAACGCCTTTCGTGAGGAGCTGGCTCGCGGCTCATTCGGAACGCTCGCGGCATGGCTCAAGGTCTCTTGGAGGTCGGCTTGAGCCCGCAGAAAAGACTTAAAGTCCTGTAACGTAGGCAGTTCACGACCGTTAGTTTTCTCTTCCCATTTTCGTTGCAATTTGGTATCAAGCTTTGAGCTTAAGAAAAAGATAACTAAGAGATCCCAGCCTTCGGTTGAAATATTTAATG